>OX940792.1:44548855-45148855 GCA_954870985.1 Trifolium fragiferum | reverse complement strand
CTTGATCCAGTGTTGGGGGCTATATATACTCCTCAGTTTGCAGGAGTCAGGTACATAAGTTCTTACCTTTGAAAACCTTTTAACTTACACAAACACTGACTTGAGCGTCGAAGTGTATACATGTACACCACCCCCCCTCCCATTCCATCGGGGGCATAACAACGTCAAGAACACCGGCGAGGTTGTCTCTGATCAAGGTAAGATCAATATCTAATGTGAATAGTTGTTTCTTGATTGGTGTATTTGTTTTTGTTTGACCATTGGGACGTTTTTTTGTAATTATTCTAGGTTTTTTTGTCAAGTAGTTTAGTAACTAGAATTTCACTTTTTAAAATAAAATAGTTGAAGTATAGAGTTCGCATCCCAATCATACATTTTATATGTAACATTTCTACCAATCAGACACAGATCTAAGGCAATACAATTGGGGGCAGCTGCCCCCACTTCATTTTTGTTTTGTTTTGAGTAGTATGAGATATTTAGTTTATGTAACTATGTAAAATAGTGTTTTGTCCCCATAGATAGCAATTCATAGATGAAAACTGCATTTTTTATGTTCTTATTGGTAGATCATTCAACATTTTAGTATGATTAACGTGTACAATGTGTGTACAATTAATGAATAATGATATTTGTACAATTAATTTGTAATAATTTTTAAGACAAGTTTCTTATTTTCTCTTCTTTTGAAATAACAACAATAAATAAATAAATAAATAAAGAGTAAAAATATAATAATAAGAGAAAGTTGTTTCAAATTGGTTGTACAAATAGTATCTCATGGTATATTTAACAACTTTTTTTTCGTTAATAATAATTTCGTCATGATTTTAGTACTTATGAATTGATATTTTTTTTATCAAAGTTCATCACATATAATCTTGCCCCCATTGGGTAAATTTTTTGGATCCGTCTCTGCTACCAATTGAGCTATGGTCACGGGGACTCTAGGTTGATGTTTTAGTTGTTCTTATATGGATGATTTTAAGGATTTTTAGGGTTTGTCATTGATGTTGTTGGAATTCTCCCTTTGTTAAGAGTTTTGTATGAGTTGATTTTGCAGACTGTGTTCGTTTTGCGTTTAGTTGCATTATTAATAAAATTTAACCGTTAAAAAAATAACAGGGTGTTGGTGTTCAGATCTATGTCAAAACATATATATATTTTCTTGTATTTATAATTTGTTAACATAATATTTTTTTTCCTTCTAAATATGTTAGCATAATATTTAATACTTGTAAAAAAATAATAATATGTGCTCTATATGTCGCAGATTACTTGAAAATGATCTTGATTAAAATAGATTGGTAAAAGTTTTTCAAAATTATAAAATTGTTAAAATCTTATTTGTGCTCTCTATATGTCGCATTTAGTTTATTATGAACATATTATTAATGATTTTGCTACAAAAATGCATGAAGGATGATGTTCAAAAATTAATAGGCGGATGTTGCAGTTAGTGTAAGATGTTAGTGATGCATTTTCATATTGATAGATAATGCATAATTACTTTTGTCATAATAAAATTATAGTGTTGATTTGGTGTGAACATTTTAATATTGATATAATTTTTTATTTTTTTTATATAATTATATGACGACGCAATCCGTCAAGAAATTAAATTATAACTTATAAATAAAATGGCACCAAATCTAAAATTTTGACAAAACACCTAAAGTCTCGAGGGCAGCTCTAATTCTAAACGAGATTCATCCATCATCTATGAAAATATGATCTTATCCCGTGCATATTTTACCGAAGGTGGTTCAGTTTAATCTCCACCTTTCAATCTTTTTTATTTGAGTGAACAATACACAACAAAAAAAAAATTGGATGGCCGAGATGTAACAAAAGGTAAATTTGATTGGAGAGAATATGCTCTCATCATCTATGTAATGCTTTGCTCTCATCATCTTTATTTAGTACTTATAAAGATGTGGAGAGGGAGATAAATTATGGATGTGGAGTGGGAGCACGCTTTGCCGGGGCTAGAAGGTGCATTCTTATGGGGCCGTGGGTCCTTTGAGTTTTTGCTGAAAAAGGCTGACCTATTTACGGCCTTTGTGTTTTTGTTTGGTCCCATTTCAATTAGATACTCTATTCAACAACAACAACCAACTTACTCGGCCAACAAACAATATTATAAAGTAAGGAATCGTGATGATACTTGTATCAACCTTTTCTCCAAACTCTTACATTTTGATTATATCCAATCGAGGTTAAATAATTTATGAATTGTTTTTAGCTAGTCATCAAGTAGTTAGATAGTTATAAATTCATTTTTTAAGTTGATTAAGTGCGCGTATGAGAATTCGTTTCATGATTTTAAATACTATTACATATGTTTCGGTTGGAAATGAGTCGAGTCGAGTTTAACATGTCTGAGTTCGACTCGATAAGAATTGGTTCGGTTCGAAATTCGGTTTGAGTTCGACATGGACTCTTTTTTCGACTTGAGTTCGGCTCATTTAAAGTTCACGAGCAGTTCGGTTCGGCTCGTTAGGTTCAATTCGTTTTAAACTCGAAACTCAAGAGTTCAACATGATTTTATATTTTTTATTTTACTCCATTATTTTATATACACTCTAATGTGAGATTACTTATTTTTCAAATTCGTAAAACACGTCATTATTCATGTCGTTGTCTATAAATTTTAATGTTATTATTAACTTTTATCATATTATTATTATTAAATATTTGTCTTAGTATTTTTAAAGTATTATATATATTATCAATTATCTAAATATATAAAATTCAATTATATATATGGAAAGAAAATCAATCATATAAATATAAATTTATAAAATCAAACATATATAAAATGAAAATTATTTTTGAAGTGTTATTTAAAAATATATTTTGAAGTGCTATATATATTTAATCGAGCCAACTCGTGAACCAAACGAGCCGAACTATATATAGTTTAAGTTCAACTCATTTAATTAACGAATTTAATATTCAGTTCAAGTTCGGCGCATTTGTTTCATGAACCAAGTTCAACGAATCAATTGTCGAATCGAGTCTCGAATTTTTTTTTGAGTTGGTTCGATTCATTATAAGCCCTAGTTTCAACCAACCGAGTTATGGTCACGAAAACAATAATCCATAAAACTAAATAAAAAATATAGTTGAGGATTAATAGCTCTCAATATTATTTCAATTTTCTTCGAGTCATTGCATTTAGGAATAAGAATCTGCATAAGCTATAATACTCTATCACTAGTTAAATAAATAGCATATGTATTTGTTTTTAATTTCAGTTACTTCACATATGAACACTCTTATCATTTGTTTTGTAATATGGATTTGTTGTTATCACTGTCTTATGCAACCGTGTTGATGTTGAAGCTCTCGACATGAGCTAAACCTTTTATGATTGGAAATGAATTGATATTTGAGTTCAATATCTTGGTACTTTGTAATGATGTTGTTTGTGAGAGTAAAATTGATTTAAGTTATTTCAGTGTAATCTTTAATGTGGGATGACATGATCAAGCATCATTTATTGTTTAATTTAAGGGTTAAATAGTTGATACCCCTGTAAAGTAGGTCGGTTTTGCAATACCCCCTGTAAGTTTTTTTTTCAAAGATCCCCCCTTGCATACTAAAGATTCTTTGAAATACCCCCTTGGAGTAACACATAGGCAGAGAATCTCCTACGTGGCACCTCCACGTGGATTTTTATTAATTTTTAATTATTTTTTTGCCACGTGGCATTAAATTATTATTATTTTTTAAAAAAAAATTTTAATTTTTTTTTTTTTTTTCTGATTTCTTTCTTTTTCTTTATTTGTTATTTAAAAATTTAATAATAATTAATTAATATTTGTTTATTTAAAATAAAAAATGAAAGAAAAAATAAAATATTTTTCTCTATAGCATAGTGGAATATTAAAATAAAATAATTAATATATGAAATTGTAACAAAAAAAATTGTAACAAACAAGATGTTCTTAAAATAATTAATATTCTTGTTGATGATGATGTTCTTATTATATAAAAAAATTATAACAAAAAAAAAAAACCTGATTAAAAAAAAAAGGGGAGAGAAAGATGATGATGATGATGATGATGTTCTTATTATATAAAATATTCTTGTTGATGATGTTCTTATTATATTCTTGTTGATGATGATGTTCTTATTATATAAAATATTCTTGTTGATGATGTTTGTTCTTTTTTTTTTTTTTTTTTCGTTTTCGATTTTGATTTCTTGAAGATGAAAAGATGGATTTTGGGATTAACGAATCTGTGGAATGTGTGCTGATGGTTTTGGTGTTTTGTTCTGGTGTAGCAGGCTTATGCGTTTTGGTGTTTTTGATCTGGAAGTAATTTGGCCGTGAGCCTTGTTTCTTGCCTTGAATATCTTAGAAAAAAGATCAAGTGGGGTTTGGAATTTTTTTTTGAATTTTCTGCATTTGACTTGGTTTTTTAGTGAAAAAGGATTGCTGGGTTTTATATTTTTTCTCTCTCTCTCTCTCTTTCTCTCCCTTTTTTTTTAATAAGGTTTTTTTTTGTTATAATATTTTTATTTGATTTTATTATGTTTTTATTTTATATACAATTATTACTTTTTTTGTTGTTACACCTTTTTTTTATAATTGTTAATTATTTGATTTTATTATATTTTTTTCATTCATTTTTATTTTATATATAATGGTTTTTTTTTTTGTTACAATTTTTTTTATTTGTATTTTATTTCATTATATTTTTATTTCATATATAATTGTTTTTTTGTTACAATTTTTTTTTGTTACAATTTCATATATGAATTATTTTATTTTAATATTCCACTATGCTATAGAGAAAAATATTTTATTTTTTCTTTCATTTTTTATTTTAAGTAAACAAATATTAATTAATTATTATTAAATTTTTAAATAACAAATAAAGAAAAAGAAAGAAATCAGAAAAAAAAATTAAAATTAAATTTTTTTTTTTTTAAAAAAAAAAATTTTAAAAAAAAAATTTAATGCCACATGGCAAAAAAATAATTAAAAATTAATAAAAATCCACGTGGAGGTGCCACGTAGGAGATTCTCTGCCTATGTGTTACTCCAAGGGGGTATTTCAAAGAATCTTTAGTATGCAAGGGGGGATCTTTGAAAAAAAAACTTACAGGGGGTATTGCAAAACCGACCTACTTTACAGGGGGTAGCAACTATTTAACCCTTAATTTAATTAATGCTCACAAAAGATATTCATTTATAAGCTAGCTTATACTTGCTTATAACATCATTTGATTAAAAAAGTTTTGTTCCCTAACAATTTTTTATAAAAGAGTGTATATCTTATTTTACTAGCTTATAGTTTATTTTTCAAACACTATTTTAAGTAACTTATGAGCTTATAACTTATAATTTTTTTCTTCAATTTTAACCTTTGTCATCTTACTTGAAAAAATTAAATATTAATTAAATATATCTTTTTTTAGGTCATTTCATACTTAATTATAAGATAGTTCAACCGCTAATTTTACTAAACAATAAATACTACAAATTCAATCAGCTAACTTATTTGCTATAAGCTAATTTATCATATATCCACTATTTTTTAAATCAAACAGAGTCTAAATATATGTACTTAAATCATATGAATGAAATTAGTTAAAAAGAATATTATGTATTGCTAACTGTTGGACCACTACAAGAAAACAATGAATTATTGAAGGTCAAAAGCCCTCAATAATGCATAAAATTCGTCATAAATGCATGCATTATTGAGGGCCTTAGACACTCAAATAACAGCTCGTCAGTAATTGTTATTGACGGCCATGGACCATCAACAACGTTACTGACGAACTCTGTCCGTCAAGAATGGTGATAGAGTTGATTTCATTATTGACGGCCTGCAGCCTTCAAGAACGGAATTCGAGGACGAATTCCTAACGGCCTGCAGCCGTCAATAAGCCAGTCCACTTTTTTTAAAAAAATAATTTAATAATTAAATTATTTAAAAAACAGAATTCTGATTTATAAATAATTAAATTATTAAATTATTTTTTTAAAAAAATACTGCATATTTAATTAAAAAATAATTTAAAATCTGAATTAATTATTTTTAAAAATAAATGGTTTTTTAAAAAAAAAAAAAAACTATTAAATTAATTAAAGACATAACATAATTTACTTAAAGAGGCATTACAAGTGATAATAGAAATCCTGAAACATACACACCACTAACTACCTCAAGCCAATATATGTTTCAGAGACAAACAATCCGAACAACAAAATCACTAAGCATTAAAGTGCCACATATTGAACATTACTAGTGTTTCAAGCACTAAAAGATGGAAAAGTCTAATATAAATGAAACCAAAGCACACATTTATAAGTCTGCTATTACAAGCTCCACTACAAATTAACCACTAATAAGAAGCAGTTGCATGAAGCTTTTGCATCCAAAGCAAAAGAACAAAACTGTCATCAAATTCAAAAGCAGTGCTCAAAGCTAACAAATTCCATCCAAAGCACAATAACATAAACTATCAACATTATAATTCTACCAATATCAAACTACTCCTCTGCAATCAACAGGAGTTTAACGCCAAAAGATGATGTCACCACAAAAAACTTTATAGAATTCCTTAAGATAAAGGCTTATGAACCTGCACAGCAAAACAACATAGAACAAATCATTTAATGATTAAAAATATCGAAAACTCAAAAACAAAGGAACAAGCATCAAATTGCAAAACAGAACACCAAAATTACCAATAAAGAGTCGCACGCCTACGCCCTCCCACAACCAGCAGAACCTGCAGAATCAAACACCCATATAAAACAAATTCAGCAGCAGCTCCAAACTTAAACTGATTTTGCAAACATAACAAGTTTTTTCTTAAAATAGTTTATGAACTAAACCAAACCATAAGATATAGTTCAGTTTGGTTCAGTTTATAACTTTGCACACCCCTACCACTGCATACACTTGCAACAGAAAAATTCAAATTGAATAACAGCTTACAATTCTAAGGTTGTATTTGGCATATGAAAAGAATGGAACTAGATCTCTTTGCTATGTACCACTCCACTGCACACTTTCTGTTCTAACTTGTCTACCACATTGTATCAAACAAAAAAAAAAAAAACTTGTGTACCAAACACTACCTAATATTCTTCACTGGAAAGATAGCGATAATTTGGGACATCATAAATACTATTTAAATTTGTGAAATGGCCTCAATTATTATACTTCAATGTAACAGGGCATAAAATGTATGAGAATCTTGAGCACCTACTTAGGCAATCCAAATACTGGGTTTCAAAATCTTGAGCACCTACTTTGGCAAAGCATACAAGCTCACAGAACAGACAATAACACCTAGACAAAAAAGGCCAACCACCTAAATAACAACAAAAACAAAGACAACCCAGGAGGCAAAATCAGATCCCCACCTAGGCACACTACCAAATCCTAAACAACAAACACAACATCCTACACACAGGAGTACACCAAAATTTGAATTAACGAGTCAATAACAACAACAACAACACATGGACAGCAAGACAAAAACAACAATTAAGGGCACAACCATAACACTATGAATTCAGTATTTTAATTGAGATAAGTTAAACCCCCTTACCTTAGGTTGCAGTGATCTCTCTCTTTGTAGCCTTCTTTAGGGTCAGGCTGAAAACTCAGCATACTCATCTTCTTCAGGCTCAGGCGGAAGTTGTACACGTTTTCCCTTGTTGCGGTTATTTCTCTCACGCCCCACCACCTTGCCTCTTGATCTGCCTCCACCTCCCTCGTTTATTATTATTGGGGGCAACACTTGCCGCTGCTGGCCCCAACCACTTTGAACGGAGCAGCCTTGTTGATTGCCTTGATGCGGGGTGAAGTTTTGGGTGTTGCTCTCGTGTCTTCCGTCAATATGATAAGAATTTAGTATAAAATCTTCATCATCATGAAGCATGCGTCTTAGAGGTCCTAGATCATCGAAATCCACATACCGTAACACATCACCTTGTGCATACTCCGGCATACCCTGATTCAAATCAATATTTTGTGTATTAGTAAAATTCGGCACTCGATATTCTTGACTGGAAGCATAACCTTGTGAAGCACTTGGATTATTGGGGGGGTTGCTGGAATTTTGTTGAACTTGGGATCCTAGCGCCGATCCTGCGCCGATCCCTGTCCCTGCGCTACTACTGCCATCGCCTCCGCAGCCTCATCCCATCTAGTCTGAAAACGTTGATCAACTTGTCGTTCCACCGTTTGCAACATATCTTCTTGAAGCTCTCTGCGAACTTCATCCCGAAGTTCTTCCCGCACTGAGGCCGTAATCCGTGCTTCAAACTCTTCATCGGTTTCATCTCTTTGAGGTTGAGATCTTCCTGTGCTACTGTAAGAGGTGCAACTGACATCTCTTATTCCATTTGGGTCACTTTGATACAAAGAAGATGTAGACCCCGCAGCGAATTTCCGACCTCGATGCCTACCACCAGCATTGTCAACAAAAGCTTTTGAAATTCTCATTGCACGAATCATTTCACTATCTTGTAAATGAGGTGGTAGCTTTTGCTGCTCGGCATCATATTCTTCAGTAAAAATCATTGTCAACCTCTACAATAAGTTAAAAAAACAAGAATCAACAAAAAAAAGAAAGCGCATCAAACGGATAAAAGGATAAAAGGAGAATCAGCAAAATTTATTAACAAGAATCAACAAGAATTAGCAAAATTTATTAAAAACATCAAACGGATAAAAGGACATTCTCGAAACAACAAAAGAGCATACACTCCTGCACTAGCATGTGAATACAATAAAACAGTAGAAAAAAAAAAACATATATGGATGACAGAAGCAACAAAACAGCCAACACAATCAACAATAAGGATGAAAGTTTACTAGAAACAACCTAAAGTTTACTAGAAACAAACTACACATTTAAACCCACAAAACATCAAGTTATCAAACAAGCCTATAGCATGATAGTAGCAAAAAAACACAAACTAAATAACAATACCAGCAATCATAACAGTTCAAAACTCCTATAATCATTAATTATACGTAATTAATTAAAAAATGTTTAAATCCTTACTGCAACTTCTTGCGCTTTGAGCCCTGTCCATTCACCAGAATCTGCAAACTTGTGCAACAAATCATTCATTTCCATAAAGGTCGGTGCACGATCATGAGCCTGGCATCTTCCCTTTTCAACATCAGCACATCTCGCTAAATTCGATGAATAACCATCTGGCATCTTCACTTCTTTTACCCATCGACAAACTGATTTAGCTTCATCAGGAGATATAGTATAGTTTGCACGAGGTTTTAGTTTTTTTCCATTGGGTCTCTCCACCAATAACAGATCATTACGTTTGCAATACAAACCTATGTCATCCCTCGCTTTATCATTATCTTTCGTTTTTCCTTTGACATTCATTACCGTGTTGAATATGTTTTCAAACACATTTTTTTCAACATGCATAACATCAAGATTGTGCCTTAATAGATTGTGTTTCCAATATGGCAGATCCCAAAATATACTTTTTTTTGTCCAGTTGTGTGTTTGTCCGTAACCATGCGGTTTAGAAGCAACACCACCTACAACCTCTACCTTTGGAATATCTTTCACTTTGTTCCAGACTTGTTGAGATGTCAAATAATGTGGTGGGTCACGAGTTTCAATCTCACCGTGAACAAAAGCATTTTTATTTCTTCTAAATGGATGATTAGAAGGCAGAAACCGACGATGGCAGTCAAACCAAGTTGCCTTCCCACCGTTGTGTAACATAAAAGCTTTTGTGTCCATCATGCAAATAGGACATCCTAATTTACCATGTGTCCCCCATCCAGACAACATCTCATATGCAGGAAAATCATTAATGGTCCACATCAAAGCTCCTTTCATATTGAAATTTCGTTTTTTTTACTGATATCGTACGTCGCAACACCGTTCCACAACCTCTTCAAATCATCAATCAAAGGTTGTAAATAGATATCAATACCAGCAGTTGGACTAGATGGGCCTGGTATTACAGCAGCTAAAAACATGTAAGGTTTTGACATGCACATATCAGGTGGAAGATTGTACGGGGTAACCAGAACAGGCCAACATGAATATGGAGTGGTTGATACTTGAGTATATAGTGTAAATCCATCTGAGCATAACCCAAGTCGAACATTTCGAGGCTCCGAAGCAAATTCAGGATAAACTTCGTCAAAATGATTCCAAGCCATTCCATCAGAAGGATGTCGCAACTCACCTGACATTTTTCTCCTTTCATAGTTTTCACGATGCCATGTCATTTTACTGGCAGTTTGCATTGATGCATACAACCTTTGTAACCTTGGTATTATGGGTAAATAGAACATCGCCTTTCTTGGGATTGGCTTCCTTTTGGCTGACCGAGAATTTTTTGTTACAAGGTATCTTGGTTCTTGACAAAATTTACATTCAATTAATGCACCGTCACTTACACCAAATTCATTGTTATAGTACAACATACACCCGTTAACACAACAATCAATTCTCTTCGCTTCGAGTCCCAACTTTGCCACTAACTGTCTTGTTTCATAATAATTTTTTGGCAAATCAAGTGGGCGGTCTATTGTTATTTCCAACATCAGTTTCGTTATCAAGTCCATGGCAACTTCTGGAACTAGATATTGAGACTTGACCCCTAAAAGTTTAATACACACCGTTAACTTCGAGTCTCGAGATCCTTCAAACAACGGTGTATTTGTCTCTTTCAAAAGATCAAAAAACCTTTGAGCTTCCTCGTTTGGTCGTTCAACATTAACATCAGTGTCATATTCATCATCATTCGGAACGCCGACGTCATTTTGAACATAAATCGGCACATTAAAACCAAGGGCATTCGTTATCATATTATTCATCTCATTGAACTGATCATAATGCTGATAATTTTGTGGAACAACTACGGGCTGAATAACACTGCTTGAAGCACATCCTTGATTCACGGGAACACTTGTGGAACGTCCCTCGCCATGACTTGACCAAACCCAATAATTAGGTTGAAAACCTTTTTTATATAAATGAGCCCTAATTTCATCCTCGCTGCCCATACGTATACATTGACAAGCTACACACAGACATCTAATTCCCCCTTCACGTATCACAACAGGATTATATTTTACGGTATTGATAAATAGTTCAACCCCTATTTTAAATTCCTCTTTAACTTGTCCTCTCTTTCCAGGATTATTCCTATCGTACATCCAATTACGATTGGTAAAATCCATATCGATCTGCGCAAGTTTAATTAATAATTAGCTTGGTAAAATTTAATTATATAACAAAAATAATTAACAAAAATACTAACTTTTACTAAAAATACTAACTTTTTTTTATTTTACTAAAAATACATACTTTTTTATTATTTTGACTAAAAAACTAACATTTTTTTATTTGACTATATACTACCTTTTTTTTATTTTGACTAAAAATACTAACTTTTTTTTATTTTGACTAAAAAAATAACCTCTTTTTATTTGACTATATACTAACTTTTTTTTTATTTTGACTAAAAATACTAACTTTTTTTTTTTTATTTTGACTAAAAAAATAACCTTTTTTTATTTGACTATATACTAACTTTTTTTTATTTTGACTAAAAATACTATTTTTTTTTTTTATTTTGACTAAAAAACTAACCTTTTTTTTATTTGACTATACTAACCATTATAAATTAAAATTACATTACTTACTTGAGTGCTGCGTAGATTCTGACTTGATGCGCTTCCAACCGACGGACTTCGACAATCACGAGCAATTTATATCAATATTTGTAAATAAAAATTGTAACAAAAACTGCATAAAAAAAAAAATTGTAACAAAAAAGCATTAGAATATATACATTTAATTCAACTAATTAATAAAGACATAAAACAAAGTTTTTCAAAGTTAATTAGAAATGAAAAAAATGCGAAAGATAAACACTTACAATTTTTTCATTGAGGAATGGAAAAAAATTGAGAAGTGATAATAATGTGAAAGATAGAAAAATGAAATTTTAAGTGTATTTTCATTGAGTAAGATAGAAAAATGAAGTTATGTATTGAGTAAGATAGAAAAATGAAGTTATTGCTAAGTGATAAAGCTTAAAGATACAGGGAAGAGTTTACGTTGAATTTTTTTTAATTCTGGTGCGTTATTGACGGCCCCAAGCCCTCTGAAAATGGGCAACGGTCAGAAGGCGTTATTGACGGCCTTGGGCTGTCTGTAATTAACGCATTATTGAGGGCCTTGAGCCTTCAATAATGCTTCTTGCAGCTTTTCATAAATTTTCGCAGGCATTGCAGGTGCACATCTCCCAGTGTGCATTATTGACGGCCTTGAGCCCTCAATAATGGTTATTGTTATTATTTATTTTTTTATTAAACCGGTTTTGTTCATTATTGAGGGCTTTCATCCTCAATAAACCTCCAAAACATTATTGAGGGCTTTTGACCCTCAAAAACCTTGGTCAATAATTCAAGATTTTCTTGTAGTGGACATAAACACCTGGGGTTCATTAAGTCTATAGATTGATTTTAATAGTGCATAGTTTTTTTTATTTATACAAGGGGGGTTGCTAGGTAGACTTACATAGGAATTCTACAAGTGAAATAATCAACACTATAGTCCTGCTAAGCTTGATATAATCCGGCAAGGCATAAAAACCAAAAAACCAAACCAAACTTATAAACTAAACTAAACCAAATTATTTAAATCTGAACCGTTAAAAAAAAAAATCAAACCAAACTATTTATGTGATAACAGTTCAGTTTACAGTTTTTTATTAAAAAAAACTGTGTTAACTGAACCAAAACTATCAATTGAACTCTAAAAATTGTCAAAAACACAAAAAAAAAAAAAAAAAAAAAAAATCTAAAATTGACAAAAAAAAAAAAAAAAAAAAAACCTAAAATCAACTATGAATCCTAAAGTCGAGCGAAAAACAGAAAATCAGAAAAGAAAAAAAAAACCTAAAAATCAACAATAAACATTAAAATCGGCCGAAAATCCAAAAAATCGGCTGAAAACCTAAAATCGACTGAAAATCCAAAATTGTCCGAAAAATTAAGAATCGGCCGAAAAATCGAAAAATCGTCCGACAAACTTAAAATCGGCTAAAAATCCAAAATCAGCCGAAAAATCTAAAATTGGCCGAAAACCCAAAAAACACCCGAAAATACTAAAATCGGCCGAAAACTAAAAAAAGACCCGAAAATCCTAAAATCGGCCAAAAAACCAAAAATCGGCTGAAAACCCAAAAAAAACCCGAAAATACTAAAATCAACCGAAAATCCAAAAAATGGCTGAAAAATCAAAAATCGATCGAAAACCTAAAAAACACCTGAAAATCCAAAAATCGGGCGAAAACCCAAAAAATAGGCCGAAAATCCAAAAATACCTGAATATCCTAAAATCGGCCGAAAACTCAAAAAATCGGCCGATTGTATGTTTTTCGGCCGATTGTATGATTTTCGGACGATTTTGGTTTTTAGGTCGATTTTAGGTTTTCGTCCGATTTTAGATTTTTCGGACGATTTTCGGTTTTCTGACGATTTTCAGTTTTCGGCCGATTTTTGGTTTTTCAGCAGATTGTAAGTTTTTCGAACGATTTTGGGTTTTCGGTCGATTTTAGGTTTACGGCCGTTTTCGGATTTTCGTCCGGTTTTAGATTTTTCGGTCGATTTTTTGGGTTTTCTACCGATTTTTGGGTTTTCGACCGATTTTAGGGATTTCGGTTGATTTTAGGGATTTCAGCCGATTTTTTGGGTTTTCGGATGATTTTAGGGTTTTCTGCCGATTTTAGGTTTTCGGTTAATTTTTGGGGTTTTTCTGCCGATTTTAGAGATTTTGGCCGATTTTTCGGCCGATTTTTGGGGTTTTCTGCCAATTTTAGAGTTTTTGGTCGATTTTTGATTTTCCGGACAGTTTTTTTTTTTGTTTTCGTCATAATTTTGGGGTTTTCTGCCAATTTTAAGGTTTTTTTTGCCAATTTTAGATTTTTCGGTAGATTTCATGTTTTTCAACTGATTTTTGGGCATTTTCTGCCGATTTTAGAGTGTTTGGCCAATTTTAGATTTTTTGAACTTTTTTAAAATTTTCAACCGATTTTTGAGGTTTTCTGCCAATTTTAAGGTTTTTGGTTGATTTTAGATTTTTCGGCCAATTTGCGGTTTTTCGACCGATTTTTAAAGTTTATTTTCAATTTTTAATTTTTCGGCTGATTTTAGGTTTTTTTATCAATTAGTATTTTTTAAAAGTTTAAATTTTGATTCGGTTTAATTTTTTATTGAATTAGTTAAGTTTGTAAAAAATAAAAATTTTAATATAAAAAGTATTTAAAAAAAATATTATGGTTAACTGGTTAACCGAACCGATTAACCAGTTAACTGAACCGTTTGGTTCAGTTTTATTTTATAATAACAGTTCAATTTTGGTTTTCATAATTGTAAAGGCAGTTCAGTTCAGTTTTTATGCAGTTTTGGTTTTAAACTAAACCACTCCCACCCCTACCCGTAGGTACTAATAACATGTGACCCGCAAGTCAATTAGCAACTTGGCTTGCCTACTAAGTGTGTTGGAAAGACACTTTCCAGTTTTTTCATCTTAAGGCGATTGATGAGGGAGATAATAGAAGCACCATGACGATTTTGAGACTACCCTGCACTATATTGGTTAATATGGGACAAAGAGATTACTTATTTTTAAGCTGTATTTTTATTTCATTAGTAATTTACTAATAATGGTTTCTCTTAATGGAATACCGAAGTTCTTATACGAGGGCAAAATTGAAAAATTGGGGGTAGAAAAGAAACACGGGGGATGGGAAAAGAAATTTTCTTCCAAATTATTTGCTATTTTTCTTGGAAAATATTTGCATAGCAGGTGGACCTCTTGCCCAAGAAAGATTCTCTTCCCACCCCCCACAACTCTTCCCCCCTTCCGATTTTCAAATTTTGCACTTGATTCAAAAGTTCGGAATGCGTTTTCCGATATTTTTCTAGTCCAAATTCAGCAAAAATTTCAGAAAACACATTCCGAAGTTTGTTTTCAAGGCAAAAAAAAGTTTAGAAAATACGTTCCGAACTTTTTAACTTAGGGCAAAATCAAAATATTGGAGGGGAAAGAGTTGTGGGGGTGGGAAGATAATCTTTCTTGCCCATAGTCAATAGGCCTTATTATTATTCCAGGCCCATTTATGTATATCGGGCCATTGTGAGATGAGCTAGTTATATATGGGAAAGAAAATTTCTCTTCCTACCCCATGATTGTTTTTCGAAAATTGCTATATACGCCCCCATGTTTGCTTCCAGGCCCCCTAAACTGACAAAAATACCCCTGCACAGAACTTTCGTTGCTCATCCAACGAAAAAAAAAGTTGCTACGGATCGTTATGTGTCGAATCATACTTCTACATGTGTGTTTGTCGTTGTTATTTTCAAAATATTGCAGGTTCTGTCAACTAGTTTTTTAAAAACTTCTGCAGAACTTGTGTTCGTTGACAATGTCACGAAATTTGGAACCAAAACAAGATTTCGTTGACAAACCAACGAAACCTGTAAATGTTTTCCAGATTTCGTTACGTATTCAACGAAAATATGTTTTTCAGACCCATTCTGCATTGTTTAGGCAAAATCCAATGGTTTTCAAAACCACGCAAACTTGTCTAGAAAAGTTCATTTATTTAGTGTTTAGGCAATATATAATTTCCAAATTAAATTTAGTGTCCAAAATCACTAAATCATAATCCCCAAATCCAAAATCCCTAAATCCCCAAATATATTTATAGCATGCAATAGAGTTTGTAAACCAACATATAATCAGTAAATACCCTACTTCCACGAATCCTAGATCTAAATCGACAACAAAATCGCTCACAAAACCCTTCATAATCGTCCCAATGCAGCGAGCTTCCAATGTTTTTTTCGTATCTGATATAACATGATTTCGTTGTCTATTCAATGAAACTACGCGCGTTCGTGAAATAGACAACGAAAACATGCTTTTCGTTACTTAAGTGACAATCAGGCCTTTTTCGGTAAATAGACAACGAATGTCAAGTAAATTTGGCCAGGAACGCGCCTTCGTCCTGTAATCAACAATTTATTTGGATTTCGTTGCCTAGGCAACGAAATTTTTGATCATGTCCTCAAGGGTATTTTGGGATTTTAGGGGGCTTGGGAACAAGTAGGAGGTCTCAATAGCAAATTTCTTGTTTTTCACCCCCAAATTTCCATTTATTCCAAGTCCATTTATGTATATTGGGCCATTGTGAGATGAGCTAGTTATATATGGGAAAGAAAAGTTTTTCTTCCTACTCCCATGATTCTTTTTCACCCCCGAACTTCCATTTTGACTTTGATTTAAAACTTTGGAGAGCGTTTTCCGAATTTCTTTTTGGCTTGAATAAAAACTTCGAAACATATTTTCCGAATTTGAATTAGAAAAACTTCAAAAAATGTGTTTCGATGTTTTTATTCAAGGGCGATTATAAAATTTTGGGGAGTAAAAAAGAGTCATGGGGTAGGAAGAGAAAAATTCATAGGATAACACTAGTCATTAAAAAATTAAAGGTGATATTTCGATCCAAAATCAAGAAGTTCAAATGTGATAATATATAGAGATCATGATAATATTAGTGAATAATGCATAAATAACATTAATTTTTAAACTATTTTACTACAAAATAACATGCATGTTTTTTTTGGTAAATTAGGAGTATCAAATGGACTATTAGTAGCATTAATCATATGCATCTTTTTTTATATATAACAACAAAAAAGAAAGAAAGTATACAAAGTGAGGTCAAACCTTACCTAGAGAAAGAGTAAAAGAAGGGGAAAAAATAGATCCAAAATTAGGGAGACTATATTTAAACTCGTCATCTCTTCTATATCTAAATTTATCTTCGGTAAGAAGATATTATTTTCCACAAGAAAATCTATGTAATATATCCGGGGAGAAGTTGACGAGGCAACACTTCTCTATTTTCTTAAATATTTATAAAAAAAAAAAAAAAAAAACTTTGTTATTAACGGTAAAAATATTCAAAACAACACTCAAAATATATGTTTTTAGATTTAGCCCTAAAAAAAAAAATTGACTAACTTTGCCACTAATTGAAAGTATAACGAAAAAAAAACTAATCGTTAGTTGGTTCAGTGGTGATTGACGCTGAACTTGATATGGAGGACCACGGTTCGATCCCCCGCAACTGCGATCGGGAGGGGGCTGAAACCACTTGATGTCAGAACTGACTCCCGAACCACATTCAACTGGTGGTGAAAAACCAAAAAAAAAAATATAACGAAAAAGTACTCTAATTATACCGAGTATTATATTTTCCAACGCTTCTCTTATCTCTATTTTATCACAAACACCTTTATTTCATTTCTTAAACTGAACTGACCACCCCTTCTAGTTATTAAATAATATAATATTAATAAGGTACGGCTTTACTTCTTTTATAGACCAAGTAAGTAGTAAAGCCATTTTTAAAACTTGAAGAAGTTCTTATGTTCCTTTCAGTTGGAGGGCAAGAAAATAATTTACTTTAGAATAGATGATAATGCTTAATTATTGTGGGGAAATATGGTTTTGTCAACATTAATACGACAAGTGAAAGAGTCTAGTTATTTAACATTATAGCTAGAAAAGTGGTATATGCATTTCGTATTTTTCTAAACCAGTCAAACTATTTAATTTTGATTGACATATAACCAATCATAATGTATAAAATAATAATGCTATTTAATAAGAATTTGTTGATGTAAAAAAGAGAAGAATTTTATGTGTCAATATTTAATTGGTTAAATTATAATTATCGTCTCTTCCATGTATGATTAGTTAACATTTAATTGGTCAAATTTTTTTATTTTATAGATTCTTCTCTTTCTTGAATAAATATTTCTTACTAAATAAATAGCATTACTCCTTGAAAATTATATTCTCTTTGAGAAATCATTAAAATTAATATCTGTCATCAGATTATTTTCTCATAATAGGCCAAAACTATAGTATACTGTAATAATTAGAATGTCTCAGAGCACTAGACTTTTAACTCTTTTTGCAAAATGGATATAGATAAGGGTTGAATGGGAGGTCTAGAGCCTCTATTTTTATTTTTTATTTTTTTTATATTTAAATTCCACAATACATATTTCTATTTTAATTTATATAATTTAACTAAAATTATATAGTATTATATTAACTAAAATTTATATGTGTTTTCAGTTTTTATATCAATTTTTATTTGAAAACGTCTTCTTTTATTAGATTTCAAATTATTTCATATTTAAAAATAAAAATGATATATAGATTTACACTTTTTTATATTTTTATATCATCTTTGCATGCATTTTGGTTTAGATTTTAATTGAATTTTTATTTTATTTTATTAGATTAAAAAAATACAATTTCTTACTTTATTGATCTATCCTCTTTCTAAATCAAATAACATCATAGGATAAGACTTATGACTAGATATATTTTATTTTAAGCAAATGGAAAATGAAACATAAACCAAAATTTTCTCAACCAGAAAAAGAGCAAGAAAGAAAAGTAAAACAAACAAAAGAAAGATAAAAAATAAATAAAAGAAAGAAAAAAAAATCAAAAGAAACTAACCAAACTTCCTATCCGAAGAACGGATATTATAAACATGAGTTCCCTTCTTTTTCTTTATCTTAGACACGAACTTCTGTAAGAGGCTTGATTTGTTGTCGCTCACGGATCAAAAACGAGTTTTAAAAGGTAGATAGGATAGTGACAACTCGAGTATCGTTCTTAAGAACTCACGATCAATTATCAATATAAGAATCAATTAAAAAGGGGGATTTTCGATTTTGGGAAAATAGTTTAAGAGATGATGATTTCAATCAATAGACAAACAATCAATCCATTGGTTTTAGGAAACTTCGTTCATTGTCTATCACAGATTTCTAGAAAATATTCTTTTCAGTTTCTATTCTTGATTGATCATAAAACTAACTAATCAAGCGTCAATTAGTTTTATAAGAATTCGGAATGAATTAGTAAGCATAGAAACAAATTGTTCGATTAATCATGAGAATAAACAAGCGTTACAAGAACACGATTAAAGTCATACGAGAACACAAATGCCTTGTTCTAATTGATTGAAGAATAAACGTTTTTAAATTATAAAAGGATAAATTAAAATTCTCCTTTATAATTTAAATAATTTATAATATCAAGATGATTCATCAATATTACGTCTCTCTTTAACTTTGATCATCGAAAGCACTGTTAATTTATTTTCTATAATTTCTTTCAATAATTGACCAATAATTTGAAACAATCTCTATCTATATAAAAAGAAAAAACCCACTAGCAAAATGTTTCACAAAAACGAATCAAACGTGGGAATGTCCCATGTCCAAGCTGTGTTAGAATAATATCACATACAAAAAACGAATACAAAAGATGGAAAAGTCAAATACGAAGGTTAAGAAAAAGATTACGTGCATGAGGTGCCAATTATTAAAAGTAGTTGCACATGAGAGAGCTTACAATTTTGAATTGACATTTCCTTATCGAATCGTCGTTATTCTTATCATTGATGATTAACGATGCAATTCAAAGTGCCGTAATTCTTCACATTTAATTAGTGAATAATTTCTACTATT
Source organism: Trifolium fragiferum (assembly GCA_954870985.1). Taxonomy (NCBI): domain Eukaryota; kingdom Viridiplantae; phylum Streptophyta; class Magnoliopsida; order Fabales; family Fabaceae; genus Trifolium; species Trifolium fragiferum. Next base: position 45,129,241 of record OX940792.1, on the reverse strand, counting down.
AGTATAGTACTCCCTCAACTTTTGCCTTTTTAATTTTATTATAAAAGTAATGTATCCGGACAATATTATTGTATAGATACATTAATTTTGCAATGAATTTAAAAAGATAAATTTTTTTTAGGATATTTGATAAAAGTTTGATATAGAAATATTTTTTTAAAAAAATCGTGTATTTAATTTTTTAAAAGTTAAAATGTTGTAGCTACTAAGTTTGGTTCAATAAAAGATTTGGGTAGTAACTTTTTATAAAGAGCATACTTCCTCCGGTCTTATATATAAAAAAAAAGTTGGCTTTGTAAATTTATTGTGAAATTGATGTATTTAAACAATAATATAGTCTAAATATATCAATTCTATAATGAATCTAAAAAGTGAAATGTTTCTTATATATAAGATCGGAGGGAATATATCACTTGATTCTTATAGTAGAACATGCCTCTAAATTGTTCAATGAGTTTAGATTTAATCCATATATAAAAAATTAGTTCAAAAGATAATTAAATTTAAAAGTGCCCACACACATTTATTTTTTTTAACACAATGCCCACACATTTATATGTTCAATACTCTAGGGATGTACGAAATGTGCAATTCCAAGAAACCTTCAAACAACTTCAAGTTCTTTTTGAACATTTTTAATACTCGAAGTTGAATTTTAATTTAACTTTACAAAATTAAATTTTGGAGTGAATATTATCTTTATTTATAAATTTGTGTTTAAATCATCTCACATTTGTTGAATTGATAAGCCATGTTTTTTTGCATAACTAGTCTGTGAGGCTTAGCGTCTCCTCTAAGTAGTTTTCCTGCATAACTAGTTTGGGAGACTTAGCGTCTCCTCTAACTAGTCTGGGAGACTTATATGTTAGTTAATAGTTAGTTAGTTTGGCAGTTAGGGGTTTTTTGATTTTGTCTTAGGTAGTTAGTTTACAATTGTGTATATAACTACTTTGCCCCTTGTGGATGAATGCAATTTTCTTCTTTTCCCTTAATTCTCATTCTCTCATTCTACTCTCTCTAATCTCTCCCACATTGTCCCAAAAATTGGTATAACAAAGTCCGATTGTGATTCACACATTTGCATTGATTCTTTGATCAAGAAACAATGGCACAACCTCATCACAATTCCCTGCAAATCTTCCAGTTTTCAAAGGTGAAAACTATGATCGTTGGTGTGCTCAGGTGAAGGTCATATTATGGTTTCAAGATGTTCTTGAAACTGTGAATGATGGGGTACCAGACTTGGCTGCAAATGCTGATGAAGCAGCAAGAACCTTGCATCGTGAGTTGAAGAAAAAGGATGCAAAAGGCTTGTTCATCATACACCAATGTGTGGATCCTAATATCTTTGAGAAGATCATTGAAGAAGAGTCTTCTAAAGGTGTTTGGGATACATTGAAAAAGATTTATGAAGGTGATGAAAAACTGAAGGGTATCAAGCTGCAAGCTCTAAGGAGACAATATGAGATGTTAGTGATGAATGATCAAGAAACAATAGCTGAGTATCTTTCAAGAATGTTGAGTATCACTAATTTGACGAAGTCAAATGGTGAAACTCTGTCAGAGAAGTCCAAGATTGAGAAGGTTTTGAGAACCTTGACTGAGAAGTTTGATCACATAGTAGTAGCAATAGTAGAATCAAAGGATTTGGCTACTATGAAGATAGAGGAGCTTCAAGCCTCATTGGAAGCACATGAATTGAGAGTCAAGCAGAGGAGTTCAAACAAAGCTATTGATCAAGCTTTGCAGGCAAAGTTTCAGAAAGATTACAAAGGGAAAAACAAGAAAAAGAAAGAAGACTCAGAGAATGATGGCAAGAACCTAAAAGACTCAGAGCCTAGCAAAGGTAACAAGAAAGGTTCAAAGAAAAAGATTGATAAGAAGGATGTGAAGTGTTATAATTGTCAGAAGCTTGGCCATTATGCTAAAGAGTGTCACTCTAAGAAAATTGAGAGAAGTAACAAGGATGAAGCTCAATTGTCAAAGGAAAATTGTAGTGACTCTGATGATTCCCTGCTCATGGCAATTACAAACACTGAAAGTGATAAATCCAACCTGTGGTATCTTGACACTGGCTGTAGTAATCACATGACTGGTAACAAGAAGTGGTTCTTGAAGCTTGATTATTCAGTGAGAAGGAATATCAAGTTTGCTAATAGCAGTCAGATCACTAGTGAAGGCATGGGGACAATTCTTGTGAAGAGAAAAGACGGTCAGGAATCCTTCATTAATGAGGTATTGTATGTTCCTTCTATGACAAGTAATTTGATTAGTCTTGGTCAATTACTTGAAAAGGATTATACAGTGACAATGACTAATAAAGAATTGAAGATTCATGATGCTAAAGATAGGTTAATCCTAAGAGCTCCATTGTCAAGCAATATAACCTTTAAGGTTGAAATCAATGTGATTGATTTCAAGTGCTTGGCCTCAGTTACTGGTACAGAAGAGAATTGGATATGACACCATAGGTTTGGACACTTAAACTTCAAAAGTTTAAGCATGTTGAATTCCAAGAAGATGGTTCATGGCTTGCCTCAGATCAGAGCACCAAGTGAAGTGTGTGAAGAGTGTTGTGCAGCAAAGCAGGCCAGAAATTCATTCAAGAATGAATTACCTATGAAGTCAACTCAGAAGCTAAGAATGGTGTATTCAGATGTGTGTGGACCATTTGAAGTGAAATCCATTGTAGGTAATAGATATTTCTTGACATTCATAGATGATGGTACTAGGCATGTTTGGCTCTACCTTATAGAAAAGAAGAGTGATGTATTCACCAAGTTCAAGAAATTTAAGAAACTAGTTGAAAATCAAAGTGGATTTAGTGTTAAGAAATTGAGAACTGATGGAGGTGGTGAATACACTTCACATGAATTTGCAAAATTCTGTGAAGATGAAGGTATAGAGCATGAAGTCACTGCACCCTACACCCCTCAACACAATGGTGTAGCTGAGAGGAAGAATAGAAGCATCATGAACATGCCAAGAAGTATGCTTAAAGCTAAGCACATGCCTCATAAGTTTTGGGGTGAAGCAGCTTCTACAGCAGTTTACATCATCAATAAAAGTCCTACAAAGAGGTTACAAGACAAGACTACTCATGAAGCTTGGACAGGTTTGAAACCAAGTGTTAGTCATTTTAGAACATTTGACTCACTTTGCTTCAAACATGTTCCTGATCAAGTTAGAAGAAAATTTGATGATAGAAGTCAGACAATGATATTGTTAGGTTATCATCCCACTGGTGCTTACAAATTGTATTCACCTAGAGATAACAAGGTTGTGATCAGCAGAGATATCAAGTTTGATGAATCAACGGGTTGGGATTGGACTGAAGGCACAAATGCTGAAGGTTCAATGCTCAACAGAAGACTTATGCTTGAAGAAACAAATCAAGAGGAGATAAAAGTTGAAGATCATCAACCTAATGCTGCACCTAATCAACAATTGAGAAGATCAACCAGAGAAAGGGTACAATCAATAAGGTTGAATAAGTATGATGTGTTTCCTGATCAAGCAATCATTGAAAATGGAGAAGTGGTCAATGAAGCAATGATTGCAGAGTTGGAACCAGTGACTTTAAGTGAAGCTTTGAAAGATCCAAATTGGTTGAATGCTATGAAAGAGGAGTTGAAGTCAATTGAGAAGAATAACACATGGACATTGATGAATAAAGCTGTAAACAAGAGACCTATTGATGTGAAATGAGTTTTCAAGCCGAAGATGAAACCAAGTGGTGAAATTGCTAAGTATAAAGCAAGGTTATTAGCTAAGGGTTTTCTTCAGAAGCCTGGACTTGACTTTAATGAAGTTTTTGCACCTGTGGCAAGGCTAGAGACAATTAGGCTAGTTGTTGTAGTAGCTACCTTCAAAGGATGGGCTATGCACCAGCTTGATGTGAAATCTGCCTTCTTGAATGGACCATTAGAAGAAGAGGTATATGTGAAGTAGCCACCAGGATTTGAGATTAAAGGTCAAGGACAGAAGGTGTACAAGTTGAACAAAACCCTCTATGGTTTGAAACAGGCTCCAAGAGCTTGGAACAGGAGAATTGATAGCTTCCTGCTGGATTTGAGGTTCACTAGATGCACATCAGAACATGGAGTGTATGTGAAAGGCTCAAATCATGATGAGATTATAATACTATGTCTATATGTTTATGATTTGTTGATCACAGGATCAAACAAAGTTGTGCTAGGGAGGTTCAAAACAGACATAATGAAGGAGTTTGAGATGACTGATTTGGGAGAGCTATCATATTTCCTTGGCATGGAATTTGTGAAAACTGATAGAGGCTATTTATTGCATCAGAAGAAATATGTCATTGACATTTTGAAGAGGTTTCATATGAGCAATTGTAACCCAGCAATTACTCCTATGGAAACTGGTGTGAAGCTGAGCAAGAACACTGATGATGAGCTGATTGATCCAACATTGAACAGGCAAATCATAGGATCACTGAGGTATTTGTGCAACACTAGGATTGACCTTTGTCATAATGTTGGTCTGCTGAGTAGATTTATGGATCAACCAAGGATGAATCACTTGACTGTTGCAAAAAGGGTTCTTAGATATGTGAAAGGAATCATTGATCATGACATTTTGATTCCAAACCAAAAGAACAGTTGCAAGAAACTAGTGGCTTATGGTTACTCAGATTCAGATTGGGGAGGAGATCAAGATGACAGGAAAAGTACTGCAAGATACTTGTTCATGATAGATAATGCACCAATCTCTTGGTGTTCTAAGAAGCAAGGGATAGTGGCATTGTCATCATGTGAAGCTGAGTATGTTGCGGCTTCATTTGCAACTTGTCAAGCAAATTGGATTGAGATGTTGTTCACTGAATTGGAGGCAATAGAGGCAACAAGAATGAAGCTACTTGTTGACAACAAGTCAACAATTGACTTGGCTAACAATCCAGTTAGTCATGGAAGAAGTAAGCACATTGAAAGGAAGTTTCACTTTTTGAGAGATCAAGTGAATAAAGATAAGCTTGAATTGGAATATTGCAATACTGAAATCCAACTTGTAGATATTCTAACCAAACCTGTGGCTAAAGCAAGGTTTGACACTCTAAAGAAGCTTATATGAATGAATGCTTTGGAAAACATGCCTTAGGAGGTGTGTTGAATTGATAAGCCATGTTTTCCTGCATAACAAGTCTGGGAGACTTAGCGTCTCCTCTAAGTAGTTTTCCTGCATAACTTGTATGGGAGACTTAGCGTCTCCTCTAAGTAGTTTTCCCGCATAGCTAGTCTGGGAGAATTAGCGTCTCCTCTAAGTAGTCTGAGAGACTTATATGTTAGTTAATAGTTAGTTAGTTTGGCAGTTAGGGGTTTTTTTGATTTTCTCTTAGGTAGTTACTTTACAATTGTGTATATAACTACTTTGCCCCTTGTGGATGAATATAATTTTCTTCTTTTCCCTTTATTCTCATTCTCTCATTCTACTCTTTCTAATCTCTCCCACATTGTCACATTGTCCCAACAACATTTAATATGAAACTTTTAACACACAGTAATATTTAAAATTATTGAGTTTAGTAGTATATATAAACGGTGAGTCACTCGATAACTGCTTGTTGCCCAAAATTACCCACGGGTGAATCAGTTACCAGTATTGATCAAGATCACAAATCATTTTTAGTAAAATAAAAAACAAATCTCAAATCATTTTTTTCTTTTTAAAATATTTTCCTGATACTCTTCAGTTCAGAGGTTTGGATTTGGTAGCGTCATTGCCATGTGCAACTTAGAGTACGCCATTGCTAACGCTAACAGTGATGAGTCACAAGCTTAATAATGTTTGTGTCTAAACGGCTTAAAGCAAAATATTAAAAAAAATGTACAAGTTGTTAGTTTAATATATAATGATTTAAAATCACCTCCAGTTTATCATATTTTCTAAGTATTATTTAATAAGTAATAAAGTACGGACACCTTTAGAAGGTAGCGTGTCGCGGTGTTCGTTATATGTCGGTGTCCGATACTTGTATGACACTCATACAATACCTGCCGAAATAGTCAAACAAGTTTCACCAAAAAAATACATTTTTTTCTTTGTTTCCCACTCTAAAAAAGTTAAACATGTATTGAAACAATGTTATCAATGAAGAATTAAAGATATTAATTTTAATTAAAATATTTTTAATAATAAATCGATAATTAAAATAAAATTTTATCATATATATATATATATATATATATATATATAACGGTGTTAGTGTCCAATGTTTTTTAGATTATCGGAGTTTGAGTATATCCATGTCGTATTGCGGTGTCCGTATAAGAGTCTGTGCTTTATAGATATTAACTAGTGTCACTGAAGTATTAGTTAAGAAAATAAAAAGAGAAAATTTTGTATTAAAAACACCATCTTTTACTTACGCCGAAATGTTAGTTAAGAAAATAAAAAGAGAATATTTTTAACAATAAATGTTTGACAGGAGTACTAGCTAACATTGATTGAGGAAACGGGGATAAAGCTAGTCTTGAGGAACATTCTGAAGTGTGAGTGTGATGCAAGATAATGTTGCAAATCATAACTTGGTGTTGAAAGCTATTTTTGCACAAAATAGGACGTTTTAGATTGATAACAATACAACAGAGATTTAGTGTTTGAAAGTTGCAGAGTCAAATGAAGAATGTTGGTAATGACACTCAAAATTTGGTCACTTGGAGCAAAAAAGTTGGTTTATACTTTATAGAATTCCAATGATCAAAGTAACAACAAAGGTGTGTAAAGTTTTCTTGCTAGAAAAGCAATCCAAAAAATCATTTCAATCTCAATCGTCTATGAGATCAAAGGATGTACTAGGAACTGTGCATGATATATTATATATTTCGATCCATTTGATTAGAACAAGAAGCACTAGAAGTGTTTAAAAATTTAAGCTAGTGGTTGAAAAACAAAGTTATAAGTCCATTAAAGTGTTGAAGACTGATGTAAATAGTGGTTCAAATTGGTTTGTATAAATGGAGTTGAATAAATTTGCTAATTTACAACAAAAAAAATTATTAATAAGTTTAACTAATGTTGCAGAGGCACTGTTTAACAATTTCCTATATATATATATTACTTGTAATCCTTTTTGCTATCTTTTTATGTTGATTCTCTGAATCTCAAGCAAAAAAACACTATAATAATCTAAAGTTCATTTGAAAGACATATAAATTTTGACAAAAAATAATTTATCTCATAAATTAAACTTAAACTAAATAATGACTTAATTAAGTATAATCACTTAATTATATGATTGTTAATTTATTATATTTTTTGTCTCTTGTTCTTGCCATATACTGAACCATGATATTCTTTAATTTGTAAAAAAGTATACGTACTATGTATTTCACTTTTTTTAGTCTAATATTTATTTCTGCATAATTTTTTTTTATTTTATACATTCACCAGATTTCTTTTAATAGATAATATATTAATTATTGAATATTCAGATCCAGTAAAAAAAAAAATTATTGATTATTCAGAACACAGAACCTAAACCATTTAATTAATAAAAACGTACATGTAAATTAATTTTGAAAATAAAATAATCCATTGAATATGAATGCAATAGTCTTCCTTATGTATTATTTGGATGGAAACAACCCCACACAACGATTTTATTGTAAGTAATACCAGTTAAGCTACAATATAATCCTTTTGATTTTTTAATTTATTTTTTGACAGTTACACTCTACTAGTTAACATCTATCCAATTCATAATGCAACAATTAAATTATTGTATTGTATGTACGTTGCTTTTTTTCTATATGAGCCAAGGATTATGTCTTTTCTCTCATCACATATGCATGTGGATTAATCTTATTGCTTAATTTTCTATTACTATATTAAATATCATATAACAATAATAAATATAAAATAATATGGTGCCCAGCTGTATAGAATCGACCAGCGTCTCATAAGAGGTCAAACAATCTTAGTTTACTTTTCAAATAAGGTTCATATATCAATGTTGATGATATGAAAGTGTCAAATTTCATCACTCTTCCTAGGAAGTGGACATGGCCAGCACACGCAGAGACCAAAAATTAAATTTTATTGAGACTTAAAAAAATAGTTTAAATATGCTTTTGGTCCCTCCAACTATGCCTTGTTTTGAAAAGAGCCCTTGTAAAAAAACAAAAATGATTTTAGTCCCTATAATATCTCAAAACTTTCAAAAGAGCCCCTGACTAAATTTAATGCTGATGTGACCAATTTTTAAATATGTTTTTGGTCCCTGCAATTATGTCTTGATTTGAAAATAGCCTCTGTAAAAAAATAAAAAGTTAATTTTAGTCCCTGTAAAAACATAAAAATTTGATTTTAGTCCCTGCAATATTATGAAGAAATCCAGTCAGGGGCTCTTTTGAAAGTTTTGAGATATTGCAGGGACTAAAATCAAATTTTTTTTTTACAGGGGCTCTTTTCAAAACAAGACATAATTGCAGGGACCAAAAGCATATTTAAGCCTAAAAAAATTAATTAAAAATATAAAATTTATCTTAATATATAGTTATAATGAAACACAAAAAAAAAAATTGGACCTTTTTATCTAAAATTTTGAGGTCTTAAACTATTGTTTGACAAGTGGACCGGTCCTGATCCTTGGATTCGTTCTCGGACTAATATGCGCCCTTTAACTGCCCCTCATGGAAACTATGCTGATTTGCGTGTCTCTCATCTTTTTGCTTCGATCAATAATACTTGGAATATAATTGTGCATTGCTCAACACAATCTTCAGCACGCAAGATGTTGCGGATATTTGTAAAATTCCCCTCCATAATAGGGATCCACAAGACTCAATCATTTGGAAGGCCTCTCCGAACGGTAATTATTCTGTCAAAAATGCTTACCGTCTCTGTTAAAATCTTGTGTTGCATGATAGTTCCCTCCGTGTGAATGGTACAAAATATGGGATATGCGACTTCCTCCAAAATTAACACACTTTTGTTGGAGATTGCTCCGGGGTTGTCTTACCACTAGATTTAATCTTCATAGCCGTGGTGTTCAATGTCAAACTGTTTGTGCTATCTGCAATGGCGCAGTGGAAGATGAATTGCACCTCTTTACGGATTGTGCCTACGCTATCTCGTGTTGGAATGAGGTAAATCTTTGGCAAAGTCTCGAGCACCAATTTCATCAAAGTGGTAGCTTTTCCTCTATTATTTTCTCCATTATTTCGAGTATGGAAGAGACTAAACAACCTCTCTTTGCTGCTGTACTTTGGAGTATTTGGCATGCGCGTAATGAATGCATTTGGGAGAATAAACAAGCGAACCCAGTGATCTCTTGTAGGCTTGCTTTAGACATGATCCGAGACTTTAATTGGTGCCGCAACATGCTTAATACGGATCCTTCACTTACTCATGTGCTTACTTGGGAGAAACCTTCCACAAATTGGTTGAAGTGTAATGTTGATGGAGCTATTTTCATGACAGAAGGGAAATTCGGAATCGCTATATGCTTTCGTGATAGCATGGGTTCTTTTGTCCAAGCACATACTATGATATTTCCATTTGTAGTTACTGCTGCTGAATGTGAAGCTACTGCAATGAAGCATGCTCTCCAACTCGCTTTGTCCAATGGCTTTGAGAGAGTTATCTTCAAAAGTGACTGTCAACAAGTTGTGAATGCTTTGAGTAATAATTGCTTGTATGCAAATGAGCTTGATACTTTGCTCTCAGCTTGTAGTTCCCTTCTTATTTCTAATGCTAATTACAACATAGCTTATGTTAGAAGGCAAGCCAATAGAGTTGCTCACAATCTTGCTAGAGCATCTTTATTTCAGTCTAGCCCTAGTGTTCGTCATTTTTATCCACCTAGTTGTATCTATTCTATTATATTGAATGAAATGCAATGAGTTCATTTTGCTTCAAAAAAAAAAAAAAAAAGTGGACCGGTCCTGAAAATAATTTCTCTCTATTTTTTCTCTTATATTTTTCAATTATCTCACTTTGACTCAATGCACCCCTTCACTCTTAACTAGTTCTTTGCATTTTTTAATTCAAATATTATTCCTTTTTTTTATAAGAAAAAAATGAGAATTAATGGATGATATTTCAGTTCAAGACAGAAAAAATCTTAAGACTCAAAGCTCTTACATATATATTTATATTTACTTCCCTTCAAATGTACTGGAGGGGCTTAAACCAAGGTTGTTAAAATCGCGATTTCGAATTAAATTGCAGGTAGAATCGTTTTATGGTAAAATCGTGATCTGGAACGATTTTAAACGATTTAAATCATAGTAAAATCTCTGAAATCGTGTAAAATCGTTGGTTTTAACTTTGAGACGATTTTACCTTTTTTTTTTACAATTTTTTTTAAAAAGGCTCATCTTTTTGGATGTTACTTTGATGATTTGGTGGATGATTTGTGTAGTTTGATCCAAGTTTATGAATATTACATTTTATTATGGTGATTTAGTGTATTTTAGCTTTGAAATTTTAAGTTATTGATGCATTATAATATTATATAAGTATGTATATGTCATGCTATGATGCCCCGATACTCAAAAAATGGCGACGTATCGTGTCCGATACGTCCTCGATACCGATACTCTTCCGATACGTCCCGATACTCGTATCAGTAAAGTATCGATTAAATCATTATTTTTAAATAAAAAAATAATATTCGATACTCTTCCGATACATCTCGATACTCGTATCGAAAAAGTATTGGTTAAATCATTATTTTTAAATAAAAAAGTAATATTCGATACATGTCTGATACGTCCCAATACCCGATACTTGTTTGTATCTTTAACACTTTTTCTAGTTTTCCTTTGTCAATATAATTTTTTACTTTTCAAAAGAAAAACTATGGTGTCCTACTATATAACATGCTGTTAAACATTTGAGTTTTTTTCCCAAAATTCTGATATAAGATTAGATATTTTCTCTTTTAATTATTAATATTGTTGATTTTAGTCATGTTTATATAATGTGTATTTATATATTTAATTTTAAATTTAATTTTTAAATAACGTATCGCGGCAGTATCGGATTGCGGATTTTAAAAAAATTTACGTATCGACGTATCGGTATCGTATCGTGTCGGTATCGTATCTCGTATCGGGGCTTCATAGATGTCATGTATATAAAATTAATATTATTTTAATTTGAGTTAAAATCAACGATTTTACGTTTCGATTCTACGTTTCGATCTTACCTAAGTAAAAAGAGTCAAGGTAAAATCTTGATTCTGATAATTTTAGCTTTAAACTTAGAACCACTTGAATTCAAGATCTATCTTTTTACCACTAGACACCAAACCCTTAAAGCTGATATTATCTCCTCTTTATATTTCAATGATCTAGATTACCACATTATTTTTTCAGTTGTTGCATGTAGGGGGTGCTGACTTTGGCAAATTACTGGGACAAAAAATAAAATTCGCTCAAATTACATGGACAAAAAAATTTATGAGAAAAATAAGAAAGAGAAATCAAATTTTTTAAAATGATATTAAAAGTTTTTTTAGGTTGAAGAATTTATGGAGTTTGTAGATTGAAAAATTTGAGAAAAATATTTTATTTTTTTTGGTCAAGTAGTGAGAAGAATTCTTAATGGTGGTGGTGGTGGCATGGTAGAAAGATGAATAATTGGGGATAATGAGTTTTTTGTGTGACATACCATATTAAGGACTAAAATAAAAGTAATATGAAATTACAAAGGCAAATTAAAAAGGATTTAATAAGGGATTAAAACTTAAATTCCCTAACATTACAGAAATATATTTATATCAGAATTTAAAAAGAATTAGTGGCGCAGTTATAGAGGTATCAAAACAGCCCTTATACACACCTACCCGACCCGTTTAACCCACTAAATGATCCTCCCTTCCCTTAGCTCTTCCTCTAATTCTAACGAAAGTTGAAACTGTGAGGGGACATATAGGCTCCGTTTGGTACAATGGAAAGAAAGTGGGAGAAAATAAAATTACGCAAACAAATGCATGAACTTAGACTAACTTTAGTCTAAATTCATGCATTGATTTGCGTAATTTTATTTCCTTCCATTTTTTTTCCAACGTACCAAACCAATAAATTCTACCGCAGGAAGAGTATATAAGAATAAGAACAAAAGGTGTTAATATAATAAGAAAGTACACTATTTTTAGTAGGCTCAAACTCATTAGGAACCAAAAATGACTACTAGTCCAAATTTTGAACATGCTGAATTTTTAGCAGCCCATAGTTCTCCCACTTTTTACTACTTCAAAAAATCTTTTCTCAACTTACTGAACAAAAAAAACTTTTTAGAATTTAGATTAATTAATTAAAGTAATTCTCCTTCCCAAGTTGTTTCCTCTAAGTAACCCTTAATTATAAGGCGGCCATATAGTAGACACAAGCACACCTCAAATATTGTCCCTTTCGAAACCAACCATTTTTACTACCATTATTATTCAAAGAATATAACCTTTTTGCTGTTAAAGTCATATTATAAAATAAAGTTTTTAATGCAACTGGCTCGTGAGTCGTGACCACAATAACTCTACATACACTATACTCTCTTTTATATATATACACCCCCATTCATCACATTTTTTTTCAAATTGAAACCAATATATCTCTTCATTTTCTAGTACCCTTTTGAAAAATGGGTCGTTTTAATAATGTTATTCTTGTATGGTCACTCTCATTAATGCTATGTTTGATTCCATATACCACTTTTGCTCAGCTTAGTCCTAACCATTATGCTAACATTTGTCCAAATGTTCAAAGCATTGTTAGATCAGCTGTTCAAAAGAAATTTCAACAAACATTTGTTACTGTTCCTGCTACTCTTCGTCTCTTCTTTCATGATTGTTTTGTTCAGGTAATTAATTCATTAATTTAATGTAAAACTACTATAGTGTGTTAAAAATTCTGTTTTAATGTTAGTGTTATTATTACAGGGCTGTGATGCTTCAGTTTTGGTGGCATCAAGTGGTGGTAATCAAGCAGAGAAAGATAATCCTGAAAATCTTTCATTGGCTGGTGATGGATTCGACACAGTGATCAAAGCTAAAGCTGCATTAGATGCTGTTCCACAGTGTAGAAACAAAGTTTCTTGTGCTGATATTCTTGCCTTAGCAACCAGAGATGTTATTAATCTGGTTTGTTCTTTAATCTCATTAATCTCTCTTTGAATTTGAAGTGTTATACACTCATTAGGCTGTTATAATCTATGTTTGAATATTATTACTAGTATTGAGAATCCGTACATCGCATTAGGAGACATTCATCGAAATATTTACAATTTATAATTTGTTGTGTTTTACTGTTTAGATATTTACGGATAAAAAGTTAGTTTTTTATTTTAAATATTAGAGAAGTATATATTATTATTGACAACAGAATGACTATTTTACGACTGTCTCATATGATATTTGAATTATGTATTTTAAAATTACAAAGTTAAGCGCGTCTATTTCACAACTAAGATAACAATTTTATAAAGTCGATTTTACCGTTGATATTTGTATACCACATGCAATGTTTCTAGAAACTTAATTTAGTTTTGGCGATTAGTTAGTTTGGAGCTGAAGATATAATGAATTAATAAATGAAAATGTGTACACTTCAGGCTGGTGGACCATCATATACCGTTGAATTGGGAAGATTTGATGGATTGGTTTCAAGATCTTCAGATGTAAATGGAAGGTTGCCTCAACCAGGCTTCAATTTGAATCAGCTGAATAGCTTATTTGCAAGCAATGGACTCACACAAACAGACATGATTGCCCTCTCAGGTAATTCTTGGGCCACCATTTTAAATTGTTTTCTCTCTCGTGTTGTTCACAATCTCTACAATTATATTAAAAAAAATATCTTTTGATAGTGTGTTTCTTTTGTCGAAAGATATATTTCTGTAGTGTATTTTGTATACTCGAATAATATCAGAGGCGAAGAACAATTATCGTGTTTTTATTATATACTCTTATTCCTAAACACCTTTTTTAATGAGAAAATGATAGTTTTTTCTTTCACACATAGAAAATGAGAGGTCTTAATTACAAATTTTTTTTTTTTGGTAAACAAAATACATAAATTAATTGAAACTTGAAAAGATGATGTATCACATGAATGAAATGGTACATACTTAGTCATTTTTTGGAGTAATTTATACACAACAAAGAGATTCCTCATTGACAAAGGATTGTTTAAAAATCTTTTGGTTACAAGAACTTGTTTTTTGTATTATTGTAAGGATTTTTTTTTTTTAATATTTTGACATGCATATAGACTAATGCATTATACAAATAATTATCATTGATAACTAATAAGTGTCACTTATTAATTGTCTTAAAAAAAGTGGCACTTAATTAAATATCAATTACTACAAAATATTAATTGAGTTTACTTTTTGAATAGTCTTCATTTATTTTTGCGTTGGAGTTCTATATTGTGTGGATATTTAGATTTTCTTTTGACAAGAGTGGATATTAAGATATACACTGTATCTTTTTTTTTCTTCCTACTGGGCTGTTTTAGTTTCATAATTTACATCAAATGTCAACTTAATTAAATGATGTCACAATCTTGTTTGGTTTTACATCTCTTATGCTATTTAAATCGTTGAATATAAGTAACAATAATAATACACTAACAATAAATTTTATCTTAAAATATACACAATCATGGAAAATAAATTTGGCACTAATTAACTAACATTTTTTTTAAAAAAATAGTTCTTTCAAGGAAACTCGTCAAATAGTACACTATATAGTGAACCTAAATAAAAAAATGTTGTCCGTCACAAAAAAAAAAAAGTTGTATTCTGTTGTCTGGTAGCAATCAACAAAAAAAGATAATTGAAGTAACAAATAGCTTGAGTTGCTTAATTAACTTCATAAAAAAAAAAATTGAATTGTTTAAAAATTATTCAAGACATCATCTTTCAAATTATGCATGCCTTTAATTATTTATAATAAAAACACAATCATTTGCTTGACAAAAAAAAAACACAAATTTTCAATTTTAAGTTTAAATCTTATCAAATAAATTGATATCTTTCTTATTTTATAAAATAATTCATTTCTATTATTAGTTTGGTGTACAAAAATATAAATTTTGAAAGACAACAAAAAGCTATTATAATGAGAGCATCCAATCCAAATCACTAAAATAACATTAAGATAAAAGAATCTAATCTTGAAGCCAATGCTAGCAAATAAACAAGACAAAACAACATTATAAATGCGTAGTCTAAATCAAACAGTGTACTTTGCAGTATTATTACACATTTTTGTGATTTTATGTTGATGAAATCCACACAATTATTACATTGTTTTAAATCACAACCGTCTAATTTAAAATGTGTGGACGAAATTGTTTAGATCAAATTTATTATTGCATTAATTTGAATCGTCCGTTCTATGATTAATGACTATAATCTCAATCCATTTTGTTCCCTCTAACATGTTTTTTTTACAGGTGCACACACTCTTGGATTCTCTCACTGCAACAGGTTCTCCAATAGAATCCAAAGTCCAGTGGACCCAACATTGAACAAACAATATGCAGCCCAATTACAACAAATGTGTCCTAGAAATGTTGATCCAAGAATAGCCATCAACATGGACCCAACAACTCCTAGACAATTTGACAATGCTTATTACCAAAACCTTCAACAAGGAAAAGGTTTATTTACTTCTGATCAAATTCTCTTCACTGATACAAGATCTAGGGCAACGGTTAATTCTTTCGCTTCTAGTGGTAATGTTTTTAACTCCAATTTCATCGCTGCCATGACTAAATTGGGTCGCGTTGGAGTTAAAACTGCAAGAAATGGGAAAATCCGTACCGATTGTTCTGTACTTTAATTGAACGTGAAGTTGCAAATAGTGTATGGAGAAATATAAGCGGGGAAATTCGCAATGGGTGATTTTATTATTATTTTGTTAATCGTTGTTAATAAATTTCTTTGCGAATAAGTTAAGACTTAAGAGTGGTTTCGATGTTCCAAAATGGAACTTAAGGGGAGAGAAAAAAGTTGAGTTTTTCTTTGATGTGATGTTTCAAATAATTCAATGTCCCCTAAATTTATGAACTTTGAATTGTTTATTGAAAATGAATAATATGTTGCCAAAATGTATCTCGGTCTTTTTTTCTTTACTTCTTTTAAATTGTGTATACTATCTTAACTTTTTTTTAGCATACTATCTTAATTTAATAAGTCTAAGATTTCAAGGAGCTTTCCTTCATTTGTTCACTTGTAATAATCAATCAGCTTAACCGCAAGAATACAACAGCATAACAACCAACCAGTGCAAAACTATTATATTTGGTGCCGACCAAACTTGTAGTTAACTATTTTTTTAACTATTTATTTATGATTTCAATCAACTTCAATATCTTGTATTCAAACTCATCTTATCTATAAGACGATAACATTTCCATATTAAAAAACAATATTGCACACAATAAAATCAGCAAACTTACCTACGGTTTAAAATATACAAATCTTCAATAACAATTTTTATTTTGTGGATATTTCATATTATTACTTTTTTCTTTGTTATTAGGACATTAACAAAATAGAAGTATAAGAGTAGAATATGATGATATTATAAGTATCAAGAGTTGGGTCCTGTTCGGAAAAAGAACTTATTTGTAGTTGATAGCACAAGCACTATGTATAAGCTATTTCTATAGTAAAAGATAAAATAAAGTTAAATTATTTTCATGTAAGCTATAAGCTGCTTTTGTATATTCTTCCAAACAGCTTCACAAAACTTATACCAGTGATTAAGCTCAAATAAGTCAATCCAAACAAACTCTAGATCATATGCAATTAAAGCAAGGTAACCGAATGACCACATCCTTACAGATATGAATTCACGATTGGCTTTTATAGAAACAGGTATAAGATCTGAAGAAAAGCTATAGTTTTTCACACCCACACCAATGACTATTAATTCAAACACCGACGAACATGGTTTTAGATCTCCGAATAAGATTTATTCAAAAATTTCTTAATAAAATGAAGAAATATCCTACAGATATTGTTTAGAGATTCCCGCATATATTCACTAAACTTGACTCTAACCTTAGTTTAAGGCATTGATGATATACAATGTCTGAAGCCAAACTATTCAATACTGAAACTTATATACATGATGCTATAAGCCTATAATCACCAACTTCAAAACTTTCTCTATTTCCCCCCCTCTATGTATGTCGGCAATATCTATCTGCAAAAACACAAAGTCAGAATTGAGACTGAACTATCCCATTCCAATATCATTATTTTGAGGAAAGATCATATTTGTAACTTGGATCATTACAATGTTGAGCCTGTTTAACTCATTCTTCTGATGCAAGAAAGCAAAGCCTCTCAAAATGTAGAGACCAATCTACCCCTAGTATGGTAGGATTCAACTCCATAGCTGTTTTAAAGTCAGAGATTGATGCAGAAGCAGGTCCAATTAGATTTTGCGCACACCTACTCTGCGGCAACTCATCCAGACCAGGCATTTGACCATTCAAATTGTTAACAGATTTTGAAGCAGCTAAATCCAAACAGGGTTTTATCAGTCTTTTGAGGTAAACATTAAGTGCATTATTCAACACATTGGCTGCATCCGCTGAGACCTTAAATCCCTCAGTTTCCATGTTATGCTCCAACCTTTTCATCAAAGAATGTGTATCAGGTAAATGACCAATACTTTGACAGGTATCAGAGACAATACCAGACAATAATCCATTATGTGCAAGTCTTTGTGCTCTATTATCATAGATTGGAAGACCAAGAGGAGCTTGTATAGGACTCATTCTACTAATGGCCAAGCTCTCAGAATCCCGATCAATCTCTTCCTCATATTCCATAGACACAGGAAGCCTGTTGACTGCACAATGTGGATCTGTATAACGTTGCTCCCTGTCTTGAGCAAGAGGTGCTCGTATAGGACTCCTAATAATGGGCAGGCTCTCAGAATCCCGATCAACCTCTTCCCCATTCTCAACAGACACAGTAAGCCTATTGACTGCACAATGTGGATCTGTATGACGTTGCTGCTCTTGAATTTTAGGAGTTGAGTCACATGGCTGCAGTTGAGTTTTAGGAGTTAGATCATGTTGCTGCTCTTGAATTTTAGGAGTTGAATCATGTTGCTGATCTTGAATTTTAGGAGCTGAATTTTCAACTCCAATGCAGCTGTTCTTTCCATGAGGACCTAGAGGGCTGAGACGCTCTCTGAATCTACGGTCACGCGAATTTGGAGTCCTACATTTTCGAGGAGATTGAGGAAAATCCTTGCATAGAGGTGGAAGACCGTTACACCCATTTGTCGTTTTCACGTTCAAAGGAGCTTGAACTCTGCTCTGTTTTTGCAGGGATGTGTTGGGGAGAGATGCTTTCTTCAAGATTGACTTGATGAAATGATTATGAAGGGGGATATTCTCTCTCCCAATAGTTTGTATGCACATCCTGTCAAAATCAATTTTGGCAATTTTGAGACTGAGATAATTCCTGATAAGATGAAAGTACGTGCATGATTTCACACCGCCAAGCCTCCTTTGAATCTGTAACTTTTGTTCCAATGTGTTTACAGGCGAAAAATACCGCGCTGCTGGCATCCTGTTTCCAAATTCATCACTATAATCAGAATCCAAACTTCACCTCATTAATGTGAAACACGACACAACCCTTATATAGCGACAAGTTCATAATTCCAATTCAATCATTAAAGAGAAACACGACACAGACCAAATATAACGAAAAGTTCATAATTCCATTTCAATCATTAAAGAAAAACACGACACAACCCTCATGTAACGACAAATTCAAAATTCGATTTCAAATACCGACAAAACCCAACTACACGTTCATTAAATTCAACAATAAAACCTTAACATTGGCAGCTGAATCAAGTTGACACACTACTAAAAAATCAAATAACCCAAAACCTAAAAATAAAATTTATCAATTTTCAAAGCTAAAAAAAGAAAATCACACAACTTAATTTCCATTGATCCACAATTAAAATCACAATTGCCACTAATCTCAATCTCGATCACACTAATCACACAGTAAACTAACTAACTAACTACTATAATTAAATCAAATGCAAAACAGTTTCAAAGTTCAACTAATTTAACAGAAACGATAAACACAAGCAACAATTAAACAATCAATGCATCAAAACAGTGATTTAATTACTTCAAATCGATAATTGGGGAAATAACGAAATCGACGCACAAAATTGATCAAGAAACAAAAAGAAAACTAACAAGAACCAATTAATAGCGGGAAAAATAAGAGAATTGAAGTAAAAGATGAGAATGCGAAACCTTGGGAGATTGAATTGAAGAGTTTCAGTGTTGGAAGAATTGGGATTAGGGCTTTGTTACGAAGAACGAAAGAGAAAATTTTGTTGACAATTAATCGAAGGTACCAAACCAACTTCTAAAGTCGTAATTAATAGTCAAAGGCACGTGTGAGTGAGTTTTGGCATGTGTGTGTATGTGTGTGCCGTCGAGAAGAGATTAAAGGGATTATGTGTGTGTTTTGTGTGTTGCCAATCATAAGATGAGAATTTTGCTAAAAACACATGACATAAGTATGTGACTTGGAATAGATTGAAGAATCTTATGGAACATAGATTAATAAAAACCCCTCAAGCCCAACATCCCAATCAATCAAATCAAATTAGTTAAATTTTAAATTTTTATTATAAAAATTAGTTAAATTGGTCTGAATAGGTTTAGATTTCTTCAACAATAGTTTGTGTTCGCGTTTTGTTGAAGAAAATGTGTTTTGGAAAGAAAATTTTATTAAAGATGATTCTTGAAATATACATAGTGAAAAGGCGAGAGCAGATTCTATCCTATATATGCACTTTACGTGCAGTGGGGTTAGAACTTTTCATCTCTATTATAATTTTAATTTTCTTTTTATAAATATCAATATGTGATTACACTGAACCATATTCTGTGAAAATTTCACGAGAGGGAATTCATTCTCTTGAGAAGACTATCTTCAACTTTATCAAAGAGAATGTTTGGCGTGAAATTAATCTATAGAGTAGTAAGTCTTTATCTCAAATAGGCTGTGGTGGGACGATTAAATTGGTGTTTCAATCAATTTCTTCTTATGTTATGATGATATTACTTCTTTCCGTTTCACTTATTAATGCAATTGAAAAGAAGGTGAATTTTTTTCTAGTGGGGTTATAGAGGATCTTTTGGTGTTTGAAGATCTTTTGGTTGGTGTCATTCATCCTTCTGATTCCTTCTGTGAAAATTTTATTAAAGATGATTCAGAAATATACATAGTGAAAAGGCGAGAGCTAGCGGATCCCCTCCTATCCTATTCACTTTAAGTAGAGTGGAGTTAGAACCTTCGATTTCTATTATAATGTTAATTTTCTATTTGTAAATATCAATGAATATGATTACACTGAATCACCTCCTGTGAAAATTTCACGGGAGGAAATTTGTTCTCGTGAAAAGACTTTCTTCAACTTTATCAAAAAAAAAATGTTTGGCGTAAAATTAATTTATAGAGTAGTAAGTGTTTATCCAAAGTAGATTGTGGTGTGATGATTAAATTGGTATTTTCATCAATTTCTTTTTATGTTATGATGATATTACTTCTTTATGTTTCACTTATTGATGCAATTGAAAAGAAGGTGAATTTTTCTTCTTTTTTATACCTACATGTTTAACTTTAAAAAATTATTTGGTTTTTTCTAAACAACCCCTTTATAATTTATGGATATTTACCTATCAATCAATTAGAACAAGTCATATACATGTAAAATAAAAGTTGGCTACCAGTTAGTTGTGGATACCACATACAAACTCACTTATGTGGTTTGTTCTCATTAGTTGATTAGTATATATCTTCATATTATGAAGGGGTAAAGTATATCTCACCTAGTCCTGTGAGCTTAGCTCAATCGGTAGAACATTGCATTATATATACAGGGGGCCAAGGTTCGAACTCTGGTCATCCCACTAATCCACCTCAAGGATAGTAATTTCTAGCTACTTGATAAAAAAAAGAGTATATCTCACCTAAAAGCACAATGTCTCGAGTGAAGAAAATCTAATCCTCAAAATTGCACCGAGTTTTTGTTAAAATAGTTCCTAAATTTTGCGAATAGACAATATATCTGTAAATGATAAATACTCTCAAATTATAAAAAAGTAAATAAGAAAAAACCAATTACGTAATTATTTATCTTTAGATTATGGCTTAATTATTTATCTTTATAAAGAGGGTAATAATTATACTGATTGTTTCACACTCTCGTCGCTTAAAGCAACTCCAATGGGAGTTATTTCCTCATAGTCTGCAAGCATGGAATGTGAAAAGGCAAGCATTTTTTGTCATCATGTAGAAAAGCTAATTAGTGGAGAATGGATTCTCTCAAGTTTAAAAACAAATTGAGGAAATAAAGTGGATGTTTAGACCATTAGATTAGAAATATAGAGCAATATTTAAATTGAAAAGAAATGAGAAAAAGTTGATTGATGGTTGAGATGTGAAAATTGAGTAAAAATAAATTGAGAGGATCCATTCTCCTAATTAGTGTAATGCGCCAACGTGTAGGTGTAGAGCATCACGAAGCAACGGCATTTTGAAGGTTCATCCATCAAAATAATATTATTTTGTTTTGAGGCAATTAAATAAGAATAATATATTAGAGTTTTCGATCTTAATGTGAGATAAAGTTGTTGAACACAATATGAGTTCTTTAAAGTTACACCACCATCATAGTAGAAAATAAGTGAGCTACTTTAAAGTGGTGTATCTCTATAGATCTACAAAATATTTTTATGAAGATTGCATCAATTGGAGATGCTCTTGTACCATAGGGTCTAAATCATTTTCTTGGTGGGATTTGGTTCCTCAGTTTGATGCGACGGAGTTTTATCAATCTTCCCAACTATATAGGCAGCTGCCCCCAATATACAGTGCATAGATCTATGCCTGCTTGCGCTGCCATATTTGCATATGTAGATAGAAGCATACTTCTTCAAAAGTTTAACCATCAACCAAAAAGCTGATTAATTTGAACCACCTAATTAGTATCACCTTCATTGCCCACACGATATCCATTGAAGTCTCTCCAAGAGAGGATCTTAAACAATAAGTGACATACAACAACTCCTAACTTTACAAAAAAAAATTATTCGATTCATCAAACTACCCCATACCTTAGGCAGTTAGATAAAAAAGAAAGAAAGCCATCACATCACCACCTTGCTTTAAACAATTACATGTATCAATTTGATATGTTGAATCACTCAGCATTAACCTTAATTCACAAGCTCACCATTTTTCACTAAAGTCAAACTTGCCAACATATAATCCAGAAAACTCCAATCAACTCAATCATAAATCTTCACAAAATCCATCTTAAATATAAGACACTGATCATCTTCAACACATCATCATAATTTTAGAGACAAAATATATTTGGAGAGTATTTTAATGGATTAGATTTATTTAAAAGTGATGGAGAGATGGTAATGAGATAAATTTGAGATTTTAGAGACAAAATTATTTGAGTTATAATATAAGTAATATAAATTGTAATATTTTATTTTATGCTAATAAGAAATAAATTTACGCCGCAACGGTTAGAATAACATCACAATAGCTGCAAATGCGCCCGCAATCATAGTCGCGGCAACCACAATTTAAAATATGAACGGAGATAATAGTACAACACATGGAGATGGTGTTGGACTTGGAATCATGGTATGTTTTCAAGTGGGAGGAAGAAAATGTAATTGAGGTTGGAATTGGAAACATTGTGTTGAATTGACCCTTATTATGACTTTGTTTTTGAGATTTGAGTTTTGGAAAAGAAAATATAAGACTTATTTTTCTTTTTTTAATTAAAGGAAAAATTGTTTTAAAGGAAAAATTGTTTACTAGGCACTTTAATGTCTGAATGTTATTAATTCAGTAGAAAAAAAAATTAAAAATACTATAAAATATTTTTAAAAAATGTAAGTAAGTGTGTTTGAAATATTATTTCATCAATATTTATAATGTTGTTTTTGCAAATATATATACACACACACATAAATACAGGGCTGGTCCAATAATTTTCAATGTTAAGTGTCTAAAACAAATTTTAAAATAGATTTTCTTACATAAATCTAATGAAAGATATATAGTTTTTTGCCAATGATCTAAAATTAAAATTTTAGAAGCTTTATTCACTTTAGAGAATTCAAATCCTTATTCTTAAACTAAAGGCCCCCTTAAACTAACCCTTTCAAATTATAGACTTAGCCATAAAGCTGTGATTCATGGGTATGGGTACATGATACCACACATGGATTTATAGTGAAATCATCTATCTTATGGGAAAAAAAAATATGAAACCTGACCAATAACCCTGCAGTTCTTTGTAATGTTTCTTTTTCTTGATTCTTCCTGTCTCTTCTTCCTCATATCTTTTCTAAGTAATAAAAATAAAATCTATTCTAAAAAAAATAAAATCTAAAACCACCATAAAAACATAAACATCTCATCTACTTATTTACTTAGTCTTAAAAATACAATAAAAATAACTATTAACTGCGATCGGGAGGGGGCTGGAACCACTTAATGCCAGAACTGACCTCCGAACCAGATTCAACTGGTGGTAAAAACCAAAAAAAAAAAAACCCAAAGACTAAATATAGCAAAACAAAAATTTTATTATTGATACAAAATACAAAAAAGCTAGCAAAAATGTTCAACTAATTAATTAAGCAGGTAACCAAGCAGAAGCAAAAACAACATTATGCCCTTTCCAAGTAAGCACAATACATTCATCTTCTTTCTTCAATCCCCAACCAGCAGCATGTTCATCAAGCATAGCTTTCACTTCACCAACACATTCTTCACCAAATCCAATCCCTTGAAAATTAGCATTTCTCATTCTTTGTTCCCATTTTCCAATAGCTTCAACTCTCTCAACTCTTTGAACTCCTTCATGAGCTATCACATTCTCAATCTTCCAACAAATATCTGCTTCATACCATTGTCTTTGTTTACTTCCACGTGGCAGAAAAGTGTCCACAGTATCATAAGGTATCCATAGATAATTAAATGCAGACCTTAATCTATTAACCAAGTTATTTGAAGTTAAATCTACATCTTCATCTACTAAAATTACTAGTGTTGGATCTAAACCGCGAAGCGCGGTAAGAAACAATGATCTCAGAGACGTAGTAGTAGCAGTAGTAGTAGAAACAGAAGAAGAAGAAGAAGACATAGAATCATAAAGATAAGAGTTTGAATTTGATAGGGTTTCATCTGGAATATAATGAAGCATCATGTGACAATTTATAACCAAAGCTTCACCTGAATAAACCATACGTTGAACTCTTAAATGTTCGATCAAAGAAGCGAAACCGTTTGTGTAACTCGAAGAAACTACTCGGAATTCTAATGTCACGTTTCTCGACCTAGCGAAATTAACCAACTTAGAACCTAATTCTTGATAAGAAAGATCAAGTTTAGGTGGAATTTGATCAATGTTATTATCATGATCAGAAACTGTGAGTTTGATTAAAGGAGGAACTTCATGGCGATTCGCAATAGCATCGATTAATGTAGGAATCTGCATGCAATGAGTTGAACTTAAATCAACAATATGAATCACTGAGAAACCTTCTGTTGCTTCAAGAATGGCAGCATTAGCTGCTGCATAACCGAATCGATGCCATGGTGTTAAATCGACAAAGTTAGCTAGTTCAATGACTGAGAATCTGTGAGTTTCTATGGTAAGATTGTTATGAGCATTTGAATAAACTTGTTCTACTAGCATTTTGCAGGTACCGGTTTTCGCTGCGCGATTTGTGAGGGCTCTTAGGAAACTATAAGCTAAGCGTTGATTTGAATCGCCATCTTGTGGTGCTATGTTGTTAAGAACCCAAAGGATTTGTTGTGCAAGTGTTACATCGTTTGTTTCGATTGCGTTTGCGCAATGAACAAGTAACTGTTCCATGCAGTTTGTGTCACCAAAAGTAGTTAAAGCTTTGGATGTTGGGAACCATGGTTTAGTTGGTATTTGATTGTTTTTGTTCATGGAAGAAGAAGAAGAAGGGTTTGAAAAAGTTGTTGTTTGGTGCAAATAAGGTAGTGAAGGTGTGAATTGCGTCATAGAGAGATAATAAAATTAGAGAAAAGAAATTAACAAACTATAGAGGGAGGAAACTTGATGAAAATAGTTGATACCCTGGTTTTAAATTGCGGTTGTAGGCGAACTTTTATATATTGCTTCAAAATGAAGCTTATATAATGAAAATTGCGGTTGTGATATTGTTGCAGAGACTTCAAAAACCTTTATATCGTGGTTGCAGTTGGAGCTGCAGTTGTGGACCGCAATTTAAAACCATGATAGATACCGGATAGATACCTTGAATTGTCGCGGGGAAACTCATCCAATTTTTGGAGTAGAGTTTGTAGGAGAAATTGTGCACATGAATAAAAAGAAGGAAAGAAAAAGGACGTATCAAATTATGGTTGATGCTAAAAGAGACTATTCATGAATAAACTCACATCCCCAAAAAACATATCTGAAGTCAAATTGGGCAAAAGAGACCGTTCTTAAAAAAGTAAACAGGCTTTTACAGATATGTGCAAGAGTATATGAAAAGAAATCATTTTCATGGCTACAAAAGGTTGTGATCCAGCTCTTGAGAGAGAAAGAGAGAGAGATACCTTTTTGTTAAGAAAGAGAAGGAAAGAGTAGTGAGAGAGATGTGTCTGATATAAGAGCATGTATTTGGTGGCATGTGAAGTAGCCGGCCACCAAATTGTTTGTATTTGGGAGTTGTGTTTTTGTCTTTTATTTGCTTCACTCTTTCATTCTCACGGGTCATTGCATAATCAACAAATCATTTTTGGACACTTTCTATATCTTTTGCAGCTCCTTTCTCAGCTGATCATATATGTGTTTATACTGTTTAAGGGTATTTTGTTTACCTTCTCTTCTTATTTTGATGTTGAATATTGCTCAAAATATACCTAACTAGCTAGGTTGCCAAGGTTGATACGGCAAGATAACTTGGATATAGTTTTTAATTGTTATATTTAACATTTCTTTGTTTGGACTTAAATGTTATATTATGTATCTCGGGCCAAAATTTTCAGTTGTTTATTTTTCACATTGTTTTACGTAGTTTTGAATCTCAACCATTCATTTAAGATCGTACGGTTTTGATGTTTTATACAGTTTTGATTAAATCAATCGAACAGCTGAGATCGATTATTGAATTTTACAATAACTGCAAAAATCCTATTTCATTAATTATATCTTCTAATGCATGCATCTGACAAATCTAAAATTAATAAATTGAACATATTATTTAGATTTGAATCTAAAACTTCGTAGTTGTGTGTTTTAAAAAGGTATTAATTTATGGCTTCGTCTAAGAAACAAAGGAAAAAACATTGGACAAGTACGTATTTGCATTCTCATGGCTTATTTAATTAATAATATTCGGCTACAATACAGATTTAACAGTCAAGAATTTGGCTGCACAGAACAGGTGCAGCAATTATAGAGTCTTTAGACTTAGGTACTGTTGGTTTTGGTTCTATGTTATAGAAGGATCAAGAACTTATATAAGCACACCTATATGCAGCAGCCATGCTTATTAAAGAAGCTTAAATAGGTTCATGTCAATAGGGGATATTATAGGAATTGGAATTCGAATCTTGCATATTCACTTTAAAAATGAAATTTTTAGTTATTGAATTATTTAACAAAAAAAAAAAGGATAAAATATATTTGTAAAGGTGTCTTTAGTATGAATTTCTAAAAAATTGTCTAAAGTTGTACTCTTACTATTTTCATAAAATAAATAAATTTATAGTAATATAAAAGATGAAAATGAAAATGAAAATTTATTAAGACCACACTTTTGGACTAGATTCGTATTAGACACACCTACTTGTTGTCATATAAAATAATTATGGATATGTTAAGTTTAATATTTATAAGTTTTTTGATAATTTTTAACCTCCTTATTTTATAAGTAGAATTTTAATTAGTGTTTCCTAAACAACCAAAAGCTTATTCTTTTTTCTATTAAAGGTAGGGAAAATGAACAATAAATTGATTCAAATAATAAGAGATCTGACCTCTAACTCTTGTGTATGAAGAAAATATGGTTGGAGAAAACTTCATGCTTATAACATCTTAACACGATAAAAATTAGGAAAAATAGCAATAAAAAATTTATACGACTAAAATAAAATGAATACTTTATAGTGACTAAAAAAACATATTGAAACCTATAAAAAAAAACTTTGCAACAATAAAAGATACAAACTTCAACTAAATATATAATTTTGGTTTAAATATGATTTATTTCCAAAATATATACCATTTTTGCTTCTGGTCAATAAAAAAATTTGATTTTTTTATCTTGCTATTTTTGTTTTAGTTCTACAATGTATGTTTGTATTGAAATTGGTTCCAATAATAACTATTCATTTTAATCATTTTTTTTAGGAATTAAAATTAAATATGCTACATAATTACATATGCCAATTCCAATGTGGATAAAATTCAGAGACTAAAAAAAACTATTAGAGATCCAAAGCAAAAAATGGTATATTTGCAAAGACTAATTAAAAAGAGTTAAATATGTTTTTCATCATTCTAAAATGAGCAATATTTTATGGATGAAAAGCTATTAAAGTTGTATAAGAGTTTCACATCGTTAATAATATTAAGTTGAATTATAAGAAGTATAAGCTAGGTGTATTCAACTCTTACAATTCACAAAACATCATTAGATGCTTTGAAAGTAAGTTAATAATATTTTTGATTGTCAAAAAAAAAAGTTAATAATATTTTTGTGTTTTTGAGTGTATATTTACCTGGACATTTTTATCCAATGAGCTATTTTTGGGTGTAAGATTTAAACTCATTTAAATTGGAATAAAGTTGGGTTAAAAATCAAAATGTAAAAATTGGAATCAAGCTCTGAGGCATAGGGTACGTATAATGTATTTAAATTGTATTGGAGTTTGAATTGTGTATATATGTTCCACATCCTCATCTAAATCCAAGTCCATTTAAAAAAGATTGAGACCAAAATTCGTTGGATATTTATACATTTTGAGTTTGTCCACTTTGTTGTCTACCATATATTAGTATAGTATTTCTTAATAATTCAAAATGTGACTCTACTTTTCAACAAACCCTGGAGTCTAGCTGATAGTATAAACTATGGTTTTGTACACATGCCTATATCAAATAAAAATGGAGCGATCAATACTACAAGAATGAATTAATCAAAAAATATATTGCATGATTAAGTTGCATAATAAATAAAATAAATATAAATCTACGCAGCCTTTTCAACGTAATCGAGTATAAGACAATCCCCAATACATCTCGGAAACTTTAATTAGTGTACAATAATATAATTGGGGACCTTGATTAATTAACTTAACCTCCATCGTTACATCAAGGTTCAAATGATAAAACAGACAAAACAAATTATATGAGAATCCTTGGTCAAAAAACTACTATTTATTATCCACTATATATTAATTTCATTCTAATCTCTTGGTCCCCACTCTTTTCTGGAATTTATCCATTTTCTCTTATTTAAAATATCAAAATCAAGAACAGAACATAAACTTTTTTTTGACAAAGAACAGAACATCTTATCCTTGTATTATATAGCATGTTACCCAATGCAGCAGGACTACAACTTCCCATAGAGTACAATAATTTATTTAAACACTCTAATAATTCCCGCCTCCCCCTCAAAATCCAGTGCTTATGTGTATGAGATGAGATTTTGGACCTAGATGATTTAAATTACTATCAGTGGTGGACGAGTCCGCTTATCTTTTTGGGCATCGATTAGTTTGTTATGTTTCGTTTCGTTTGTTAACACTTTGTAAGTTTTTGAGGTTTTTTCGGCACATCTTGTGTTGAGGGGATTTTTAGTTAATATATGCATTTTATTTTTGCCTTTTCAAAAAATAAAAGTGTTAATGTATTGTTGAATGAAATTGCTCTATTAACTACGAATTTAGGTTGTGTGCAGTAAGAAAATAGTGACCTCATAATTGATCGAATTTGGGTTGTGTGCAGTCAGAAAATAGTGACTGCAGTGTAGTCGGCCACATAACGTCCATCAGATTAAAAATATTGGATGGTCCAAAATTTAAGCTCAAATTTTTTATTATAAACAATTAAAATCCGAATTTGTAATATGAGTATTCGATAAAAAATTATCGAAGATGTCATGTTACTAAGTTTGACACTTTGATGTCATTTGATCCTGATCCATGATGTATCCGATGTTTCAAGATTTTAGTAAAAAAGTATTCCCTCCATCTAAATACAACCGGTTTATATGGAAAATAAATTGTTACAAAATGAGTGATACATTTCAAGTTTTAGTATAACATTAATTACATTTATTTTTAATTGTACCCTCTAGTTATTTAGATATCGTCTCCAATGGTGGATACCTATTTTCTAAAAATTGGTATTTAATAGTTACCCCATTGGAGCAAAACTCAATTGAGTACTTAATAGATACTAGTGCTACAATAAAAAGTGATACTCGTATTATTTTTGTGAGACTCATTTATAGTAATTGTGTATAGTTATTGGTGAAATGTGTTATTGGTGAGATCCATTTAGCAATTTTTAAGATGTGTTGGGTTGAAAAGATTAAGTACTTATTATTATTATTATTATTAAAAATTTATAAATTTACAATATATGTACACGTAGGACCTATTTAAATACTATAAAATAATGAACTCCATTATAAATGTTATCATCATTTCTAATAATTAAAATATTTTACATTTATGGTGAGGTGACTATACAAATACTAGTTGATAAAGGTGTCATTATTTGTCTTTCCTTTATACAGTACATTTTTTGTAATTTGTGTGAATTGATCAGCTAGATTAATTATTTTGTTATGGAGGAAGTATTGTCTAAATTAATTGTGTCATTGCTCTTAACCTATGGTAGACTCCCTTCATGATCAAATAGTGGCAGTGATAATAATTTTGGGGTAATAATAGATTATATTGGAGGAGAATTTCATTGAGAGAGAGAAGCGGAGAGGGAGGTGTTGGATAAATAATTTTTTAAATATTAGAATGAAGAATGATATCTCAATTTAAAGTAAATAAGATCTTAAGGTTAAAATAGTATTTACAAAAATATTTATATATTTTTTTTTCTTTGAAGTCACAAGAGAGGTCTCAACTTAATTGGAACCTCTCAAATCCAAACTCTGACTTTTTACCATTAAATTAAATCTTTTGAGTTATAACCCTTTCAATATTAGACATATAGTAATCATAAACATGCATTTATCATTATCTACAAAAACTTTCAAAAAATATTCAAGAACATTTAGATGAGATGACGCGAGTTTCTTTTAACTTAACCAAGATCTCGGATTCAATCATTAATTTGGGCATACATTGTTAAAACTTTTAGGGAGAGTTTGCACCCATTTGGGTCTCACATAAGGTTCAAATGATTCATCTATGCAATTGCGCGCTAAGAATATACAATTTACATAAAAAAAAAAATAATAATAAAAAAAATAAAAAAATTAGAAACTCTAAAAAAATATGAAAGATTTCTTTATCTTATTTCAAACTTCCAAACAAAGCTAGAACTAGTGCATTATTATATCCGTCAATCGTCATCTATCTTACATATCCAACTTTTAACTGATCATAATTAATATGCGACTTTACAAGTCACATTTAATTCTAACAATATCACCCTGAAGTGTAAATCTCTTATATCCTATTCAAGGATCCAATATCATCAAAGATGTGAAAATATCTCCAATATTTTAGACTCTCCACATGGCCAAAGAATACTATCACTTATTTTTTGTCTATTGCAGTGACAATTTTGTCTTATCTTCTTAGGCATATATATCAAAAGGCTGTTTTTACATGGTTCCTATACATACTTCATAGTTCATATAGTACTTCATTCTTTTAATCTAGTCACTAGTCATACAAACTATAGGATAAAAGTATCAACAGGCTGTTAAAATCTATCAGTATAAAATTGAGCTGTTAAAGACCTTAGTCATACAATATCACTAAAATTCCATAAAACTCCAACATCCAAGTTTGTTTTTTTACCATTCAGCTCTTCATTGGCTAACTAATTTTTCCTGTTTCAGGCGTACTTGAATGGAATCTTACAACTAAAAAGCTGACTAACTTTTTCCCATCTTAGTTATTTAACTAATTTATCATTCACAAAAAATTATTAATTAATTAAATGTCATAAATTTGTTTGAATTAATAGCTCAATTGAAGAGAAGAATGAGAAGAATCTAATGGAAGCACAAAAGGAGAACAGCAAAAGTTAAGGAAACGTAATTAAAATATTTGTGCATGAGATTTTTGAGCAGAGGATTCCTAGACATGTTACAAGAACTAAAAGACATATGGGATAAAGCAAATTTTTTGAAGCAGTGTTTGGAATTTTTCTTACAAGAAAATTCTCTGGCAATGACTAAAATAACATCTAAAAACAAAAAATGCAAGCATGAAAGTAAGGTATGTAACCATGTGCGTTTAGATTTAGATACTCATATTAATATATTTCACTTGCTTCTATTTAAATCACTCATAGTACACATGCAGAGTGGATTTTGTTAATCTTTAAGAACGAAACTTACCAAAAACATATAGCAAGACACCAAATCTAATACCGGAATATTCTGTTTGATAACTCGCAAAGCTATTAGATGCTCTTTCCGTCTCTTATTATAAGAATCAACATAAATTACAGGTTTATTATAAGAGAAATAATTGTAAAAATAATAAGCTTATCAAAAAGTTATATTGTTTTACATATATATTTATTTTTAAGATATTTGATAATCATATTATAAAGAGAGAGAGAGATAGAGAGAGTGTATACATTTTTAAATTATAGTTGTAATTTTGTAAAGAAACCATTAATGCGTGTTTAATTTTGAAGTATCTTATTAAGGAAGAAATTTTTTATGAAATTTTTAAGTTTGGACTTTTTTTTATAGATAGATGAAATAACAAGCCTTGAAAACTCACACACATCTTATGTAACAATTTTTGGAAGATTTCTCTTCCCATCTCCCGTCTTTCTTTTTCACCTCCTGAGTTTCCATTTATAACCCTGAAAAAAACTTCAGTAAACACGTACCGAAGTTATAAACGATGTAAAACACATATTTTTCTATATCGGAAAACTTCGGTAAATGAAAACCGAAGTGTTGAAGGGTAAAATTAGGGATAAAATAGAATTTCTGGGGGGGTGAAAAAGAAACATGGGGTGGGAAGAAAAATCTTTAATTTTTTACAGTTTGTCATTTGAGTTATGAATTATGGATTCGGATTTAAGTTCTTTATATATAACCAAAAAAAAAAATTAAAAACTCTTAAAATTATGAACAGTAAGAGTATTATAAAAATATAGCATAGATGTTGAGCTCCAATGAAGAGGGAAAATATCTCTTACAGCTCGGTGTGTCTCATAATATATTTCATTTTAGCCAATACAAATCATCTCATTTTATAGAGGAGGGATCCGTTGACTCCAAGAGTAAGTCTATAGTTAACTTACTCCGCTTAATAATTCGATATCGGCATTATATTTCTTCAATCCAACCGTTGAATTCAAAAATCTCATTGAGTAGTTCATCTCCATAAATTTTTATATTATAAAAATTCAAAAAATGTAAGTTATGTATTCAGACTATTGAAATTCAACGGTTTTTTGAAAATTTTTGTCGTACGTTCAATTAAAATTAACAGAAAAAGTATCAAACAGTTTTGAAATTTTATAAAAATTTGTAGAGCTGATCTACTCAATGAGAACTTTGAAGAAATATAATGCCGATATCAAGTTATTAAGCGGAGTAAGTCAATGGAGACTTACCCCTAGAGTCAACTCTACCCAAAAAAGAAAAAACTTTTATTTTTCTTTCAATTATACCATTTAGTATGTGTTGCTCTCTCTTTTTACAATTTTTTTTTTTAATTTCATTTTCACATATTATTAGTGAAAGATAATTTTGAAAAGTAAATTATTATTTTTTTCATATAAAATTAACTAAATATTTTTATTCATGTAGAATATGCTAAAGTGATTAGATATAGTAATCACGTGTTCTTTTTGTAATTATTTTTGGTGAATACTTTGTCCTTATTTATAACTACGTTTTAAATTTTGAGAATATTATAAGAGTTTAATTTATAATTATTTTTTTACTCAAGAAAACTCTTGACATTTCATTTCATAATAATAGAAGTATTATAAACAAGAATCACATTGAAAATGTTGCCAGAAATAAGGGATAAAGCTGATTGTGCTAGTGTTTAGTTGACACCTAGTAAAAACAATTACATAGTCGTTAGGAAAGTCCGCCACATCTTGATGAAGAAAATTGAAGAGGACGAATAGAATCCACATTTTAATAAATTTAGATAAACTTTGTTTTACTTAATTTGATATATAATAATTTTTATTTTGTTTTAATTTGGGATTGTAATAGTTTTAATTTTGAATTAGTTGATGTTTTTTGAACAATCAAATTAGTTGATGTTATTTATAAGGAAAAATGCTCTTTAGGCCCCCTTATTTGCTATTCAGGCCCCCCGTGTTGATGAAAATATCCTAAAGACAAGTCTTGGAACTTAAATTCCAAAATTAATTAGTTTTGGAACCTATATTCCAAAATACACTTATATGTATTATTTTCGATCAAAATAGTTATACAAGTTGAATTTGGAACTTACAAATCGAATTTTATTTTATTTTTGAAATTTTTTTACGCTTCAGAACTTACTATCAAAAGTATTATTTTTTTAATTTTTTTATTTCAGAATTTAACACCCAAATTGTGTTTTTTTTTAAAAAAAATTACACTTCGGAAAATATGAACTGAAAACGGACACTGACATTTCATCGTTGTTGTGTCTTCTTTCTTTATCTTTGTTTTCATTTCTTTGTACTCACCAACTCTTTCACAACTCAATACAAAATATTTTTTCCTTCGGCTAGAACCGTTATCTGAGCAATGCCGAATTCATCAATGTTTGGTTTCAATTCAACCGGAGGTTTCACCATCCTAACACATACCTATATAAACCAATACAATAACTACATATCAGAAACGTGCTTTACAAAGTTGAAAAACCAAAATAATTTTGGAATGCACGTTCCAAAATTTATGTTTACGTATAACACTTGAAAACTCAAAGATAAACTGATTAAAGCATACATTACCTGTTGGATGACACCAAATAAGTGTAAGAACCCTCTATGAGTGAATAAACGTTGATTTCAATGCTTCAAAATGTGAAAAAAAAATCAAGTTGTATAGTCATTGATCGAAAATAATACATATTAGTGTATTTTGGAATATAGGTTCCAAAACTAATTTGTTTGGGAATTTAAATTCCAAAACCTATCTTAAGGACAATTTCGTCAACACGAGGAGCCTATGTAGCAAATAAAGGGGCCTAAAGAGCATTTTTCATTTGTAAGTGTGTGAAGGAAAATATGATGTGTGTATCATATGGGCCTAAAATGGTTCCACTTATGGCCCATTTAAATTTAGGGTTTTTTTTTTTCTACCAAGGGTCATTTTTGTTATATGTAAACATTTGTAACTTCATTTGAACAAACAAACTTTGAAAGAAAATCGCAATATCTCTTAGTTAGAGTGTGACTCTTCCTTAGTTTTTGAATTAGAACCTTGATTTAATCTTATCAAAGGATTTCATTTCATTATGGTGATTGACTTATCAATCTTCACGACTATGATGCTTTCTTCTACAATCTCCTTTTCCCGAATCCATGTTCTCTCTCTCTCTCTCTCTCTCTCTCTCTCTCTCTCTCTCTCTCTCTCTCTCTCTCTCTCTCTCTCTCTCTCTCTCTCTCTCTCTCTCTCTCATTTGTCACTTTGTTTGATGAATCACTTGGTGAAATCCTTCTTTATATATGGAAGCTACTCCAACCACATCATGTGGTATCAAAGCATAAAGAGAATCCATATTTTAATAAATTAAAATAAACCTTATTTTATTAGAAGAGAATCCAATATTAATCTAAAAATTTTATTTACTTATTTATTTTGACAAAACCAAACGTATAACATTTCATTCATCACAATTGGAAAGATATAAGATGGTATAGACTCATACATGCGGTTGCTAGCGTACAGTTTCGACACCTTTGATATGGTATAGGTGACAGAATTTGCGTGCCTCCCAACGAAACTTATCTTGAAGTTTGGATAATGATGTAAAAGTGATCGACATGCATTTAACATACAACCATATTCGGTACGGTTATTTTGAGCCCAAATTTACTTTGAGACATAGGACGGTAGACTTCTTCGCTTTGCCTCAGATACGGCCTTGACCATCCTCTCAACCTAATCCATCTTTTGTTTTTTTCTTTTCCCATTTTACTTGTCACTTAAGAAATCACTAACAATATTGAGGGGTGGTCTTGAGCATTTGAAGACTTTATTCAAATGTTAAAAGTGAACTCTTAATAAATAAAAATTGCAATTTTTTAATAAAATTATCTTCGATTTAAATTGAAATAGCTTAAAAAAATAATGATACTTGTAACTAATATAAAAATATTCATATTCTAATCAATAATAACAAAATAATAGTCTAGTAAATAAAAATAACAAAATAATAGCATTTTTTGAAGCAAAATCATCAATCAAGTCTTCCTATTATTTATCCTCTAAAAGATCATTATCAATTTACTATCGATGTTAATCAATTACATCATTTTTAATCATGATGTTTGCAGTTTAAAATTTAGGAAATACTTTTTTAGATATTCCGGTTTGCAATTTTTGTTATAAAAAAACTTAGCACAAATTTTCTCAAAAAATATTAATTTCTAAAAAACATTTAACTACCAAAATATTTTGTGGGAAACGATAAAAAATGATAAAATTGAAAGGAAAAAAATGCTATAATGTAGATGAAATTTTTTGTCATAAGACCTACTGGCCAAGTCCATAAATGACTAACATTGCTACTAAAAAAACCCAATTTGAAAGATAACTTTTGAAATATTACATTTTTGGCTTGTATCTTCCGAAACATGTAATTTTCCGGAAAAAAAATTCTGAAAAATTGACATATTTCGAATTATAGGATCTCATAAGACTGTAATTTTGGATTCTAACTTCCCATCATACACAAAGGACATTTTTATCAATTTGGGAGGCCTATAAGCAATTCTAGGATCTTAAGAGAAATTTTCATCCAAGTTTCAAGATTCACATGTGTTAAGTTTGTTATGGTTCTGTTAGAAGAGAGAGAAACTGAATCTGAGAATTAGGAAAGTAAAATTCTCATTAAACTGAAAGGGGGAAAATACAGAGGTTTATATACAAGTGATTGTGTCTAAGGCTAATCAAGCACACTGCTTACTAATCTAACTACGTACAAGAGTAAAATACATCTCAACACCCTCCCTCAAGCTTGACATGATAAATATTGATCATGAAACTTAGGTGGAGCTAATGCTTTGGTCAGAAAATCAGCTAGCTGGTCATTTGTTGAAACTGGTAACAACTTGAGAATGCCCTTCATAACCTTCTCACGAACTAAGTGGCAATCAATGTCAAGGTGTTTGGTCCTTTCATGAAAAAACCGGATTTGAGGCTATGTGTACAGCGCTCTGATTGTCACAATAGAGGATTGGCATGTTGGTGAGTTGAATTTTCAGATCTGCTAGTAAGTAAAGCAGCCACTGTAGCTCACATGCTGCTGAAGAGAGGGCTCTATACTCTGCCTCTGAAGAAGATCTGGAAATGGTTGCTTGCTTCTTGGCACGCCATGAAATTAGAGACTTTCCTAGAAAGAAGCAGTAGCCAGATATTGATTTCCTAGTGTCCATACAACCTGCCCAGTCAGCATCTGAGTACCCCATCAATTGTAATTCAGAATTTCTACTAAAAAATATTCCTTGACCTGGATTGTTCTTCAAATATCTCAAAACTCTGCAAGCTGCATTGAAATGTGTAATGGTTGGTGCATGCATAAATTGACTTAACTGCTGAGTTGCAAAGGCAATGTCAGGTCTAGTTGTATTCAAGTACAGTAATTTGCCAACCATCCTTCTGTAAACAGAGATATCATTGTAAGGAATCCCTGAAGAACTATGCAACTTAATAGATGTGTCAAGGGGTGTACTAGCAGGTCTACAACCAAGGAGTCCTGAATCCTTGAGTAAATCCAAACAATATTTCCTCTGTGAGATTGTGATTCCTTCCTTTGAATGAGCTACCTCCAAACCAAGAAAGTACTTTAACTGTCCCAGATTTTTAATCTTAAAGGTTGTATCAAGCACAGTTTTTATTCTATCAAATTCAGTCATAGAATCTCCTGCAAGAATCACATCATCTACATATACAAGCAGAGCAGTAAAACTATTTTCCTTCTGTAATGTGAATAATGAATAGTCAAAAGTTGACTGTGTGTAACCTTCCTTTATGAGCAGAGCAGTCAGTTTCTCATACCATTTTCTGCTTGCTTGCTTCAAACCATACAAGCTTTTCTGTAATTTGCAGACCATATTTGGCTTGTCACAAGTGACTCCTTCTAGGACTTTCATATAAACATCTTCCTTTAAATCTCCATGAAGGAAAGCATTATTGACATCTAGTTGGTGCAGGTGCCAATTCTTAGCAGCTGCTATGGCAAGAAGAGTTCTAACTGTTGTAAGTTTGGCAACAGGGGAAAAAGTCTCAAAGTAATCAATTCCCTCTACTTGATTGTAGCCTTTGGCCACCAGTCTGGCTTTGTATCTCTCTACTGTGCCATCAGATTTGTGCTTGATTTTATAAACCCATCTACAGCCTATTGCTTTGGTTTGAGGTCGGAGTTCAACAATTTCCCAGGTACAGTTTTTGGCTAAAGCATCTAACTCAAGCTTCATAGCTGTTCTCCATTGTTCAAATTTGCTAGCTTCTTCATAAGATTGAGGTTCAGTGAAGTGTGTGATTGACATGGTAAATGCCTTGTGTGAAGGAGATAAATGTGTCAGTGAATGAAAAGAAGATAGAGGGTATTTTGTACCTGAAGTGGTTGTTTCTGTTGAGTTTAAAGATGAATTATTGCAAACATAGTCAGACAAATGTAAAGGTGCCCTCCTTTGTCTGATGGGTCTTTGAGATGAACTTTGGGAATCAATGGTAGGAGGTAAGGCATCAGACTGTGGGGGGACAGAAATAGGTGATGGAGACTCATGAAGGATGTGACTTGTGGTTTCAGAATGCATGGGATTGGTAACAGGTGATGGTGACTCTTCATTGGCATTGGTTATGGGAATGGTAGGGTCAGAGGAACAGCTATTATCCAAAGGAAAATCAGTATTAGAAGGAGGGTTAGAAGATGAGGTTGAAGGGTGGTAGTCCCAAGGTACTTTAGGTGAATGAGACAAATAGGGGAATATATGTTCATGATGAGTCACATGTCTTGACATAAAGATTTCTTTATTTAGGATATCAAATAGGACCACTCCTTTAACACCTCCCCTGTATCCTAAAAAAAGGCATTTTCGTGCTCTAGGGTCTAATTTAGTCCTATGATTTTGTAAAGTAGAAGCAAAAGCAAGAGACCCAAAAACTTTTAAAAGATGCAGGTCAGGATCAGATTTGGTTAATAAAGAATAAGGGGATTGGTTCTTCAAAACAGGAGTAGGGATTCTATTCATAATGAATACTGCATGTAGAACAGCATAGCACCAAAAGGTTTTAGGTAAGTTAGCTTGAATCAAAAGGGCTCTACCAATGTTAAGGATCTGTTGGTGTTTTCTCTCTACCCTCCCGTTTTGTTGGGGAGTTTCAACACAGCTGGTTTGGTGGACAATGCCTTTGGAGGCATAGAAAGATGGCATAGTAAACTCTGGCCCATTATCTGTCCTAACAACTTTAACAGTGTGATGATGTTGAGTTTCAATGAGTTTGATAAAATTTTGAACATGATTTCTTGCTTCAGACTTAGTTTTCATTAAGGTAATCCAAGTATATCTAGTGTTGTCATCAACAGCAGTAAGAAAATAGGAATGATTGTGTACAGATTTAATGGCAATTGGGCCCCAAATATCAAAATGAATCAAATCATATGGTTTTATTGATTTATTGCAACTATTTACAAAGGGAAGTCTCTTATGTTTAGCAAAGTGGCAGATATCACAAACAGCACTAGAATCATGAGAAATAAAAGGAAATTTAGACTGTAAGGCAGCTATCCTAGAGTTGGACAAATGACCTAACCTAAAATGCCAAAGAGCAGTATCAGGTAGGCTTACATTATTTGCAGAAATAGAAGGTAAAAACTGACTTGAAGCACAACTTGTATTTGTCTGAGCTAAGTAGTATAATCCATCTCTCTTCTTAGCCGAACCAATCATCTTCAGGGATTTCTGCTCCTGAATGATACAAGAAGTGTCAGTGAATTTAACGAAAAATTGTGCATTGTGACATAGATTAGAAACAGAAATCAAATTAATGTTAAAATCAGGGACAAATAACACTCCTGTTAAGCTAAAAACAGGGGAAAGAACTACTGTGCCTGCATATTTTGTTGTTACATGATTACCATTAGGCAATTTGATTATCATGGGATTGATTTCATTGTAAGAATGAAACCAATGTAATGCAGCACATATGTGATGGCTGGCTCCTGAATCAATGATCCATGTGCCAAGAGTAACATTGTGACAAGTCAAAGAATTAGAATGAGATGTGGAAACTATACCTGGTTTACCTGCTGATGGATGACCAGCAGACTCGAATGACCTAACCTGATTAGAAGTAGCAGAAGTTGAACTATGGTTAACAGATGAAGAATGAATCAAACTCAGTAGTTTGTCAAACTGTTCCTGAGTAAAAGAAGGAGTTGGAGCAGATCCTTTGGTGTCAATGGATGCAGCTGAAGGAGCATAATCAACCTCACCCTCTTCAGATGCAACATTGTGAGCAGAACCTTGATAATTGCGCATCATATGAGGAGGTACACCGTTTTTCTTGAAGCAATCAGCAACAACATGATTAGTCTTATGACAGTAAGTGCAATAACGCTTAGAACCAGAAGAGGAAGCACCAGTTCGTCCATGATGAGAGCTATGAGAAGTGCTATTAGAAGCATTAATAAGAGCTTTGGAATCATCAAGATTAGGAGTACAATTCTGGCGTTCGAATTGAAGCACCATAGAGAAAATCTTCGTCATAGAAGGTAAAGGATCAAGAAGTAAAATCTGTGACCTAACAACATTAAAACTATCATTCAATCCAGTTAAGAAGCGCATAGCTTGCAGCATATGGTGATTGGTTCTAGCAACACGCATTGCAGCACAAGAACAGCGAATATGACAAGTGCAATTAGGAATCGGCATGTAAATTTCAAGTTCTTCCCATAAAGTCTTCAATTTAGAGTAAAAAGAAGTTACCGATTGAGAATCTTGTGTGAGTGCATAAACCTCTTGTTGAAGTTCAGAGACACGAACGAGATCACCTTGTGAGAATCGTTCTTTCAGATCGAGCCACACATCAGATGCATTCTCCATGAAAACGATCGATTGAGCAATCGAAGGATCAACGGAATTCATGATCCAACTATGAATCAGCATGTTACAGCGGTTCCAGGCGCGAAACGACGGATCAAAATCATCAACCGGCATCGGAATCGTGCCGTCAAGAAAATCGAATTTGAGTTTTGCTCCAAGTGCTCGACGCATTGAACACGCCCAAGAGTGATAGTTGGAACCGGTAAGAAGCGGCGTAACCTTGACGGTGGAGGGACCGTCACTAGAGTGAACATAGTAGGGGCTTGAAGGATTGGAAGAAGGATCCACCGGCGGAGGAGCGGCGCGTGGTGGCATGATGACGGAAGCGGAAGCGTTAATTTGGATCTTTATGCGAGTGATACCATGTTAAGTTTGTTATGGTTCTGTTAGAAGAGAGAGAAACTGAATCTGAGAATTAGGAAAGTAAAATTCTCATTAAACTGAAAGGGGGAAAATACAGAGGTTTATATACAAGTGATTGTGTCTAAGGCTAATCAAGCACACTGCTTACTAATCTAACTACGTACAAGAGTAAAATACATCTCAACAACATGTGAGACTGGACTTTGGATTTTGACCCAAAAGAACTGTACGGGCCGAGTTTGGAACAGTACGTTTACAAGCTCTTAAAAGTATATAACTTTCCGTAAAAAAAAAGAGTTCATAACTATGAAATTAACTAGTGTACAAGGATTTTGACACAAATATAATAGTTTAAACGAATAGGGAAAAAAAGTCATGTTAAATGGTGCATTCGGTGCACTTGTTAAACATATCAAAAATAGAAATAAAACATAAAGTTAATATTTGATGGAGACAATTTTCCTTATATGCGTGCTTAACTAGTGTACTAAATGCACTATTAATTAATATTTTCCATAAAATATTTATTCATTCAAACTAATAGATTATAATACATTAGATAAAAGTGTTGTTAAAAAAAATACATAAGATAAAAGCATGATTCAATATCACTAAAAATGAAAAGGATGAATGTGTGAAAAATTTCATAGCATCCAAGTTAATAGAGAAAAACAGCATACTCAAGCTTACATGCAATGTGACAAAATACTTATGTCTTCGTATCTGCATTGTTATGACCTTGTCATTGGTTGAATCAATAGTTGATCAAAGTTGATTTGTCAATCTGAACCAAATGGACACTACAACAACACGGGAGAGCAAATGAACACTGCACCAAAATGGAAAATCAAACGAACACCACGTGAAGATGAAAATTTAAACAACGTCGCATTGAGACGTCGAAATCTCAAAATAAAACAAAAAACTCTAAGCTACGTGAGAATTACTTATTTAGATTAAAACATAGGAAAAAAAAAGATGCACAAGGGTGATTTGTCAATCTGAATCAAATGGACACTACAACAACACGGGAGAGCAAATGAACACTGCACCAAAATGGAAAATCAAACGAACACCACGTGAAGATAAAAAGTTAAACGACGTCGCACTGAGACGACGAAATCTCAAAATAAAACAAAAAACTCTAAGCTACGTGAGAATCACTTATTTGGATTAAAACGGAGGGAAAAAATGCACAAGGGTGATTTTAGGTCAAAGAATGATCTAAAACCACCCCCTTTATGAAGCAAGAAGAAAAAAATTCCCAAAAAAATTAAGGTTGACTCCCCAAGAAAAAGAAAACATGCTTATCACTCTCGTTAATACAATAATTTGATTAATTTCATTTTCAATAAATACGAGACTTTGATAAATTACACACAGAAAAGTAAAAATAAATAATTATGTCATGTGTAATACGTAATTTTAAAAAACAAAATTAAATGATAAAAAAGACAAGAACACCAAAGATAAATCACATTCCAATAAGTAGGGCTGTCTCGAAATTTTGGAGGCCTGGGACAAATAATAAAAATGGACTCCTAATAAAAATAATTTTAAAAAAAGAACATTATTTATTTAAATTGTAAATAGTATCGACAATATAAAAAATAGTTATTTATCCATATAACTAACATAAAGAAAAAGTCATTTCACAATGTTGAAATTGAACCGATAAATAAAAATTAAGCGATGTATCATTAAAAATGAACCAATAATTTTTAAAAAAGAGTAATATTTTATTTAAAATGTAAACAACATCAATAATGTAAAAAAAAAATCACTTAATTTTTTAGAAATTAATTCTTCATTTTCAAAGAAATAATAAAAGATAGTTTTTTTTAAAAAAAATAAAATAAAGTTATTTATAAGTTATAGAAAAAAAAACATTATTTTATAAAAAGAAACAATTTTGAAATAATTTATGTAATGTAATGTTTAATATGAATGGATACATATTATCCAAATATTCAATATGAATGGGTATATATTATCTAAATGTATTATGTGGTGTTTCAAATTTCAATTATTTGTTGGGCGTCAAAAACAAAATTGTTTGTTGTAGTGTGTTCATTCCCTTCATCACTATTTCTTTGATTTTTCTGTTTTCTTAAAATAAGAGAAAACCAAAAAGTGCCACCTCCGGGACTCTAGCACACGCCCGAGTGGCACCCAGAACAAAACGCGGTCCACTACGCCAATTTGATTTTCTTATAATAACACATCTTCAAATAATACTTGATCCATTTTTAATACGATGGACTTGAAAAGAAATTGAGGCCTCATAAATTTTAAGATTCTGGACTATGGGCCCTGCTTGCTCTGCCTAGGGCCGGCCCTGCCAATAAGATCTTCTAACATCTACATGTAATTGCCTCTAACTCTCCTTACAAAGCATATACATATAGGAAATAGCAAGGTAACTTGTAACCGAACTGCTTCAATCCCAAAGATCACCTTCAAGCCTCCAACTCTGCATGACTAAGATCACCTCTTGCAGCCCAACGCATCAATATT
Source organism: Trifolium fragiferum (assembly GCA_954870985.1). Lineage (NCBI taxonomy): Eukaryota > Viridiplantae > Streptophyta > Magnoliopsida > Fabales > Fabaceae > Trifolium > Trifolium fragiferum. The sequence goes on along the minus strand of OX940792.1, from coordinate 45,085,788 downwards.
GATTTTTTAGTCAACCACAAGTATGTGGGCACACCAAGTAACTTGAATAATAGAAGGAGCTTTAGGAGAATGATAGGGGAGAGAGAGAAAGAAATATTTTAAAGGAAATGTTAATAAGTGTCGAATAATTGATTATTCCAAAAATTTAAGCTGTTAGGATAGAGGCACGTCAATGATTTTATATTATTTTTAACATGCCCCCTCACGCAAGAGTCCAATTGGGCTTGAAGTGTGGATAATGCATAGGTCCACCTATCTTATGCTTAAATTCCACTTTTTAATTAGAAACTGAGGAGAGCGTATTGAATCTCACACAATCATCAATTGTTCTACCTTAATTTCATGAATATGAAGGTAGAAGAAAAGGGAAAGGAGCATTGTGCTCTACAATTTTCTTTTTAGAAGAAGATAATGAGTAAAAATTAGATACAAAAGGAGCTACAATTCTATTTATATCTAGGTAGGAATCTAACAAACTCACACGTGTGCTAACAGACTTTCAATTCACTAGTTAAACACACTTAAGCTATGCACACGTGTAATACTCCCCCTCAAGTGGGAAGGTAGATATCAATCATTCTCCACTTGGATGTAAGAAACTCATATAGAGGCCTAGCCAATGCTTTAGTGAGAGGATCGGCTAGTTGTTGAGAGGACTTGACATGAACAAGCTTCAAGAACAGTGATTGAACATGTTGTCGAATGAAATGGCAATCAATGTCCACATGTTTTGATCTTTCATGACTCGGAGGATTAGATGCGAGTTGAATGGCTGATTGACTGTCACAAAATACCATTACAGACTGCAAATCGACTTCAAAAGTTCTGAGGAGCTGCTTGATCCACAAAAGTTGTGAAGTAAGAGAGGCCAAGGCACGGTATTCAGCTTCAGCTGAAGAACGAGCAACAATAGGTTTTTTTTATTTCCAAGAGACCAAAGCATCACCAAAAAAGACACAATCCTGTGGTTGATTTTCTTGTAACCTTGCAACTACCCCAATCAGCATCAACAAAGGCAGTAAGTCTGAGTGAAGACTGTGAAGGAAAGAATAGTCCCTTGCTAGGAGTGCCTTTGAGGTACTGAAGAACATGGTGAACAGCAGCTAGATGAGGGGTGCGAGGATGTTGCATGAACTGACTCAACTTATTAACTGCATATGTGATGTCTGGTCTGGAAATGGTTAAGTACATAAGCCTTCCAATTAACCTACGATAGCTAGAAATGTCAGTGAGGGCTTCACCATCAGTATCATTAAAGGAAATACTAGGATCCATAGGGACAAATGTAGGCTTAGCTGCAGTATGACCAGTGTCTTGTAGAAGTTGAAGGATGTATTTCCTTTGACATAAATGAATACCTTGCTTGGTTTTGGCAATCTCAAGACCAAGAAAGTATTTCAGATCACCTAGAATTTTGAGCTTGAAATGTTGTTGTAATAAATCCTCTACTTGTTTCAAACGGGAAAGATCAGGTCCAGCCAATACAATGTCATCAACATATACCAGTAGGATGACTAAAGAAGCACCAGTGCCAATGAAAAATAAAGAGTGATCAGCTGAAGATTGGTTAAACCCAAGAGAAGTGAGGGTGGAACTAAATTTTTGGTACCATTGTCTAGATGCTTGTCTCAACCCATATAAAGACTTGTTGAGTTTACAAACTAAATTCTCCCCCTTGATGGGATAGCCCTTAGGGAGTTGCATATAAACTTCTTCACACAAATCTCCATTAAGAAAGGCATTGTTGATGTCCAATTGAGCAAAGTGCCATTGTTTTTGTGCAGCAAGAGATAATAGGATTCTCACGGTGGTGATTTTTGCCACAGGCGAGAATGTATCTAAGAAATCAATACCTGCTTGTTGGGTGAATCCTTGAGCAATCAACCTGGCCTTATATTTATCCAAAGACCCATCAGCTCTATATTTGACCTTATATATCCACCTACACCCAACTGCTTTCTTTCCATGTGGTAGTGTTTGCACAGACCAAGTATTATTTACTTCTAAGGCTGCAAGTTCTTCTGCCATAGCCTTTCTCCACTCAGGACTAGACACAGCTTGATGATAGAATGAAGGTTCATAGATGGTGGAAATTTGACAAATAAACTGCTGATATGAGGGTTGAAGTTTGTCATAGGACAAGTGATTTTGGATGGGATACTTAACATGACAATGATAATCTTGAAGGTAAGGTGGAGGTTGGTGAATTCTAGTGGATCTTCTAAGGTTGTCATGTTGATTGACATGTGAAGAAATGGGATTACCAACACTAGAGGTAGAGGTAGATTCAGAAATATGAAGGCCACTATGTGGTTCATGAAGGTCACTGTGTGGTTCATGAGGTGCAGGATTTATTATATTGTAGTTATTGTTGATTTGGGATGTGGGGTCAGCAACAGGTTTAGGTAACACTATGTCAGAAAAAATGTTTGGTGAAAGGTCAGTGATGGTAAGAGAGTGAAAAGGAAAAGATGACTCTTGAAATGTCACATCTCTAGTAATTAATATTTTCTGGGTTTCAATAACCAGCAGTTTATAACCTTTCACTCCTGGTGGATAACCAAGCATCACACAAGGTATTGCACGGGGTGTAAACTTGGTCCTATAGGCAGGAACAGTTGAAGCAAAACACAAGCATCCAAAAATTCTTAAAGAAGCATAGTCAAGAATTTTACCATGCAATAACTCATAAGGAGATGTATTGTCTAGTCCCAATGAAGGTACCCTGTTGATCAAGTATGTTGCTGTGCTAATACAATCACCCCAGAACTGCAAAGGAACCTTGGATTGGAACAGCAAAGCTCTGGCAACATTTAGGAGATGTTGGTGTTTCCTCTCCACCACAGAATTTTGTTGCGGTCTATAGGGGCATGAAAGCTGGTGCACTATTCCATTATTCTGCAGAAAAGTAACCAACTGCAACTCTTTTGCATTATCAGTACGAATAGCCTTGATATTTTTGTTAAACTGTGTTTTGACAAACTTAAAAAACAGCTTAATCAACATGGTAGCTTCTGCTTTATGTTTCATTAAGTGAGTCCAAGTATACCTGGTGCTATCATCTATAATGGTTAAAAAATAATGATAACCATCATAGGTTGGTTTTTTAAAAGGACCCCACACATCACAATGAATTAGATCGAAAGGTAAATCAACATGATTATTATTGGAAACAAAAGGTAAGCGATGAAATTTAGCTAGAGGACAAACTTGACATGAGTCAGTTAATGAAGGATTTGAAGGAAACAAATCAGGAACTTTATTATGTATGGACTTTAATACAGAATCAGACAAATGGCTTAGTCTAGCATGCCAAATGGAAACATAATTTTGACTAACAGAATTACAATTTGGTAACTGCAAGTTACTCTTATTGAAAGGTAGACACAATGAAACAGAGGTAGGTTCAGCCTTGAGGAAGTTGAGGCCATGAGCAAAATCACCCTTACCAATCACCTTCCCCTTCTGTGAGTCCTGAATTATAAATTGAGTATCAGTAAACATGACATACAGAAGCGAATTTTGTAATAATTGTCCAACAGATAAAAGGTTGATCCTAAACTGAGGAATATATAACACATTGTGCAAAGTTAAAGCAGAATTCAAGGAAACTGTGCCTATAGCAGAGACAGATACTTTGGCATTATTTGGCAAAGTAACAGATTTGTTAGAAAGACATTTATATGAACTAAACAAATCTAAAGAGTTAACTATGTGAGATGTGGCCCCTGAGTCAACTATCCAAGTGGAATTCAAAGGATAATCATTGTGATGTGATGAAGTAAAAACCATGCCAATAGTATCACCTGTATTAGAAGGTCCAGCATCAGAACTGCGAGCCATCTGGCTTTGAATGTACGCAATCAATTGTTGATACTGCTGAGTGTTCAAAGGGGTGTTATCTGCAACAGCATTAACCGACTGTGGAGCAATGGATTTTCCCTTTCCATAACCTGGTGGACATCCATGAAGCTTGTAACACTTGTCTTTGACATGACCAGACATACCACAATGAGCACAAAGAGGCTTATCCTTCTTTCCTGCTTTGGACTTGGAATCATTCACAGCATAAGCCAGAGTTTCAGAAGTCTCACTACTAACAGAATTAATGACCCTTTGTTTCTCTTCTTGAATCACAAAAGAGAAAACTCTACTAATAGAAGACAAAGGATCCGTGAGTAAGATCTGACTACGAATCTGATTGAAACTTTCATTAAGACCTAGCAAGAAAGTAAGAACATACTCACGATTGATATGATCAACTAAGGGATTAACACCACCGCACACACAATGATGAATAGGACGAAATTCAGCCAATTCTTCCCATAATCCCTTAGTCTTGGAGTAGTAAGCACCAACAGAGAGAGTTCCTTGGGTGTAGGTAATGAAGTCTTTACGGAGCTGAAACAAACGAGGACCGTTGTTTTGAAGAAAACGCTCTTGAAGGTCGTTCCAAATCGCCGCCGCAGTTGAAGAGTAAATGATGCTGGCGGTGAGTTCTTTGGAAACAGAATTAAGAAGCTAAGAAGCAACGACGTTGTCATTGCGAAGCCAAAGCGCATACTGTGGATCGTTATCGGGAGGTTTCGGAATTGAACCATCAACGAATCCAGTCTTGTTCTTCGCACCGAGAGCGATGAGCATCGCACGACGCCACGACGGATAATTCTCTTCAGTCAACAGATGTGAGACGAGAACAAGGCCAGGATGATCGGAATGGTGAATGAAAAACGGATTCATCGGTTGAACCTCCATGGTTACGATCAAGAAAAGGTTGAAGATGATTGAATCGAGAATAGAACGGAAGCAAGAAAATCAAAGCTTGCGAAAAGGAATTGAAACGCAAGATTTGAAGAAAAAATCTTCTGATACCATATTGAATCTCACGCAATCATCAATTGTTCTACCCTAATTTCATGAATATGAAGGTAGAAGAAAAGGGAAAGGAGCATTGTGCTCTGCAATTTTATTTCTAGAAGAAGATAATGAGTAAAAATTAGATACAAAAGGAGCTACAATTCTATTTATATCTAGGTAGGAATCTAACAAACTCACACATGTGCTAACAGACTTTCAATTCACTAGTTAAACACACTTAAGCTATGCACACGTGTAATAGAGCGGGGATCAAACTCTAGACCACTTAATCATAAAGGCTTTGATACCATGTCAAATAATCGATTATCACAAAAGCTTAAACTGTTAGGATAAAGACACATCAATGGTTTATATTATTTCTAACAATAAGTGTTTTCGGAATACTCTTTAAGTATTCTATTTAAAAAAATTATATTCAAAACGTTAAATATTTCAATTTCTAATTTATTAATTTCATATATTTTTATAAAAATTTCATAAAATTTACCATTTAATATATTTAAAGAGTGTTTCACTTAGGCTCCGTTTGGATGAAAAAGGAAAGTGAAAGGAAAGAAAGTGAAAGGAAAGAATGTTGAAGGAATGAAAGTAGAGAGAAAGTGAATAGAAAGTGAGATGATTATTTAGTTGTTTGGTTTGAGTGGAAATGAAAAGAAAGTGAAAGGAAAGAAAGATATATATTTATTGAATGACATAAATACCCATGTATTTAAATGAGAGGTTATTAATGTATATATTTATTTATTATTTTTTTATAAAAGTGTTCATTTATTATTTATAAAATACATCTGTAAATATATAATTTTTTATTAAATCTATGTAACTTTATTTTTATTTTAATATACATATGAATACTAATAAGTGCTGGAAAAAAAAAAACCCATATAAATGCACTGCGTACAATCTGCAAGTTAGTTTTTCAAAAGTAAGGGCAGTTCCGTCATTTTTGTGAGTTGCAAACTTGCAACAAGCTTTCAACACTTTCTTCCCATAACTGGTCGGAAAGGATTTATACGTGGGCCCCACCGAATTCATACTTTCTTTCCTCTCTGACAAAGTTACCAAACGATGGAAACACGTTTTTTGATAAACTTTCTATTCTCTTTACAATCTTTCATTTATCTTTCACTTGTTCCAAACATAGTGTTAAGGACACTTGTTAGCATGATTCATATTTTAAAATTGAAAATTCACCAATGTAAAATACATAAATTTTTTTGTCAAAGTCCCACTAAAAGAAGTAGATCGAAGTAGAGAACATATTAAAACCTAATCTCACAGAAATGATAGAATTTTTATAGAACCATATTTCCGTCAAGTGTTGATAATTGTTGCTACTAACTAATGAACCTACTTGACCAACAAAAAACAATAACTTGAACCCGAGGACTCCAATTATTTATGCAAACTACAAAATTGATTGAGGAGAGGAAAGATCAACAGATACATTCAAGTAGAACTATGTCAACTCCAAAGATGCCTATAACATGCACTAAAAAATAAATGGTAAGAAGATTCCTTGTTTATTTGATGATAGAGGATGAAAAAGAAAAAAAAAATGTCGATAATGGGCAACAAAATAATTAATTTGAAGGAAGAATAAGATAATCAAATCTATTTGGCTCAATCCGGACTAGGATATAAGGGCGATGAACATGATGAAATTAAACAAATACATAAGCTACAATAGGAAAATATTATGTAATGAGTGAAAAACACATAATACACCTTTTTTTTGAGATAATACAACTAATTTAATACAGTATGTAATAAAATATAATTATTTGATTTGGATTTTGGTTAATCAATTTTCAATAATGTAAAATTGATATTGAAGTAATAGAAAACTGAGTTTAATTTCAATTTAATAATAAACATAAAAATTTAAATTATTTCATAAAATAAGTTTTAAATTAATTTGATTGATTTAACTATATTGTCATTAAATATAATCATGAGTCGATATCCTCTCTATTTTTAATTATTTTAATTTTTTCACTACTATATAGTTTTGAAAAAAAATATAAAAATATAATATTAAATAAGTAAAATAATTTTTATAGACTTCAAAATATTTAAAAAACTTTAATAATAAAAAAATAAAAATAATTGAAAATAGAGTGATCCTAACTTTTTTTATAAAACTTAGAAATCATTGGTTTGTTCTTACTCAGTACTGCTTAGCTCAGCATATTATTTTAATGAAAACTCATCAAACGCATTTAAAAGGAATCTAAAAAGGTCAACATGAGGAAGTGGAGCAACGTCATCTAGAATCCTTTTCAAGTAGACCCCTCACCCCATGTGGCAATTTGCTTCACAACTTGCAATAAACAAAAATCCAAAAGTTTATTTAAATAAAAAGGACATATCAAATGCGAGATCTCTCACAGTAATGGTTTAATCCATTTATCACTATTAGGCTCCGTTTGATTCTATGGAAAGAAAGTGAAAGGAAGGAAAATTGCGGAAATCGATGATGAACTTAGACTAATTTTTGTCTAAGTTCATCCGTCAGTTTCCGCAATTTTTCTTCCTTCCACTTTCTTTCCATAGAACCAAACGGACCCTTAAATTGCATGAGAGTAATAAATAAATTAATAAATAGGTCAAAAAAATATTAGATTTTATAAATATTCAATAGCATTTAGATGGAATGATAAGAAATCTATTCTTTTTTTTTAGGTCAAGGATATGAGATCTCTTCTAACTTGAGATTATACATTTGAATATAATTATGAGAATGCAATAGTGTTAAAAATATACAACTTGAAAAATTAATTTCTGTAATTCTATATATAAATATTTGATTCTTACATACTAAAAAAATTAATTCTATATAAATATCGGTAGGATAACTGCAAAATTTACTTATCTAACTATATATTTCAATCTTAGTTCAATTAGACAAGTACGCAGGCTAGATTTACAAGCACTACCACATGTCTCTTAGAAACCAAGTGGAAAATGGAAGAAAGAAAGACAAATGGAAAATTTTAAATATAAAAATGGTCTCTACATATATAGACAGTTTTAATTTTAGTTTTTATAAAAATATTTTTATATATAAAGTGAGAGATTTAAGAGGAAAAAATAGAATACCTAATTTTTTTATTAGAAGGTTATATATAGTGCAGCCATGACCATTAATGAAAGGGAAGATTTTGCAGCCTCAAATGTTAATAATTATCGGAATAACGGCTGAAAATATATAATTGACAGTAGATATCAATTATTCCAATGCCGGTTGTTATAAAAGTGTCAATTTCTATTGTCATTGAGCATAAACACATGGTCTAAGGTCAGCATATGCTTAGTTGAGCTCAATAACTAAATAAGTGTTAAAAAGTAAACGACAATCATCGCCTTTCAAATTGATTTTGTAAGAATGTGTTAGATCCAAAACTTAATTCTAAAAAAGATCAAAGTTTTTTCAAAATCCGTCGGACTACCTACGATCGGGCCAGTCACTACTCGATAAGAACAATTTCAAAATTGGAGAAAGAGATTTATATCCACACCAAGAAGCTTGGAATTTTTGCTGTTAGCCTTAAATGGCTAAGATCATTGAAAAAGAACGGTGGTGTAATCCGCGTCACACCTTTGCTCTTTTTTGTCCTCTACGGAATAATTATGCTGGCCACATCCAATTTTCATGTTTCATATTTGGTTCTGTTGATTCGTCACGTTTTACTCTAATTATCCCTTATATGCTCTGCTAACACATCAATGATTACTTCATTTGTGAGAATTGTGACTGAACTTTTTTTTTCCTGTTGATAATGACCTAATGTTGTTCTCATCCATTCCTTTTACGTTTTTATTCACAATTATTTTTGTTTAGTAGAAAATTTAGATTAAGAGGCATACATCAAGTTTGGAAATGGATTCAAATAGTCACTTTAGCTGCAGTTAAGGTGCAGTCAATGCATCACAGCCGTCTGATGATAATTAGACGGTTCAAATTTAAATGCAGTTTTAATTTTTTAAAACATATAAAATTTTGATCTTAAATTTAAGCTGTTCGATCTTGATCAAACAATCTAGATTGCACCGAATGCATACAGTCAGCACTGCCGACTGCATTCAACCCAAGTCGATCCAGTTTAGTTGATACTAAGAAATTAGATTATACTAGACACATTTCATGCAAAGTCATAAAAAATATCAATTTTTTTTACAGATCTTCAGAATATTATCATCATAAGATCTAACCCTAAGAAAGTACAACGCATAAGTAAAGTACAACTATAAAAAATATCAACTAATTTATTGTAAGTTTATAAAAAAGTTTTACGTATAATTTATACCAATTATACAATTACATATTTAACTTCAATTCACCCCGAAAGTTTTTATTTTTTATTTTTTATTTTTTTATCAAAAAAAAAAAAAAGAAAATTCACTCCAAATTATTTATTTGTTTAAGGTTGAAGGAATAGTTCAGATCTAGTGCAGACACAATCAAAGTAGATTTTTGTGTCATCAATGCTAGAGATATGGAGGCATAAATATTCCGGACACTTCAATATAACTATATTTCTAGACATATGCAATTTGTCGTTTGATACTACTATTAACATCGATGCTGTGAATTTGTTCGCAGATTTATCCTTTTTATTTTTAGCAATTGATGACAGGAATTTCTGTAGTATTTTATGTAGTAATATTAGTAGTAAATTGACCAAGACATGCCAAGATACGAAGAATAACCTACAGAATCGAGAAAAAGCATCAAGACAAAGCCAAAATACAGAAAAGACAAGAAATAGCCAAAAAAGTGATGAAATATGCACCTCATCGTAGCACGGTGGCTCCCATCATGGCCACGATGAGAGCTGGTTGCTCGCTAAGAAATCAGAAGTTCTATTTTTCAAAGAAATCTTCCCATCATACCACGATGGCATAACTTGCCGACCAAACTGATGAAACACACAGGATTAGTTATAATTCTGAACCAAATCTCTCCATCGCAACACAATGTGCTTATTGTGGCTGCGATGCCTTGCTGAGGCCCGTTTTAAAAACTATAAATAGAGCTCTCCTCATCCATTGTAAATCATTCAGAAATAGAAGAACTTTTCTATACTTCTAGAGAGGTTTGGAGGAGCTCTACGGGCATAGTTTTCTCCCCTTACGAGAAAGCTATCTCAGCAAGGTATGTTTTCTTTAGGATTTTCTTATTAGATTCTTGTAATTTAATTATGAAAGTCTTTTGTAATAGATGTCTTAAGTTGTGGTGGAGAAGATGAACTCCCCTATGAATATTTGGGTCATGTGATTGAGTCAAAGTTATAATAAAATATTATTCAGTATTATGTTTGTTATTTATTTTCTTGCATTTTAACGACGTTGTCCGAAATCTGACGGGATAAGCAGGACCGCCCATAGAATAAATATTAAGGTTAACTTTGATAGTAATATTAGGGTTTACTTTATTATTTGTCCGGAACTAGTAATAAATATGCTAGATGAATAGAGACGGTAACATTCTGAACTAGTTGTGACATAACAATTAGAGGAGGAATCAGGAACTAGTTGTAACATAACAATTAGAAGCTGAATAGCCCGAAACTAATATCTAGAGGCATTTGATGGTTGATGAACATAATACATGTATGACAAATAACTCACTTAGTAATTAGGGTATGTGACAGTACAGCGATGTTAGACTCTCGTAGGTATCTTAGTTATGAATGTAGGGAAACTTCTCATATATAGGGTAGTAGTAAGGTACGACCATAATAAGAATAAAATCAACGCCGAATAATAATCTGAATAACGATGTTATACACCGATCATGCCAAATATGAAGAAGGATTAAGTCCAAACCACCATACCTATCATCTATGTTTCTTGAATCAAAACATTACTTTTCTGCACGCATATCGCTATTTTAATAAAAACCTTTTTCAAAATTAAAGCGAATGCAAAACCACGAACTCATATAGCGCTAACGAAGCTTTGGCACGATCCTTGTGGATACGAACTCATTCTACTCAATAGAGTGTGAATTATTACTCGACGACAGACTGGTACGCTTGCCAGACCGTAGTCAGCAACTATAAATTTATATTGCATTTGTGTATTCTATCCATTTGAATGAATGGAGGATATCGTTTTTGTCAACAACAAAAAATTGCAAATTTAATTAATATTGGTACTACTAATTAATAGAATAATTTTTCATCTATTATCTTCCTATTATTTATTTTTTTTAGAGGGTTGTGTATCATTTTTTATAAGAATATGTTTCTCAACTTAAAAACAAATATCTTGTGATCCCTAGTCAATACATATGAACAAATATAATTAATTAGACAATGTTAATCTCTTAAATAGATCTCAATATCTTGAAAGATTAGTCTCTAGATTAGTCTCTATAGCTATTGTGGAAGATAATTTAATTTACACTTTACAAAAAATAAAACGAATATGATAATGTGAACCAAAAAACTCAGTCTTAACCAAGGTTTTCATAACCGGACCAGTCATCGAACCGATGAACTTATCGGTTCAAAGTTCAAGCGGTCGGACCGTTTCAAATTACACCGGTGTAACATTTTAGTAATGTTACACCGCTCAATAACGCTTTAACGAATTTAAATTTTACGAAATCCACCGTTGGATTGAAAGTTTATATCATATAGATCACCCATATTAAGTTTTACAAAAATCTAAAATCGTTTGATATATTATCGGGACAAATCAAGATTAACGGTATTCAATAAAAACGCAAAAGCCGTTAATTTTGATTGCTCTCAATAACATACCAAAAAGTTTTAGATTTTTATAAAACTTAACATGAATGATCTATATGATATAAACTTTCAATCCAACTGTGGATTTCGTAAAATTTAAATTCGTTAAAGCGTTATTGAGCGGTGTAACATTACTCAAATGTTACACCAGTGTAATTTGATCCCTCCCCATATATATAATGATTAAATATTTCCTATTTTTACACATTAAAAGGATGAAATGTCATAAAGTTAATATAAAATAAAAACTTTAGTACTTTAGACATAAAATTTCTAATTAAAACCAAATTAAAAAATACATAATAACTAAGTAAGTTCAATAACGCAAAATAGTACCATAACATCGTTTGTAATTTTTATTTTATTTTTTAATCTTTTTTTTACAAATAAAACCAAATAGCATCGTTTGGTGTTTTTCTATATATATATATATATATATATATATATATATATATATATATATATATATACACACAAAACAACGTCATTTTGATCTATTTAAAAAAAAAAAAACGAAACCTTCGAACCGTCTGGATCGGCCGATTCACCGATTTTTCTTAGTTTTGGACCAATTCAACTGATTTTTTGCTGATTCGCCTGCAGGTCGGTGTTCAGACCTAACCAGACTGAATACATGATCAGTTTACGATCTGACCGGTCCAACAAGGTCGGTTTGGTTCAACTTTGACAACTTTGATCTTAACTATTGACATATTTATCTCATTTTTAAAAATTGGTTTTTATATACCAACAACATGTAGCACAAATAGGATGATTAGATCTCTTTACCATTTGATTCAAGTATGAGAGATCTAATCGAAGCTTCGATCTCTACACCTATATAGAATGAAATTTTGGGTTACCAAAAATAATTGTCATGATATCAAATTTGTTTTGTCAACATAATTAATTATCTTTCTCAACTTGCAACATTTTAAACATTTCAATTTAAAACATTGGCTTCTAGATCTTCATTTAGTATCAGAGGTATGTATATGATCTTTATTAAGAATTGCTTACTCCCTCAAACTATGTAAATCCTCATTTGTAAGCATATATTTGATCACATGGTTTTAAAGAAGTTGGACCATCAATTAAGTTAATTTATAATCATTCCATTTTATTTGCAATTTTCACTTACATTTTAGTCATTCCAAAAATAGAAGAGTATTATTACTATCATATTCATTGTCATCTCTCTACTTATGTCATACTTGTTTGTGTTAAGTCACGAGGGATAGTCAGAATCATCCATCATCTAATTTATCAAGAAGACTTTCGATATAAGAAGTCGATCAATCATTTTGAACTATCGGATTTGATACATTGTCAGGTCATGAGGGAGCAGTCGAGGATCACCCATATTGGATTAAGAATAACTATACATTTGAAATAGACATCACACTTTAACTCAAAACTTTAAGGCGTTAGATTTATGCGTCTTTCCACTTATAAAGTATTTAACCTCCACTTTTTTAAATAATGTGGCACTTTTTTACCTCACACTTACCATAACAGTTTGAATATGAATTTATTTTTTTTACCCAAGTTTGAATGTGATTTAAACCTTGCATTAAGGAAACTTTTAAGAAAGAAGAGGTAAGGAATCTCTAAATTGTGATAGGCACTAGTAACATATCATAAAGAAAATAGTATAAAAATGTTAATTAATATTAGTGGACCAGATCATAGAGCAATTAATTAATTTGAACGAAGGAGAAAACAAGAGAGTGGATAGAACCCAAGATTAGAGGATTAGATTGATTGAAGAATTAGTGGAAGCTGAGGTATATGTGGGCACCACAATATGTAAAGTGGGGGAAGGTTCCGTGGGGCCCATGGCAAATGCGGCGAGACGCAGCATACCAGAAATAAGAAGAAAATCAAAAGATAAAATACTAGAAGCCGTTTGCACTTGCGTGATTGCGTTGGCTTCAACCTTTTCAATTTGAGAATGGATTCTCTTAAATTATTAAAATTGATTAGTGTATATTTGGTATTATGGTGAAAAAAATTATTTTAGTAGAACTAATTTTATAAAATTGATTTTGATAAAAATTGATTTGAAAATAAAATTATTTATGTTTAGATAAATTTTTATAAAAGTGAGTTGAACACAAAAATTTATGATTTCTTACTTAAGGTAGAATCTATTTTAAAGGCAGAAGTAGAATTCTACATTTCAGAAATCAAACAAACCAGAAATAATTTTATACCTTTAGAATCAATTATAACTCCTGTAGAATTGAAACCAAACATAAACTAAGACTTTGTTTGGTAAAGTCCGGTTTTGAGCATATTGTTTATAGTTTATAAGCTTATTGATTCAAAAAGATTTGTTTGATAAATATTTTTAAAAAAGAATTTATAATTTATTTTATTAGCTTATAGTTTATTTTTCAAAAATTGTTTCGAGTAGCTTATGAATTTAAAACTTATAGTTTATTATTTTTCTTTCAATTTTAAGTTTGTCATCTTACATGAAACAATTAAATATTATTAATTAAACATATTTTTTTACGTCATTTTATACTTAATTATAAGATAGTTCAATCGTTAATTTTACCAAACACTATAAATTCAATCAGTTAGCTTTGAAATTTAGGCTATTTAAATTATAAAATGATGATAGGATAAAATTTAATTTATTTTTTTTTTTAAAGAAAAAGAAAGAGAGAATCAAATTTTTATATGTATTGTGTTTGATTATAAGCAATAAAAATTTGTTAGTATTAATTTAAATTTGTCTTAGATTTATTTTAAAAAATAAAAACTCTGGCCGGGTGAATTCACATCAACTCGTGTTTTATATTCTTCTCACCATATAACGATTCTCTTTTATCAAATACAAAAATGTTATTTAGATAAACTTTTTCAACATATACTCTGTACAAGGACAAATATATCATTTCACTAATAAAAAGAGGAAATACATAAATTTCACACACACATAGACATCTTTCGATCATTTTTTTTTTCTACTATCATCACTATAGTTGGAACCTCATTACTTCCACCTTTTTCGCAACCCTACTTCTTCATGTTCGATCACAGCCATACCCCCCCCCCCCCCACACACACACCCAAAACTCCACCACATCGGCTTCGCTTATTTGATAACACTAGTGGCTTCCACTTTTTTTCTAGTTGATTAGAGTTGCCACTAGTGTGACAAACTCACGATCTTCAAACTTTGTCCTTACAAGTTTTGGATCAGGGTCGATGGTGATGATTAGTGATGGGGGATGAGAGTGGGTATAGAGAGATGTCGGCGAGCGAGAGAGAGAAATAATGAGTTAAATAAGAGAAACAAAATGTATATATGAACAATACTTGTGTTGTATTTGTACGTACGGGATGTTTTGTGTTTAAATAATATAATAAATTCAAATAAAGGTAAATGAAAAAATTGTATATCATGCCATAAAATCGGTAAAAAAAAAAAAAAAAAAGAGTAAATACTAAGTGTATGGTTGGTCTCACAAGTTTAGACCTTAAAGGATTAATCTTTGTATTTGCACGCAACAAACATCCGATTTATATCCATAAAACCACAAAAGATTTAAATTGAAGGTAAAATAATTTGAATATATTTATGTAAAAGTAAGTAAAAAAAAATAGAAAAATTGATTTTAGAATAAGAAAATGTAATTTATAATTTTAAATAAAAACAATTATAAAGACAAACAAAATCAATGTTACTCTTACTGTAAAAAAAGACAAATGCTAACATGTGCGCTTGAGCACAAGTTAAGGTACATTAAATTAACTATAATATTATTTATTTCACCTTGATTAATAATTAAAGCATAAATATCATTTACCTTGATTGATATCCCTCCGTAACACTTTATAAGCAAAATTGACTTTTTAGATTCATTGTAGATTTAATGTATTTGGTCTACATTGTAGACCAAATACATTAAATCTACAATGAATCTAAAAAGTCAATTTTGCTTAAAAAATAAAACATGAATTTACAATTAAAACATAATCATTCCACCTTGATTGATAACTAAAACATAAACATGGATTTAAAATAAGATAATATTCATAAATCTTTAGTAACATGCAGACAATTCTCTCTAGCTCTATTGTAATGTGAAATTAAAGAAATTGTAAATTTTCACTCTACCTTCTCTCTAGGAACAAACCGACGTCGCTCCTTTTCCCCTAACATCCAACCTTCTTCCTTCATCATGTAGCTGCCTCCCATGGTGGTGCAAGGAGCGGCGTTGGCCCTTTGCACCACCTTCTTCTAGATTTGTAACGCGGAGTGCAGCTGTTTCCGATCGAGCTTGGTTATGGGTTGTATTCTTTGGTTCATATTTGTTCAACAGCACCCCCTCCGGCGGCGGTGGCTGTCTGTCGTTTTTCTTCACAACTCGCTCTGTGTCTCAAAGCTTTCATATGTTTCTTTGCGGGTTGTTGTGCTCATAAAACCTGTGGGTCTGTAACCCACCGTCGGCTCTGGCCATGGTGGTCACTTTCTTCTCCGATCGCGTTTTGGTGAGGAAGGGATTTGGTGATTTTTGTAGCGGCACTTCCCTTGATCTCTGATGCTTCCAGATCTGTTGAGATCTGCAGTTTTCTCGTTGTTGGTGCTGTTTCAATTTCATCGTCTCTGTGGACCCTATCGCAGCGCTGTCTTGTTCTGTTTTTGCTCAAGCTCGATAGTTTGCAGTGGTTTAGGTTTGTTTGGCTCGAAAGGGTCGTTTTATGCCTGCTGTGTTTTGTCATAGGGGGCTGTGGTATGTGTTCTTGTCCGTGTTAACGGTCAGTGCATTCGCCGTTGCATATCTCAACCAATGCTCACACATCACTTTTTTTGCTATTTGGTTTCGCACCCGTACGCGGGTTCGCTGGATAGTGTTTGTTGCGTCAGTATTTGCTTTGGTTTTCTCACCCTTTATGGGTTGGTTCTACAACCACTTGTAGTTGGATTGTATTGTTTTATCTTTAATAGCTACTTTTTGCGTGGTTTCTGGGTCAGGTTTATGTCCCCCCAATTTTCTTTGTATTATCTTTTTTATGTTTAATCTATTTCGAATAGTGCAAAGGGTTTCCTCTGCACTACTTTTGCTTAAAAAAAATAAAATAAATTATGCACACTTTCTCAAAGCAAGTTTATTACATACAACACGTCATACTGTTTTTTGTTTGCGATGATCAGGCTTTTTTTTCACAAAAATATGATGCAACACATTTTTTTTTTCAACGAAATATTTTTTTTTTGGAATTTTATATGATTTATAATTTAATTTTCTTTTACCAATTCTTTTTAGTAATTAAATACAGTGGATCATTGTTTTGAAAAAAATGTATGATTCATTAAAGTTTTTAATTATCAAAGTTGATTGTTACTCCATTTAAAATAAAATAAAATAAGATTATAGTTAATTTAATGCAACTTAACATACGCCTTTAGGACACATGTTAGCAGATAGTAAAGTCCTAAAAAAAAATCAAACATATAAAAACAAATTGCACATTGAAATATAGAATCAATTCTCATTCTTCCAACTCTATAAAAGAATTCTCATTCTTCTATAATTGAAACCAAAACATATTAGTATTAAATAGTGAATAAGAAATTTCTTTTTCGTGATTAATTTTTCTTTTTAATTTGTTTTGTTTTGTTTTGTTTGGTTTTTTTTTTTTTTTTAGTTTTCTGACCAAAACCATATTTTTTACAGTAAATAGTGAATGTCGTATACAGTAACACAGCTGTAACGAACCTATGAGGAGTTGACAGCAGTTTTAACAAGAAAGCCAAAACTCGACGCAGAAGCGAAGCCAAGACTCAAGGAGATAAGGACAAACAAACAAACACCTACACTAGAGGCAAATCACAGCTTTATTATTCGTAGGTCCAATATTATTATTAAATTATTATTATCATATGATATCATGAAATATTTAATCCTATTTCCTTGATTCCATCTCCTTCTTTGTACGTCTCTTTTCATTCTCCAAAAGTCGCTTAACTTGTTTCCACATAAACAAAATAAAATAAAAAAATTGTTCATTTTATTTTCAGTGTTCCAAGTTTACAATGAGCGGTGTCCTATTTGTCTGACGTCAAATAGCTTCCAACATTGTTTATCTTTAATCATCCCATCTCATCCAATTAATGTATTGTATAAGGTCAAGGTCAAATATTGTTCACGATGGCTGAATCATCGTAGCAGCTTCAAATATAACGTCTCTACTTTAATCTAAATGTACCCATCGGGGTCATATAAACAAAAAAATTATGTAGTAAGTAGTTGGGTTCATTTGCCTTATTTAAGCATTTATTCAAGCACAAATTGCTAGATTCCTTATGTGACATAGCTTCATCTCAAAGGAGATACTCTAGTAATGTACCTCACTCGTTGATTTTAGATTAGACGTGACAAATTTCAATATCGATTTTACTGTATGTTGATTTAGAACAAAAAATTAAAAGTTGTACTAACTTTGTCAACGGTTTATCTGTATTTCTCACTTACTTGCAAAACATAAGTATATCTTATATAAATTCGGTGCGGTCATTAACGGAAACAACGTTTTTTTCTGTCAATTTTGTGTTGTCATTCAACATTTTTCTTATTAAAGCCTAATGAATATACAAAAATCTGATTTCATTAATAATGTTATGGGAAGAACTGATTTGTCACTAATTAATCTGTTGTGACATGTGAATATTAACATTAAATTAAAAAATTGACCTACAGCAATGGATTAGTTAAAGTGATAATATGGATTAAAAAAGCTATTACTCACTCCGTTTCAATTTATTTGAGCCATTTAAAATGTTTGCACTATTCATATATATTATTTTGATCATATTTTTCTCTCAATAAATAAAAATGAACATTAGCATATAAGATGTTGAATTCATCTCGATGAGTATTTTCAAAATATTAAATTTTTATAATTTTTACTATTATACAATTAAAAATATTAATCGTCAAAATTGTGCATTGATATGCATGCTGAAGTCAACTGACTCAAATAAATTGAAACGGAGGGAGTACTCTTTATTTATATTTGATTTAAAATTTCCACGGTTACAGGTTTACATGTCTCTCATATTTGGATAAACAAAACAAAAAAGTGGAAAAAAAAATCACCGACGAACCATCATTTTTCTCTCTAGAGAAATCCTGAACCACCGGTGTCGAACTACAAAACCGTTTCATCCCTCTTCACCACAATGAGTATTGTAATCAGAAGGTTACAACACGCGCGTGCGCGTGAGACACACGCGCATGAGACACGCGCGCAACACAAACACAGAGAGTTCTCATATGAAAAGGTTGAGAACTTTCCGATCACCACCGTGAGCAAAGCGATCAGCAATCCCAGTCTCCAAACACGCAGTCGTTGTGACAGATTCCTCCGAATTCATCGACGGCGAACCTGGCCTGCGATTCTCCATCTGTTTCTGCAGAAAAATTGGTGTCAGCCTGAGATCAAGATTAGTTGCCGCCGGAACCTTCACAGACTCCTCCGATCGTCGGCGTTTAACTCCAGAAGAGACTTTGTTGTTAGATCGTGAGCTCGTGAACCGGAAATTCGGATTCGGATCTCGGATCCTCCAAATGGCGTCTGCACCACCGTCTTCAGCCTCAGAAGCTTCATCAGCAGCAACAGGTGGCGCGTCCATGAGTGTCAGCTCCGGTAAAGGACGAAGAACACCGCCGCGAAGAACCGTCTCAACCGCTGCCTGACACACGTGCCAGTTTCCAGTCCATAAAAGCCCCACCGCACCGTTCACAGGGTTAACCGTTCTTCCACACGCTTCAAACAACAGAGATTGAAACAGAGCTGAAAACAGAACACGCAATTAATACTAAAAATAATAATCATAAGCATTATTATTAATTAATTTTTGTGTGGTTAATTAATTATAATTGAATTGAATTATTAATTACCTGGTCTTTGTGGTTGAGGAACGTTGGAAATGAAAGACATGAGACCAGCACGACCAAAGAATTTAGCTACGAAAACAGTAGCGTGACCTTGAGCTTCTGGTGTTTCGATCCATTGCAAACAAGGTCGTAGAATACATGTTTCGCTACAACCTTTGCGAAGAACTCGGCAACCATTGCAACTCATGTTTCTGTTTGTGTTTTTGTTAATCACTCTCGCATGAAAGAAAGTATATGTTAATAGAAGAAAGAGGAGAAAATTTAACTATGATGGTTAAGGAAGGAATGAATAATGAGATAGGAGAATGCGAATTGAAGTGAAATTGGGATATAAATAAAGGGAAGAAGATGGAGAGGTGTGGTTTGGTTTAACTGTGGTTGAGTTAAGTGCAAGTGGGGGAGAGACGTGAAGGAGCGTGAGTGTGTGTTTGTGTTTCTTTCAGAGGGCAGTGAACTTTTTTGTTTGTATGGGAGGGTGTGAGATTCCAATGTCTTGGGTGTGAGCGGCTCCGTGTTTCCGCGCATGAATGTTCCTCCACCGTTGGATAATTTCTTTATTTTATAATTATTTTTTATTAACAAAAGGGTGGTACCCTTGTAGGCCCCAACACTACAAAAACAAACAAGTACTCCATCCGATCAGATCACCAACTTTATGAATGATGTACTGCTCTGTAATAATTAATTATATAAGTGTTATGTGCGATTAAAAAATAATAATAAAAAATATGTTGAAAAAAATAATAGTAAAAAATACATCGTGAAAAAATGACATAAATTAATTAAAGTATTCGAACCAACTTGATTAGTTTGGTTTAGTTTCATTTTTTTTACGCAAAAAAATGAACCAAATCGAATCAATCGATAATTCATTGGTTTGGATACTGAATTCGTCAAAAAATCGGTTCAATTATACTCCTATCTACTATGAACAAAAATATTGTTTCGACACAATTATATTTTTTTTGAGAAAAAAATAATTATGCAAAACAACGTCTTCGGAGTAATAGTTAAGAAAATAAAATAAAAAGTAATATTTTTAAGTAGAATATATTCTTTTTAAAATTCTTAGTTAGAAAAAATATTCTTTTTAAAATTTGAAGACATTGAATATACTACGTACTTTTAAGATTATATTATCATTTTTGTTTCCTTAATCATTATACTGGGGCAATGATATTTTTCTATATTTTTTTATTAACTCAAATATATTTTACTAAAAAAATAAATTTGGGTCCTCTCGAACTATTAGTTTTAAGGGTCTTTATTAACGATTTAAAGTTTTAATCAAATATCTTGATTTTTTTTAAAAAAAAATATCTTTATTATTTTTATTTTTATTTGACAATTGATACGATTTACATAAAAATTCAATTAGTCACTGTAATCATTGTTCACTCTCTCTCTCTCTCTCAGAGCTGTCAAAACGGGCGGTCCGGCACATTTCGGGCCGGCCCGGTCGGGCCACGGGCTACATCGGGCCGGGCAAAAAAGCCGGGGGTGAAAAATGGGCCTCCAAAATTAAGGTCTGAGCCCGTCTCAGATCGGGCTTTCAGGCCGACCCGAGTTTTGCTCTTTTTTTTTTCTTCTTTTTTCTTTTTTCTTTTTTACTTTTGATCTACTACTATATCTGTATATCAAAATTAGACACTCAACTTAATATAAATTTTTGCAAACGCCAAACACATGAAAAATCGTTAAACAATCTGTTTTTTTTTTTTTAATCTCGAAGACAAAGCACGTGAAAAATCAACAAACCAACCAAACCGTGATATAATCAAACGACGGCAACAAAAAAAATACAAGCCACTTGACTAATAATACAAGCAAAGTTCAAATTATCGAAATTCCTACAAATCCACCAAAATAACATAAACTTAGTTTAAATTCTTCAAAGCAAAGTTCAAATTCTAATTTATTTATTTTTTTAAATCATCTCAATGACTTGGTCAATCTTCACAAATTTCCATCATATTTATCAATATTATTGTCATCATCTAGTTCTATAAAATAAAATAAAAAATTGGTTGTTAAAAATAAAGATATACCGTAAGTTTTTTGATTAATTAAACATTTGAAAAATAATAGAAATTTAATAAGCATACCTTCAAATCCATATAAAGATATACATTTTATTTTAATTGTAATTTATTCAGGCCGGCCGGCGGCCGGCGGCCCATCCGGGCTAGCCCATATTTTTTGCAGGCTTTTTCGGACCTGACTAAAAGGGCCCGAGAAAAATTTGGACTAGAACTTTAAGATCCAAGTCCAAAAAAAGTCGGGTCATTCGGTCTGGTCCATTCGGACTAGCCCATTTTGACAACTCTCTCCATTAGAGTCAAGATCATCTCCATTTGAGAAGAAAATGGCAATCTCAATTTCTATTCATACAAACTTGACACGTGGAAAATCAAGCATCAATGCTTTTGATTCATTCGATGAATTTGTTTTGTTTTATTTTTAAATTAACAAATCCTTAGAAAATTCATTCTTTCTCTCTCGTTTGTTGTTCTGAGTTCAGACCTTGAGAACCCATGTCAAATTTCTTAAGAACCCACTACATTGTCGTGTCTCTTATCACCGACCACGCCTCGTCCTTCCATCTTAGTGCTGCCATATTCGTGTTGCCAAACATGAGGTTGTCGTCGCTCCGCCGAATCGTCTTTGTGTCTTCGTCGCAAGGGCACTTGCTTCTGTTGCTGAAACCAAATTTCCCTTTTATTTGAGTCTGCATCAAAAGTGGGTACAATTAGTCTGTTTATTTTTCATCTCATGTTCAACCCATGACAACTCATGTTGACTATGATTTATGAATAATCTAACCTCAAAAGCACAATGTATCAACTATGTAAAGATAATAGAAGGATTAAAAGAAATTTTCTCATTAATAATCAACCAGAATTAATAAAGTATGTGATAAGTCTGTCGATGAAAACTGGTGAAGGTCACGGTGCCGACGACAAGAGAGCGGCGGTGAAGACAAATGGCAAGGAAGGGTCATGCGATGAAAAAATAATTTTTTGTTTGTGAAATAATTTTTTATCGATATGTGTGAGAAATAAATCTGAAACCATTGATATCTTACTTTAACATATGTCATGTTTTTATGAATGGAAATTGAGATGACCATTTCCATCCCAAATGGAGAGGATCTGAACCCCCTCCATCACTGCTATCAATGCTCGAAGATACGAAGAACAGTTGGCCAACAACATCATCAATACGATAAAAAAGATGGACTACTCTATGGTTACTTCATCGGTGTCCGATTTAAAAATAGATAATCTTCATTTCGTCGATCTTTCGTGTTGTCACAACTCTTTGGCCAATATCATCAGAATTTTGTTATATGTTATTGAGAAGAGCTCGGCGACCACAGCGAGAGACAAACACCAAATGAGATGGGGCAAATACTTATGTATCAACAATAAATGCTTGTCCAGCTTTTTTCATATTCACCAAATATTAGGGGTGATCACGAACTCACAACCCGACTCGAAATCGATATAACTGCCAACATATGGAAGCATTCGGTCGGGTACGGGTCGGGTCTCAGGTCAACAATTGTGAAAAAATCGGTCATGAACGGTTGTATATGGGCGGGTGCTGGTCTTTAAAAATTCGTCTCTTCATAACCGAAACCGACCGAACAATTCCTAAAATACAAATTAATTTTTTTCTAGTTTCGAGCACTTCTCCTCTCTCTTAATATCTTATACTCTTTACTTTGTTAATTTTATCTATCTTTGATAGAGGAGAAAAATGTTGTATTTTACAAGCTGATGCTTGTAATATGTTGATAAAGAATATGTGAAAGATAATATTTTAGATTTATATTAATTTTTACTTCTCATCTACTATCTATTATTGTCGTTGAATTTACAAATTTGAAACAAATTAACTGTATCTCATCATTTTAATTATCTTTTGTTGCAGTGTGTATGAAATATTGAATAAATTGTCAAAAATAAAAATAAAAAATTTAATCAATGAAGTTTTAAATGTAACGACAACGTTTCAATCTAACCCGTTAAAACCGATCCGTTGTACCTGCCATCTGTATGACCCGAACCCGAACAAACCGAATATGTAAATGGTCAGAATTGAGTCTAAATTAAGAGGTCACGATTTTTATCGGTTTGACGATTTTTGTCCGAATCCAACCGAACCCGACCGATACATAACCCCTACCAAATAGCATATATTTATTTAATGATTTATTTTATGCATAGTGACAAATATTTATCTCGTGTTTTTTTTTTTTAAAATTGTCAAGAGTTAATATATTTTTGTCATTTTCTTATTTATGTATCAATGTCAAACATCAATCTTATTCATGATAAATATATGTCCGTGTTAATTTTATATATCAATAACGTACATAGTTCATGGTGTTATATTGATTTGTATCATGTTACATTGTACTACTTTTTTTAAAATGAGTTATTAATTTAAATAGATTTGTAGTTATATTTTCTTGTTGAAATTTGTGGTTATATGAATATATGGGTTAAATAAGTTTTGGATTCCTATAAATAAATATCTCAAATTTGGTTTTTCCTCACTATAAAAAATTACAATAAATTTTTGTTTTTAAGGGGTGTGTTTATCACTGCAAGAAATAAGATTTTTCGCAGCGACTTTTTTGCAGCGACATTCAAATTGCTGACAAAAATATACATATAGCAGCAACTAATTTAAGTTGTTGTTGTAAGTTAGTTTTTTTCTCAACAATTATGTTATCGCTAGGAAAAATTATTTATCCCAACAATAATTATTGTTGTGGCAATTGTATAGTTTTTTTGCAACAAACCTTGTAAAGTCGCTGAGAAACCAAATCAATAATTATTATTTTTTTATTCATATCTTTTATCATGGTTTTTGTTCCTATATTTATGCGTAGATTTGTTTTAACTTAAAATTATTATCTTTTTTGTATTTTTTTTCTATTTTTATATTTTTAATACTATAGATTATTTGCAACAACTTTGTAAAGTCACTGAGAAACCACACAATTACTATTTTTTGAAGTTTATGTTTCTATTATTTGCGTAAATTTCTTTTAACTGAATATTTTTTTCCTATTTTTATGTTTTGTATCTCCTTTTTGACAACAACATTATAACGTTGTTGGAAAATCTTATAATTATACCAACAATATAACTTGTTAATTAATATATTAAAGAATTAAATTTATTTTTATGCAATTTTAATATACATAATTTTTTTATGCATAAAAAAAAAAAACTACCACATTTTTATTGTTTTATTCCTACTTTTAAGCATAGATTCATATATAATCTTTTATTGTTTGTTTTTTTTTTCTATAATTGTTTTACTAAACTTCTTCTAATCCTTTTTTTTTTCCTTTCTATTTTTATACATATATTGTTAATATGGTAAAATGACAATGAAGGATACAAAATTTAAAAAAATATTAAAATTGATAAGGACAAATTAGTAAATACAGTAGTTATCAATTTTAATATATTATTATTAGAAGTAGATTAATTAAATTAATTTTATTTGGATTAAAAAAATAGTGGTTTGTTTTATATTTTTCAAAATTCGACGGTAGCACTCCATACATACCCACTATCACAATCAAGATAATCATGTAGTATGATGGTTAATTGAGTAAAGATAATCCATTAATTATTTTATTTTCCATGTATTTTGGAATATTTGTTAATTAATCAATCTATTTACTAATAGCTATAAATTCACTCACTTGGATCGTATATTGCAAACTTTCTATACGGTAGATTACTATTCATCCGACGCTCCTCTTTCTCTTTTGTTCATTGCTCAAAATTTAATCACTCGATCTCTTCAAAATTTAACCGATCAAGTTCTCCATCATGTCATCATTATTCATCAACTTATATAATTTTCCCTTTCAAAATCACTTGTCTCACTTTGTTCCACACATAACCTCATTAAAAGTTGAGTAGAATTTCAATAAAAAAAGCTACGACGAGAAGGTATCTAATATTCAAAACTTTGAAGAATATCGACGCAATTCAAGAAAAGTGTGAAGACTATGACAGAAGATGATGAACAATGGAGAACAAGGGGCAAGCAATCAAGTCATCGGTGTCTTAAAATTTTTTGTGGTATTCTTATAGGATTAAGTGATAAACATTCAAAATAGTGTTACTTTTTTGTGTTTTCTAATTTAATGTTTTAATATTATGTGAATGGCCACTTGGTTTTGTTGTGATCTAATGACTTGTAATTTGTATTTTGGTTCTCTGTATTTGAGTTTTTGTATAAATAAAATTCACTGATTAAAAAAAAAAATTGAACGAGAAACATAACTTATAAATAAAATTTAGCAATCAATTGTTGATATTGAACGTTAATTCCTAATATATATTATTTCATGGGAGATTAAATTAATATTTGAATTATTGACAAACACTAGTAATGTCAGCGACCAAAACTTTTTGCAACGGCATGCAACAACAATTTTTTCGTTGGGAAAAACCCTTTTTTTGCCAGCGACAATAATTGTTGTTACAAAAAACACTAGTTATGTCAGCGACATTAATTGTTGTTGAAAAACATTAGTTATGTCAGCGACATTAATTGTTGCTGCAAAATACTAGTTATGGCAGCGACATTAATTGTCCTTGCAAGACTTTTCGCAACGGCACTTATGCCAGCGACATGCAGCGACAATTTTTTTACTGCGAAAAATACATGTCGCAGCAACTTTGTATTTTTCGCAGCGACAACTGTCGCTGCAAAAAATCATATTTCTTGTAGTGCCTCTTTAATATGTGGAGCGGGTTAAACGGGGCGGACCAACCTGCATACCCAGCTCTAGTAATTAAGGCTCACATAGTACATTTTCGATACAAGCCATTGAGTTATATCTCACGGTTAATATTGATTGTTATCATTTCTCACAATAACAACAGTTTTTTTGAAAGTTTGTCGTACGTTCAATTGAAGTTATAAAAAAAAGTATCAAACAGTTTTGAATTTTTATAAAAATTTGTGGAGTTGATCTACTCAATGAGATATTTGAATTCTACGGTTGGATTGAAGAAATATAATGCCAATATCAAATTATTAAGCGGAGTAAGTCAATAAAAATTTACTATTGAAGTCAACGGGTCCCTCCTCTCTCTCTCTCTCTCTCTCTCTCTCTCTCTCTCTCTCTCTCTCTCTCTCTCTCTCTCTCTCTCTCTCTCTCTCTCTCTCTCTCTCTCTCTCTCTCTCTCTCTCTCTCTCTCTCTCTCTCTCTCTCTCTCTCTCTCTCTCTCTCTCTCTCTCTCTCTCTCTCTCTCTCTCTCTCTCTCTCTCTCTCTCTCTCTCTCTCTATATATATATATATATATATATGAGTAGCGCAAGAAGTACAAATCCTTCAATGCTACAAGAGTAAAACTACGACATGGGCTAAAACAAACACTAGAAAAACATAAAAACCAAGGAGAGCCCACTCCATCAGAAAACAGGATGATACACTACAAGAAATATGATTTTTTGCAGCGACAGTTGTCGCTGCGAAAAATACAAAGTTGCTGCGACATGTATTTTTCGCAGTAAAAAAATTGTCGCTGCATGTCGCTGGCATAAGTGCCGTTGCGAAAAGTCTTGCAAGGACAATTAATGTCGCTGCCATAACTAGTATTTTGCAGCAACAATTAATGTCGCTGACATAACTAATGTTTTTCAACAACAATTAATGTCGCTGACATAACTAGTGTTTTTTGTAACAACAATTATTGTCGCTGGCAAAAAAAGGGTTTTTCCCAACGAAAAAATTGTTGTTGCATGCCGTTGCAAAAAGTTTTGGTCGCTGACATTACTAGTGTTTGTCAATAATTCAAATATTAATTTAATCTCCCATGAAATAATATATATTAGGAATTAACGTTCAATATCAACAATTGATTGCTAAATTTTATTTATAAGTTATGTTTCTCGTTCAATTTTTTTTTTTAATCAGTGAATTTTATTTATACAAAAACTCAAATACAGAGAACCAAAATACAAATTACAAGTCATTAGATCACAACAAAACCAAGTGGCCATTCACATAATATTAAAACATTAAATTAGAAAACACAAAAAAGTAACACTATTTTGAATGTTTATCACTTAATCCTATAAGAATACCACAAAAAATTTTAAGACACCGATGACTTGATTGCTTGCCCCTTGTTCTCCATTGTTCATCATCTTCTGTCATAGTCTTCACACTTTTCTTGAATTGCGTCGATATTCTTCAAAGTTTTGAATATTAGATACCTTCTCGTCGTAGCTTTTTTTATTGAAATTCTACTCAACTTTTAATGAGGTTATGTGTGGAACAAAGTGAGACAAGTGATTTTGAAAGGGAAAATTATATAAGTTGATGAATAATGATGACATGATGGAGAACTTGATCGGTTAAATTTTGAAGAGATCGAGTGATTAAATTTTGAGCAATGAACAAAAGAGAAAGAGGAGCGTCGGATGAATAGTAATCTACCGTATAGAAAGTTTGCAATATACGATCCAAGTGAGTGAATTTATAGCTATTAGTAAATAGATTGATTAATTAACAAATATTCCAAAATACATGGAAAATAAAATAATTAATGGATTATCTTTACTCAATTAACCATCATACTACATGATTATCTTGATTGTGATAGTGGGTATGTATGGAGTGCTACCGTCGAATTTTGAAAAATATAAAACAAACCACTATTTTTTTAATCCAAATAAAATTAATTTAATTAATCTACTTCTAATAATAATATATTAAAATTGATAACTACTGTATTTACTAATTTGTCCTTATCAATTTTAATATTTTTTTAAATTTTGTATCCTTCATTGTCATTTTACCATATTAACAATATATGTATAAAAATAGAAAGGAAAAAAAAAAGGATTAGAAGAAGTTTAGTAAAACAATTATAGAAAAAAAAAACAAACAATAAAAGATTATATATGAATCTATGCTTAAAAGTAGGAATAAAACAATAAAAATGTGGTAGTTTTTTTTTTTTATGCATAAAAAAATTATGTATATTAAAATTGCATAAAAATAAATTTAATTCTTTAATATATTAATTAACAAGTTATATTGTTGGTATAATTATAAGATTTTCCAACAACGTTATAATGTTGTTGTCAAAAAGGAGATACAAAACATAAAAATAGGAAAAAAATATTCAGTTAAAAGAAATTTACGCAAATAATAGAAACATAAACTTCAAAAAATAGTAATTGTGTGGTTTCTCAGTGACTTTACAAAGTTGTTGCAAATAATCTATAGTATTAAAAATATAAAAATAGAAAAAAAATACAAAAAAGATAATAATTTTAAGTTAAAACAAATCTACGCATAAATATAGGAACAAAAACCATGATAAAAGATATGAATAAAAAAATAATAATTATTGATTTGGTTTCTCAGCGACTTTACAAGGTTTGTTGCAAAAAAACTATACAATTGCCACAACAATAATTATTGTTGGGATAAATAATTTTTCCTAGCGATAACATAATTGTTGAGAAAAAAACTAACTTACAACAACAACTTAAATTAGTTGCTGCTATATGTATATTTTTGTCAGCAATTTGAATGTCGCTGCAAAAAAGTCGCTGCGAAAAATCTTATTTCTTGTAGTGAGGCGAACAAGTCCGTCAGCAAATGTAAATAAGTTATGATATATAGGCCCAAGTTCGGTCCGAGTTAGCTCGCAGATTGAACATTTAATCCGCGGACTATTACAAAAATAAAAAAAATCACTTTTGTTCCAAAAAATAACTAAAATATTTAAATAATAAAAGTTAAAAAGTCATATTGTTAATAATTTCATGTTATAACATATAAATTGTAAGTAACAAATAAAAAATAAATAAATTTTGTGTCATTTTTAAGTTTATTTATCTTCTCTATGCAAGTAATGCAATCAAAATCAAATTCAACTAGTTCTCAAAACAAAAAAATAGGAGTGTGATATTATTTATATTTATAATTAGGGTTTAGACTAGGCTTTTTTTTTAAGAGAAAAGTGGGATTTGGACACGAACCAAGTTATAATTAATAAGAGACAAAATTTGTAATTAATTATATATAAAAATAAACGGATTATGGGCCAAACCCATAAACCCACAAATTTAACCCGCATAACCCACAATTTTAACAGTCAAATCCAAACGGACAAAAATATAAACAGACCAAAAATATTTGATCTTAAGCCCGTGCAGACTGCAGGTTAAACGAGTCGGCTTGCGGACCTGGCCCATATACCCATCTCTATTAATTACCCTATTTCTTCCTTATTTAATACAAATCAATTTTTGATTACTTATACAAATTAATCATTTCTTCCTTTATTTAGTGTTCGTCTTCTTCCTCTATTGTTTTCTTCCGTTCATACATTTTTTTTACAATGGTAAAAAAAATTCCTTCGGTTCCACTACAATTTATATTAATATCGTGTATTAAAAAATTTCAAACTTCAATTTCAAAAATTTCCTTCATACTATGGGAGAAAAAAACTCCTTCAAATCTAAAAAATTTCATATTAAACTGTTAATAAACTATGGAATAAAAAAATATATATCCAAAACTCTTTTGTGCTTGCTTGAATCGGTTATTCATGTATACATGTTGCTCCGATAATCACACACCATTACCAAAGGGCGAGCTTTTGTCTCTAAACGCTGAAGCGTAGTTGGCTTCCTGTCATTTAATTTGAGGTCCTTATCATTAACAACAATAAAAAATTCCTCATCCAAAAAATCCCCATCTAAACATTCAACAATTTCTATCAGTTTTGTATTCTGCACAACACTCATAGTAGCAACATTGATATATTGTTCAATATATTTCATCACGATTGTGTGCTTAGTTGTGATATTTTTGGGAGCTATCTTCTTTGGCTGAGTAGCACAAGAAGCATTTGCCTTAGCAACATATTCTTGTTTGATCACCAGAGAGTACCAGAAATACAAACCATAAGCACACGCAGGTGCTACAAAACAAGGTTCAGTGCATAGCCCACACAATTAAACAAACACATAAAAAAAATTACATAGAGGGCACAAAGCACCTCAGACAATAGGACTTTCTTCAGAACTTCCTCCTTCCTCATTCTCTTCCTCAGAAGCATATTCTTCCTCTACTCCTGCATCCGGTTCAGCTTGCCCAACATTCATTTCCTCCTGAAGAGCTTGGATTACCCTATCCACTTTGAACTTTTTATCTCCCATGGCCTTGCTCACATCCTTCAGATCAGCTATCATCTGCTTCTTGGTCAGGGGTGCAGATGGTTTCTGGACAAATGGGGTACCCATGTCTACCACATCTGAACCTTGTATCAGCCTGTAGTCCAGTGTCATAGCAGATTCCCTTTTGCAGGGTATGTCAGTACTTCTAAGGATGCTAGGGTGTTGTTTTATCATGATTCCACACAGTATGGTAGGAAAGGCAATAAGCATCTTGATTGCCATAGACTTAGCCTGCTGGATAGTTTGATTATAGATATAAAGACCAAAATCAAATTTGGTTTTAGTACCTACAGCATAGATAATCTTGCCCAGACCTGTGGCAACATCATATGAGTGTGTTGTTGGCACCTAGTTCGCAGCAGCTATCTTGTTGAGGATTACATATTTTGCAGTAAGCTTTGTGGAGGAGAGTTGTCCTTCCTAGGCCAGCTCTTGAGCAAACCTCCAGTGATGGTCTTGCACACTGTATTGTCAGACACATTCAGCTCTGCAATGTCTTCAACTGCCCTCTCTAGGTATTCATTCACCATTGTTGGTGAAAAAGCAAATTCACAAGCTCTAACAAACACCTTCCTGTACTCATCACTACCAGGATCATCACAGTCAGCTCCAATATTTACAATAAATTCCTTAACAAGACTTTCATAGCAATTTCCTAGCCCTGTAACAGTCTTCATTAACCCTGCAGCCTCAATCACCTCAGTGATTTCTCCAAATTCCAGAATATCCTTGCTCACATTTCTTTCTAGTGCTATTCTTCTGGGATAGACATACTTCCATCTTGAAGCTCTGTCTTCGTTGTGAAAAGAGATGTTGTCCATAGGTACAGCAGCAACAGTCAGGGGAATTTTCTTTCCATCAATGTTTTTTCTAGATTTTCCAACAGAGGGAATAATCTCCAATTCTCTTTCAAAGTCAGAGTCACTCTCTGCTCTTTCCTTTCTCTTCAACCCTTTCTTCTTTGCCTCAGTTTGGGGCACCACTTTGCTCCAGCTCTTTCTTGGTCCATAGGTGGTTGAAGTGGACTTCTTCTGCCTAGCAGTGACAGTTGGTGTAGCATCAACCACTGGTGTAGAAGCAGTGTTCTTCCCAGTCCTACTCCTTAACCTCATAGCAATGCTATGTCCAGGAACATCTTCAGCAGGCCATTTCTCAGATTCAAGGGCATCAAGATCAATTGCCTCAGTAACTTTGTCATATTCTTCTTCGTTTTCTTCAATTCTCATATCATCTTCTGGTTCAGAGTCATCAACCACTTTTTCATCTATGTTCTGATGAACATTGTCTTCACTTTCATCCTCTTGGACCTTGTCATCTTTCCTCTGATCTATTTCAGGGTTATCGGCTTCCTGAATAGGTGTGTCAGATGTGTCAACAAGTGGCACACTATCTTCTTCAGCATCACTTTCTTTAGAAATATCATCACCAGTACCAACTTTGGCCTCCGGTGATTCATTCTCAACAACATCCTCTGTTCCTTTTGCATCTGGGTCGCTATCCCCCAAGTTCTCAGTCGAATTTTCATTCCCTAATTCTATGGTTTCATTATCATCTTCTTGAACTTCTTTCACCGGTGATTTGTTGACAGAGGTGTCAACATTGCTAGTGTCAAAGGGATTCTCAGTCACATAGAGATCCGTCATAGTCAATGCTCTCTTAGTACCCTTGCTACTCTTAGACTTTGTACTCTTAGTTTTCACAGACTTGATCGAAACAGATGGAGAGTCGGATACACTTACTTTGGAGGATTTACTCTTCTTGGACTTCGACTTCTTACTTTTCTTCTTCTTTCCAGATGTTGAAGGAATGGCAGCGAGAGGTACATCATGAGTGATGCCATCGCCCTTCATTTTGATCGGAGAGGTTTCTCTTTGTTCTTAAGTAACAGGGGAGGTTTCTCTGGAACTAGCCATGACAATATTTGAATTTGTTTGTAAGTTTGGGAAGAAGATCGTTTGAGAGAAGTTATGATTAGAATGATCGGTATTGAGAGAATGAGAGGAGCGTGTAGAGGTTGTAGGAATGTGTAAGGGTGAATGATTAAACAAATGCCCGTTATGGGAAGTTTTTGATTTGTTTCTTGAAATATCGTGCACATAACCGTTGGTGATAGCCGTTGTATGATCAGCGAATGACAACTGTTGCAAGTAACTACCTCGGTAATTTCCCAAACTGCCCTTCAACAGTTTCAATGGATTATCACAAAGAGAATTTGAAAAGACACGAACGAATTTTTTACTTTGAACCAATCGTTTGACACAACACATCTTTCTTCCATCTTGAGGTGTTCTAGTCAGTGATTGTGTGTGATAAGTAAATTTCTGAATTCCATTCCCAAAAGCAACTATGTTACCTGTGATATTGCTTCCAGGTGCTACCACATGTGTCTGATATTGATGTCCCTGTATTGTAACTCCATCAATTTTGACATTAGCCATCATATTTACTTCTGTTTGATTTGTTGAATCAAGCTTGTCTATCCAATCTCTTAATTCAACTAACAGCCTGTAAGGATCCATTAGGTAGTGACTTTCACTGATCATTATTGGATCTCTACCGTCTCCTGATGTGGTCAGATGGTGCAATGACTGCTTCCACATCTTGAATTTTTCATGATCACTATGTTGTCTAGTGAGATTTTCATGTGTGAATTCTTCAATTTTCCTTCGTTTATGATCTTCTTCAGCAGTGGTAGTTGACTTCTTATCTCCAGATGTGATCCAAACATAGGTGTTAGCCCTAGCTCTTTTCCCTTTCATTATCACATCTCCATTTTCATTTGCTACAAGGCATTCAGATTTTGTGAATGTTACTTTGAGGCCTTGATCACAGAGTTGGCTAATGCTGATCAAATTCACATGAAGTCCCTCAACTAGTAGAACATCATCAAGTCTAGGCATCCCCTCTTCTGCTAGGTTACCTCTTCCTTTAATTTCTCCTTTAGCACCTCCACCATAAATAACATATTTTGCAGCGTAAGGTTGTAGATTAGTTAGAAGATTTTCTTGACCTGTCATATGTCTGGAACAACCACTATCAAAGTACCAATCACTCTCAGAAGCACCTTCAAATGTATGAGTCATCATACAAACATTCTCTGTTTTTGTCCTTTTCGACTTTGATTTCGACTTCAAGAACTTCTCAGGGTATCCATACAGCTTGTAGCAAAATGGTCTTATGTGTCCTTTCAATCCACAGTGATGACATACCCATGTGCGCTTCTTATTGTGTGGTTTTGATTTCTGAGTTGGCATGGGATGTTGCAACATCTGGCTCCTCATAGTGTGATCATGTTTGTTTACTGCTGGGACAAATTTCCTAACGGTGGCTGGTTGTTGTTTATTCAGGAAGCTTTGTTTGCATCCAATCCCCCGACAATTTCCTGGTTTCTGACCCACTCCAAGTATCTCTTCCAGCATATCCGTACATGTATTGAGAGATCTGAGTTGTTTGTCCCAATCACACAGTTTTGAATTCACAAGAGCTGCCTCTTCATTTAGTTTAGATATCTGAACTAGGTGTTCATTTCCTTTAACTTGAAGTTGCAGTATGAGATTCTTCTGTTCTTCTTGAATCTTCTTAATCTCACTATTTTTGATGCACAGTTTTTTAAAAAGTCCAGCCTGTTGATCACACTCGTTGTCTTCAGGTTTCTCATGGGGTGAGCATACTCCTGTCATAGCTGTGATTATCTTGCCTTCTTCTGTACCAAAATCTCCTTTGAGTTCAGCCTTGTCAGCCAAGTTATTCAAATTCCTTCTCTGTCTCTTGGAATATGTCGGACATTCAGTTAAGTGATGTCCAAGACCCTTACATTCATCACATTGATTGAGATTCTCTTGACCTGAATCTTTTATATCACATGGAATGTGTGGCACATCTGTCCTGGCCCTATGCTTCTTCAATCGTTTGAATTGTCTTCCAATGAAAGCAAGGGTATTTGAGATGTCATGTCCTTCTCCCTTTTCTGAGTCAGGATAGGTCGAGATAAGACCACTTTTCTTAATACTCCTTTTTGCTCTCTCATTTATGCCTATCTCAAAGGTTAGCAATGACCCAACTAGCTCATCCATCTTTAACTTGGATATATCATGAGCTTCTTCAATAGCTATGATCTTCATGTCAAAATTCTTTGGCAAGGACCTAAGCATTTTTCTTACCAGTTTTTCTTCACTGATCCTTTCTCCTAGGGCTTCAAATGAGTTGGCAAAATCAAGTATATTCATGTGAAAGACATGTACACTCTCATCTTCAAACATATGTAAATTCTCAAACTTAGTAGTCAGTAGTTGCAATCTTGACATTTTCACCTTTGAATTACCTTCATGAGTTGTTTTCAGCACTTCCCATGCTTTCTTAGCCTTAGTGCACTGCTTGATAAGTCTAAAAATATTCCTGTCAACACCATTAAATATGGGATTCAGGGCTTTGCTATTCCCTATGGACAAGTCATCTTCTACTTCAGACCAATCTGCTTCTGACTTCAGTATAGTAGTCTCATTTCCATCTTTGTCACACACCATAGGATGTTTCCATCCAGTAACAACTGTCTTCCATGTTCTTCCATCCAAAGACTTTAGAAAAGCACACATTCTTGCCTTCCAATAGTCATAATTAGTACCATCTAACAGAGGTGGCCTATTAACGAGACATCCTTCCTTGTCCATGTTTGCCAAAAAGTATTCCATGTACAGGCAGGGTGCCTGCTCTGATGCCAATTGAAATTCCGGCACTATCAGTAGAAAGATGTGATAGCAGATGTGCTAACACCTGTCGCAACAATATTGGACAGGGAGACAGATGTTCCCACGTTTGTCTCCATGAGAGATAACTAAGCAAATAATAAAGCAAATAAAAGGCAGAAAATAAATGTGCACGCTTTGTTTGTTAACCCAGTTCGGACGCAACTGCTCCTAATCTGGGGGATACCAATCCAGGAATGAATCCACTATAATAGTATTGATTCAGAGTCTAACTACCTGTTAACCCTCCTCACTCAATACCTATATGTGCAAATTCTACCTAGGCCTAACCTAGATATGACCAGCCCAGGTCACTTCCTTAATAGCGATGCTCCTCCACACCGTCGTAAACCTACCGGGGTATAAAACACAATTCAACTGAATGGTTGTTGGAGACACCCTCCTAGACACTCTATGCACTTTTACCTAAAGGCTTCAAGTGTTTAGACTAACTAACTTTTTGCTTCATAGCTTCAGAGAAAGTAACATTACAACTCAATCAAACACAGTCCTAAACATGCATTAAGGCAATGCACGAAAGGCTCACAAAGAGACTCGATTTTGACACACTAAACCCTAAAACCAAATACGGCTTGACTCTCTTAGAGAAGTAGGTCTTGGTCTTCATATATTTATAGTCCTGAGCTGCTTGGACTACAAGTAATACTTGGGCTTCAGAATCCTTGTTGAAAAAGGCGTGTCTTGATCTCTTACAAAAATATTCCTTGAACCTAAAGATTTGTTTTAAAAATATATTGTTACATATTTTAAAAATAAATCTTTCCATATATATCTTCAGCAAGCTGGCTGATTTCCCTTTGTCTTGGCGCGCCAACTAAACCTGAAACAAAGAAATTAGGGTTCAAAGAAAGACGGCGCGCTGAAAGGCGCGTACTAGGGTTCCAAGTCCAGCTGGCATCAGCTGGCAGTGTTGCTGACAAATGTTACCACATCTGTCATCACCTTTAGACTAGCATCTTGTTTTTGCAAAATGAAGCCAACATCAAAAACCCAACACAATATTCTTTTGGACGATGTTTACCTATATGTACCTTGCTTAAAAAATTTAAGAGGGTTTTCTAATATATACTATATAAAATTGAAACATTAGTCAACTTTACTTACTTATACTTTTTAAATTATATTTCTTATTTTAATTATTTTAAACATTGATTTTTGAATCCAAAAAAGCCATGTGAATAATGTCCTAATGTAACTTTACAAAACTATAATCTTGTAATATTTTTATTATTTAATTTTTTAAAAAAATATTTAAGAAAAGTCAACATTATTAATTTATTTTAATTTAAAAATGTAATTTGAATAATTTTTTATAAAACTAATATTTAAAACTAAATGAAATACTTATAATAATGTCTTAAATGTAATTGATTGTAATATCTAAAATATATATTAGATTGACATTGACATAATTAGTCAATTTTTCTTATTTAGAATTTATAAAATAATTTCCATCTCTGCTATCTCACCCAACTTTCCTCCATAGAAAACAAACAAAACTGGTTAAGAAATAAAAGAGTTTGTGAAAACAATTTGAGCTTATGGACAGAAAAATATTCAAATAATTGGTATCAAATTTCTTTTTGAAGGATCTACCCAGTTCATTCATCTAGGATAATTGGAGAGACTCTTGGAGGAATGATCTGAGTTGGAAATTGTTCAAAATAGGGGTTTGATACAAATTATATGCTTAATTAGTTTTTTGTGTAGACACTCTGACTAATTTAACTGGCAATTTGTTTCTTTCGCATTTTTGTTTTTCTTCTTTGGAAGTAAGTTGGCCGGGCAAAATGTTCTTATCAATAGGGATGAATATTTCATCTCGGTTTTCAATACATAGCCATATTTTTGAAGTTTTCTCTTGATCATTTCGTACATTTTTCTTCACGACTTAATGTTGAGTTGCATCGGCACCAACATATTGAACATTCTCCTATGCACTATAACTTTGTTGCACTTTTAACCTTTTGGCTTCCGCAAATAGGCGTTCCATTTCCCAACTTTACTCATCCTTCATGCAAAACAAAACAACTCTAGTAAATCTGTAGGTAACGGTTAAAAGTTTTGATGATATATAACATTTAACGTTACAAAAAGAACAATGTATCTTGAAGTGTGTAGGTATGAGACATTAGCATAAAAGACACATCCATATATTCTTGTGATCCTCTACACAACATGATTAAGCAATGGACAACTTTAATCATTTAGACAAACCTATTGGAAGGGGATGAAGCCAAACTCAAAGTAGTGGAAAGCTTTAAGCAAGGGAAAGCTTTACGCCTCTACCCCTGTAGTTCTTCTTCTTTGTGTTTAAATTTTGAGGTGTTGTCTAGATAATGGAAGAAAATGAAATCAAGGTCAAAGTTCTATCCATTATTTGGATGACATCCCAACACTTCAACAAAAAGAAAAAGGACAATAAAGGAAAAGTTTTATATTACTTTGAATTTGGCTTAGTTTCCTTGCAATGTATTTGTCTAAAGGATACCGTTTGTTTGAAAATTTTTTTTAAAAAAATCTATTTTTTCCATAAAAAAATATATTTTTTTATCCTACTTGTGTTTGTTTCAGATTTTTCAAAAATCATTTTGGTAAAAAAATCATTTTTTTCATCAAAATGAGAATCTATTTTCAATAGCTTTTATTAAAATCTATTTTTTTATCACTCATCATCCCTCACCTTCTTAAAAAAATAGATTTTTATGATTGTAAACAAACGACAAATAGATTTAGATTTTTTTCAAAATCTCTACAAAAAAATCTCTAATTTTTTTTTAAAAAAATTTATTTTTTTTTAAAGCTGAAACAAACATTGCCCTAAAGCTTTCTATTGTTAAAATTATATAAGCATAGTATTAACAAGTTAGCAGGAAGGTAGCACACATGTAATTTAAATATTTATTATTTAAACATCAAATGTGTTGATACAATATCTAACATAGTTTTTTTGACAATAATATCTAACATAGTTAGCTGATCATAGGGAAGTCTAATGTATATGGACCTGGTCCAATATTTGGACATTCTATTCTTAATAAATTTTAATAAAATTTGTCTAAAAAAAATTAAATTGTAATAAAATATATTTTTATTCTCAACTTTTTATTATTATAGAATTAATTTTTTATTAAAAATGATAATGGTCCGCCTTATAATCATAGTATAATTTGTCTTGATATGTCATGGGAGGTGTTCAAGAATGAAAGCAGCAAATGATAAGAATGAGATTCTCTGGATTATAGGACAAAGAGGGCCTCCTAAGAATTGGGAGATAAAGAAGAGTATTGATTAATTTCATTGATAGTTTTTTAAGCATGAGTACAAATGTATATATAGCCATAACTAGATAATTCCAGAGGATCTAATAACAGCTTCATAACAGAATTATAACTCCATTGTTTGGGTTGAAATATTGCTATTTTGGGCCTCACAGTTTTTATTGGGCTTGCTCGTAACAATATCTACCCCTTCAAGACCAATCTTGTCCTCAAGGTTGTAAAACTTTACTGCTAAAACAAGTTTTCCTTGATCACATAGTTTCAATGATGAGAATATAACTTTTATGGACATCCCCGTAACATCTGTAGAACATAACCGGAGCCCCATTGTTTCTCTTCTTCCACTCTTCTCTGTAGAACATAACCGTAACTCCTGGGCCATGTCATAACAACCCAAGACTCTTGGCTCACTTGGCAAGACCACGAGCCGGAGCCAGACAAACTGAGATAAAAACACGATATTTACAATTGTTATATGCTAACCCTTTTGCAGGTTTGCCGCATGAAGACCCGTACCTAGACCAACCTACAAAAGTCATGACCAATTGGAACACTCTTGAAGAGAAATTTCTTGAAAGATTCTTTCCACACCACAAGTTCATGGAAAGCTAAGACAAGCATTGTTGTGTTCTCTCAAGGGTCGAATGAAACACTTTGTGAAGCTTGGGAGAGATACAAATCTATGTTGAGGAAATGTTCTAGTCATGGCTTTGATGAACTTACACAGATTCATAGCTTCCGCAACGGACTGCTTCAAAAATCAAAACTCAAACTTGGAAGAGACAATGAATAAATTCTTGGAAATGACAATGAAACAAAACCAGCAATATTATTTCTCTGATATTTACAACAACCTTTTATTGCAATTTCGCATTTACATGTTTACAAGTTATTTTACTACAAAAATCATCAAAACCTTGTCACTTAAAATCATGGGAATTGTTGAACGGCATTTGGTATCACACTAGTCCCTAAGAATACAATCATTCTAAACTTTTGTACTTCAACAGCATCAAGTACTTTGTTAGATAATACATACTTGTGGACAATGAGTGTGACACAATTATGATGCAAATAAGCAACTACAGTTACAACATCAACAACAGTTATGTATTTGGTAGTAAGCCAATACAACATAATATTAAACCTCCTATTTGGGATAAATTCAAAGACCAAGAGCTTATTGCAATCAATGTTGCAGCAGCACCATAACTTGTTAATCTTCTCATGTTTGGGTTTTCTCAGCTTTTCAACTTCAATGTCCTTGATGTCATCATTAGTTATCTCATTGTAAAACATCGATTTTTTTATCAAAAGGGTGTATTTTTTCAAGCTTATTATCAAAGTGGTGTAGTTTTTTAAAAAATTACCAAAAAGGTGTAAGTCGTCACTACCATGTACGACTTACCCCCAAATCAAAAAAAATTTCTTTAGGATTTAGCAAAGTTGTGAATGGCAGCCATGACTTTGATTTTTTTAATTTTTTTTTGAAAGTCGTCACTGCCATTGGCGACTTTCACTTTTTTTTTTCTTCTTTTTTTTTTACAATTATAAATAAAATTTAATAGAAGAGGTAAATAAATATTGCACATAATTCAAATATTACACACAATTTAAACAACTTGAAAAAAAAAATTATTACAAAAGATTTAATTATGAGATTAAGTTCCACAATTAGGTCGTCTTCTATTTCTTGGTGGTAAAACTCTTCGTTCTTGTTCAACATGCACATTTTCACCTCTCCTTCTACCACGTCTTTGTGGTTGCGGTGTGGGTTCTTGATTGATATCAATATTATTTTCCGCATTATCATCTCCATCCATAATATTGTTAGTCTGTCTCAAGTCATCGGTCAACGTGGAATGATAATCTCCTAATGAATTGTATGCAAACAATGGTGTTGAAAAAGTTGTCCTAAACTCAGACGACGACGATTCAAAAAAATTTCGGCCAATCTTTAGTTAACTTTCCTCGCATATCAACCTCCTTACTTTTTTATTAATAATTTTGTTATTGTAGGCTACGAGATGCAACAATCACGTTTTGAGGCAAAACTTACTGTCATGAGATCAAAGTTCAGAGAAGTTGCTGAGTGGTTAGAAAAGATCCCTAGAGAAAAGTGGACTCAAGCTTACGATGGAGGAAAAAGATACGGGCACATGACTACCAATCTTGCAGAGTCTTTGAATTCAGTCTTAAAAGGAGCACATGCATTGCCTATATTAGCCTTAGTCAAGACTACATTTATAAGGTCCACAAGTTTTTTTGTAGATCGAGGGAACATAACACTTATCATGATGAAAGCCGGTCATATTTATTCTGAAAGTTTATCCACGGCGTTGCATGAAAATCAGGCTCGAGCAAAATTTCACTTTGTCCGCAAATTTACAAGGGACTCCGGAAAATTTGAAGTAGAAGAGTTGGCAAATCCACAAACCGAAAGACGAGCAATGACATGCAAGGTCAATTTAAATACTTGGTGGTGT
Source organism: Trifolium fragiferum (assembly GCA_954870985.1). Taxonomy (NCBI): domain Eukaryota; kingdom Viridiplantae; phylum Streptophyta; class Magnoliopsida; order Fabales; family Fabaceae; genus Trifolium; species Trifolium fragiferum. The sequence continues at coordinate 45,044,453 of OX940792.1, read as the reverse complement.
GACTGTGGAGGATTCCAAGCACTCAGATATCCATGTTCACATGTGATTGCATCGTGTGCCTATTGCAATGTTAATTGTGGTGCTTATATTGACCTGATTTACACACTGGACTACATCTATAAAGTTTACAGGCACGAGTTTCATCCTCTTGGAAGCGAGGATTATTGGGCTTCATATTCAGGTCCAACATTGAAACTTAATCGTAACATGAAAAGACATAATAAGGGTAGACCGAATATAACTAGAATACATAACGAGATGGATGTAGTTGTACCCAAGAAAATAAGAAAATGTACTTTATGTCGCACTGAGGGACATAAAAGAAACAACTGTCCCTATAAAGAGTAATGTTCAAATATAATTTCTAAGTCTAGTAAAATATATTTTATAGGTCTTAAAATTTATTAATGTGTGCGATATTTATTTACCTCTTTTATTTATAAAAAAAAAAGAAAAAAAAAAGTGAAAGTCGTCAATGGCAGTGACGACTTTCAAAAAAATAAAAAAAAAAATTCAAAATCGTGGCTGCCATCCACGACTTTGATTAAACGTGAAAAAAAAAAAATTGAGTTGGGGGTAAGTCGTACATGGTAGTGACGACTTACACCCTTTTAGTAATTTGTTTGAAAACTACACCCCTTTGGTAATAACTTGAAAAAATCCTCCCTTTTGGTAAAAAAAATCTAAAACATCTTTTCATCAAGCATTGAACCAACACAGCATGGGTCATATCATTACCAACCCCTTTGAAATGATCTTGTCCTCAAGATCAATGAAAATGACAATTGTTTTTTATGCTTTACCAATGTTGAATAAGGTTGCATTCTCACATTCATCAGGATCAACAACAACCCTAAGTTGTGAATATGGTTCTTGTGACTTTTGCTGCCATATATCATGAATATGCTTACTAATCAAGATTTTGAACAAGACAATAATATAGCCATAAACCACACTCTTCTTATTGACATGACATTAATCGTATAGTCATATTCTAGAGAAAGGTAAAATATGCAAATGTGTGCCTCTCCATTCCAACAATATTTAGAAACCTCTTTGACAGGAGAAATTTCATTGGTGATGAGATTCAAGTGTTATTGAATGCATCAAAGATACACTTGAATACATTTTAAATTGGATGCAACATGTGGTAGTGTTATTCTTGTAAAATGCTTAAACATATCCCCATCTCTACAAACCTGCCGATTCTTCTTAACACATCCATCAGACCATTCAACCATTTTCCATTCATGCAAAAAAATAGGCTCAAAACAATTCTAACAGTTGCAAATTGGTGCACCTTTGATGTTGCAGAAGCCATTAACACCATTAAGGCAATACTGATCACATGAGATTCCTTGGGGATTCAGTTCACATAACCAACTAGAATAATGATCCTTCCACGAGAGTTGCAAAACAACACCACGAGATAGAGTAAGCACAAACCTTAAACCAAGGGTGATGCTTTTCTTCTTAAAGATCACAACACCTTAAACAATGTCAGTACCATAAATCCATCTTAACAGATAAAAAACCTCATATATAAATTGCATAACCACAAGAACACAACATGTAGAAACAAAAGCATATGATAACAACCGATCGTTAGTTGGTTTGGTGGTGATTGGCGCTGAACTTGGTAGGGAGGACCACGGTTCGATCCCCACAACTACAATCGGAAGGAGGCTGGAACCACTTGATGCCAGAACTGACCCCCGAACCAGATTAAACTGGTGGTGAAAGAAAAAAAAAAACATATGATGATAACAATACTTTCTCATTCAACCTACCGGTTGTTGTAGACAAACAGAACAAGGAATTTGAAGACCCCATAAGCATTTTAGACATGTCATAAACACGAGAGACAAAACCACAACCACAATTCAATCTTCTAAGATTAAGGGTTTCATAATCCACTTTAGAGGTGGGTATAAGCCAGACCGGCCTATGAAATCTTAAGGCTTAGTCTACATAGGCTTAGGTCAGGCCAGCCTATTTTTTTAAATAGAGTAGGCCAAGGCTTTTCTATAAGCCTATTTAGTCAAATAGGGCAGGCTGCAGGCCATTAAAAAAACTTATTAGCCTACTAGGCCGGCCTATTTAAGTTAATATTAATAATATTATTATTTATATATTAAAATTTGTACTTTCATCAAATTATATATTTATTAAATTTTTCAGTAGTTTAAGTTTATTAATCTACATTAATTTTTCACATATATAAATGTATTATTGTAAACTTGAATTGAAATATGATGATATATATAATTAAATTCTTTAAAAGATCATGTTAAATATCAAAAGGACGTTCGTTTATTAGTTCATAAGTATTTTTAAATATAAATATAATTATTTATTTAAATATGTTCATGTGAAATATGCTTTTAAACAGGCTAACATGCCACATTAGGCTTTCAAAAGGCCAAGTTCATGCCTAAAAGATAAGGCCATGATAGGCCACAGGCCAGGCTCAAACTTTCTATTTTTTGACAGGTCACTCTCAGGCTTGGCAAAGGCTAGCTCGGCATAGCCTATTCCCACCTCTAATCCACTTAGATAATCACAGCAGCCCAAATTTAGAAACAAACTCGCATGATAATAATACTTTTCCATCTAATATACCAGTTTCCGTATCATCTTAGGCATTTCAGCGAATACCTGGCATGCAGACCCATTGATCATTATGTGCCTGCAGTCATGTGGCTCAAGAGGTGGTGGAATGATTGCTGCTGTGCCATGAGCCCAAGCCTCATCAGACCTCGAGTTCCATTCTTCCGTAATTACACGAGGTCCACAAAAGTATTATGGTGGCGATGCAGAACATAAGTTCACCTTTTTCGTAGGCGATCGCACAATGGGTAACAAGGCGAACTTCTCAAACTTAGACGCAAAATCAGGAGGAGCTGAAACAACAGTTTCAGAAATCGGATCTAGATTATTTGCATCAGAAAGAGGAAAATCAGGAGAAGGATTGTTGTCGAGCAAAGCCACGGAAACTCCGAAGACGGATTTGTGTGAAGGAAGATCACTTTTAGAAGAGGAACTGAACATTCCATCATCAAATTCCTCAAACAGCACATCTTCAAGTGATTCATGAACAATTCATCCCTCCTCATCCTCAGGCGATGATTCGTCATTGTCCTCAACAAAATCGTCTTTCAACTTATTAACTGTTTTGATCATTTTTTGAAATAATAGGTTTGAGAGGCAGTAGAGAGGCTTTGATTGAATCAGAAACAGGCGTGGGAGATGTGTATGGAATGGGTGAATGAGAGCGAGTTGAATGAAAGGGAAGGCTAGAAAAATATGGAGTGACACGGGAAGAGGTAAATTGATATGTCATGGGAGGTGTTCAAGAATGAAAGCACCAAATGATAAGAATTCTTTGAATTATAGGACAAAGAGGGCCTTCTAAGAATTGGGAGATAAAGAAGAGAATTGATTTATTTCATTGATAGTTTTCTAAGCATGAGTACAAATGTATATAGCCATAACTAGATAATTTTAGAGGATCTAATAACAACTTCATAACAGAATTGTAACTCCACTGTTTGGGTTGAAATATTGCTATTTTGTGCCTCACAGTTGCCATTTGGCTTGCTCATAATATCGGTTGATCAAAAAGATTTGCAAATTGATCAAAAAGAATACAAACAAATCAACCCAAGGACAAATCATGGTGAAAAATGAAGACAATGTCTTGATTCGAATCATGGTTGAAATATTGCTACGTAGGTCCCCACTTCACATGTTTCTTAGATAAAAATCTCTAACTCATATTTATTTAGTTATTTTCACTATCCAACCAATATTTTTAGTATTCAATTTTGTTTTAAAGTTTTACTATATTTTTTAATTATCACGTTTAATTAATGTTGAGTAAAATAAATTTATTCACACTTTTCAAAAAAATTTACTCACAAAAGAATGTTTGGTTAGTGTTTTTTTTATAGTAGTTGATGATCGAACTCAAAATTTCTAGCAAGCCAAAGAAAGATGCGAAGAGATTTTAAGATATTTTTGTTTTCATGAAGGGATGAGAAAAATTTAATTGATAAAATATGTAAAAAGAAATTATATTTTTCAGTATTATTTTTTTGTCTAATAGTTGAGTTCTAATGGCTTATGTCATGATTTTTTTTTTTTTTTAACACATGATGTCATAATGGTTAGGCAAACACTTATTGACATATGTACCCAATAAACAAGTGAGGATTGGCTAAATTGTATTAGGCCTCTATATGTTCCAATTGGAGAGCTCCAACAAACATACACATACTCCTTACTATCTCTCTCTCTCTCTCTCTCTCTCTCTCTCTCTCTCTCTCTCTCTCTCTCTCTCTCTCTCTCGTGGTATCTCTCTTCTCTCATGCTTCTTCTCATTCTCTCTGCCCTGCCATTGCAAAAATTGAAGAAATAAGAACCCCTTACTCTTTCTCTCTCTCTCTCGTGCTCCATCTCTCTCACACTGCTTCCCTCTTTCTTTGTCCTGTCATCGCAAAATTGAAAGAAGAACATTTCGTTGGAACAAAATGGAAGATGGATCTTCTTCGGATCAAGAAAATTTCGTCATTGTAAGTAAAAATCTAACCCTTTTGAAGATTTTTTTTCTACACCAATTTGTAGTTTATGAGATGAAATCTATGAAAAAGTGAAAAAGATTTATTTTAGCTTTGGGGGTTGTGAAAAATTGATTTTTTTTTCCAAGTTTGTGAGGTTGAGCTTTAAGTTTTTTTTTTTTTTTTTTTTGTGGATTTTTTCTGAGAATTGTCGATTCTCTCTCTCTCTCTCTCTCTCTCATTTTTTTTATTCTTTTACTTCCATGTCGTTGAGGTAATGTCATCTTCTCTCTTATCTCACAAACATCGGTTACCATGTGACTACTGTCTGGCAAGTGGACCAATCAATCGTCGAGTAATAATTCACACTCTAGGTGTCTAGAATGAGTTCGTATCTACATGGATCGTGTCAAACGCTACTAGCGTTATTTAAGTTCGTTAGTTTGCATTCACTTTGGGTTTTGAAAAAGATTTTTAGTTTAAAAACCAGCGATATACTTAGTGCAGAAAAGAAAAATTGATTCAAAAAGATAAGGACAAGTTAAGTAGATAGATTCTCTCACTTATTCCTGCTTTATAAATGGCGCATAAATAAAGTCGGAATTACGTCATTAATGCGTAAAGAATAGGAAACATAGTTGCTAAATAATAAAAATTATAACTTGTCGTACCAATTACATGTTTTCAAGCATTCATAAAGGGTTCATCTTCTCCACATAAACCTAAAGATATCTAGCTATTGATCTACATAATTAAATAATAAATATTATAACTTGTCGTACTGATGACAGGAATTTCTGCAGTATTTTAGGTAGTTTTATTAGTAGTAAAATGACCAAGACAGGCCCAAATATCAACAAAAACCTGAAGAATCAAGAAAAAGCTTCAAGACAAGGTGAAGATACACAAAAGACAAGAAAAAACCCAAAAATGAAGAAAAAGCCAATCGTGTCACGATGGCACTCAACGTGACACGATGGAAGCTACTTGCTCGCCAAGACAGAATCAATTATATTTTTGAAGAAAATCTTAGCATCGTATCACGATGGTGCACAACGCAATACGATGACTTTACTTGGTGACCACGCTGATCAAACGCTCAGGATTCGTTATAATTTTGAACTGAATCTGCCCATCGTGACACGATGGACCTAGCGTGTCACGATGGCTTGCTGAGGCCCATTACGAAAAGTATAAATAAAGCCTCCATAATTCATTATTTTTCATTCAGAAATAGAAGAACTTTCTATTCCTTTTAGAGAGAAGTTCGGAGGAGCTCTAAGGGCATAGTTTTCTCCCCTTACCGGAAAACTAACTCAGCAAGGTATGATTTCTTTAGGCTTTTTATAGTTAGATTCTTGTAATTTAATTATGTAGTCTTTTGTAATAATTCTTTAGGTTGTGGTGGAGAAGATGAACTCCCCGATGAATACTTGGGTCATGTAATTCAGTCAAAGTTATAATAAATCGCGTTTATAAATTATTATTTGTTATTTGTTTTCTTGCTTTAATATCGTTAGTCGGAATCTGGCCGGATAAACGGCAACGCCTTAGAATAAATAATTAGGGTTTACTTTAATAGTAGCATATTAGGGTTCTCACTATTATTTGTCCGGAACTAGTAATGAATAACACTAGATTAAAGAAACGGCAAAACAATCTTTAACTAGTTATGACTTAATAATTAGAGGAAGAATCAGGAACTAGTTGTAACATAACAATTAGAAACTGAATAACCGTAACTAAGATCTAGGGGTATTGGATGGTCGATGGTCATAATGCATGTTTGTAAATAACTCTACCTAGTAATTTAGGGTATGTGACAAAGTGAGGTTAGGCTCTCGTAGGTACCTTAGTTGCAAAAGTAGGGAGACTTTGCCTACATAGGGTAGCAGTAAGGTGCTACTAAAACAAGGATAGAATCGACGCCCGATAATATGATGAATGACTATGTTATACACCAATTATGCCAAGTATGAAGGAGGGAGTAAGTTCAACCACCATACCTATCCTCTATGTTTCTGAATCAAAACTTTACTTTTCTTGCAAAGCATATCGCTCTTTTATAAATTAAAAACCAAAGCGAATGCAAAAACACACGAACTAGAATAGCACTAGCGAATGTTTGACACGATCCCTGTGGATACGAACTCATTCTAGACACATAGAGTGTGAATTATTGCTCGACGCCAAACTGGTCCACTTGCCAGAACGTAGTCACGTACCAATACATGTTCTCAAGCATTAATAAGGAGGTTTATCTTCTCCACCTAAACCTAAATATATATAGCTATTGATCTGCATAATTAAATTACAAGAATAACTATGCATATCAATGGCGTAGATGACTTGCTGAGGGAGTTACCTCTCCTGTGGTGAGGAAAGTTCTTCCCATAGAGAGCTTTTTTTCCTCCTTGCTCCTAAGATACTTGAATAATATTCACTAGTGAAATGTATTTTTTTGAATGAATAATAATGAGGGAGGAAAACTCTATTTATAGTTTTCTAATCTGGCTTCAGCTAGCCATCGTGGCCACGATCGACCTCATCGTGCCACGACGGAGAAGATTTGTTTCAAAAATAAAACAGGTTTCTGTGCTATCTTCTTGGGCATTAAGTCTTTCCATTGTGGCACGATGGGAGTCTTCATGGCCACGATGGAAGCGTGTATTATTCATTTTTTGCTCTCTTTTTGGCATATTCTTGAATTCTTGTCTTTTTTTGCGCGTAGCTTCATTTCTCCAGGTTTTTCCTTGTAATTAGTCTTCAAAGTCCTAACTAATACTAATTTAAACACTAAAAATACTGTATAAATTTCTGTCATCATGTGTTGGGTTTTTAGATGTTGGCTTCATTTAGCAAAAACAAGATGCTAGTCTAAAGGTGGTGACAGATGTGGTAACATTTGTCAGCAACACTGCCAGCTGTTGCCAGCTGGACTTGGAACCCTAATACGCGCCTTTCAGCGCGCCGTCTTTCTTTGAACCCTAATTTCTTTTGTTTCAGGTTTAGCCTGCGCGCCAAGGCAAAAGGAAATCAGCCAGCTTGCTGCGGAATTAAATGGAAAGATTTATTTTTAAAATATGTAATAATATATTTTTAAAACAAATATTTATGTTCAAGGAATATTTTTGTAAGAGATCAAGACACGCCTTTTTCAACAAGGACTCAGAAGCCCAAGTATTACTTGTAGTCCAAGCAGCTCAGGACTATAAATATATGAAGACCAAGACCTAGTTCTCTAAGAGAGTCAAGCCATATTTGGTTTTAGGGTTTAGTGTGTCAATATCGAGTCTCTTTGTGAGCCTTTCGTGCATTGCCTTAATGCATATTTAGGACTGTGTTTTATTGAGTTGTAATGTTACTTTCTCTGAAGCTTTGAAGCAAAGAGTTAGTTAGTCTAAGCACTTGAAGCCTTTAGGTAAAAGTGCATAGGGTGTCTAGGAGGGTGTCTCCAACAACCATTCAGTTGAATTGTGTTTTATACCCCGGTAGGTTTACGACGGTGTGGAGGAGCATCGTTATTAAGGAAGTAACCTGGGCTGGTAATATCTAGGTTAGGCCTAGGTAGAGTTTGCACAGATAGGGATTGAGTGAGGAGGGTTAGCGGGTAGTTAGCCTCTGAATCAATACTATTATATTGGATTCATTCCTGGATTGGTATCCCCCAGATTAGGAGCAGTTGCGTCCGAACTGGGTTAACAAACAAAGCGTGCACATTTATTTTCTGCCTTTTATTTGCTTTATTATTTGCTTAGTTATCTCTCGTGGAGACAAACGTGGGAACATCTATCTCCCAGTCCAACGTTGTTGCGACAGGTGTTAGCACATCTGCTATCACATTTGTCTACTGATACTGCCGGAATTTCAATTGGCATCAGAGCAGGCACCCTGCCTGTACTTGGGTGAGATCCAGGGAATAATTTCTGGCTAGATGGCAGGAATTTCTGCAGTATTTTAGGTAGTTTTATTAGTAGTAAAATGACCAAGACAGGCCCAAATATCAACAAAAACCTGAAGAATCAAGAAAAAGCTTCAAGACAAGGTGAAGATACACAAAAGACAAGAAAAAACCCAAAAATGAAGAAAAAGCCCATCGTGTCACGATGGCACTCAACGTGACACGATGGAAGCTACTTGCTCGCCAAGACAGAATCAATTATATTTTTGAAGAAAATCTTAGCATCGTATCACGATGGTGCACAACGCAATACGATGACTTTACTTGGTGACCACGCTGATCAAACGCTCAGGATTCGTTATAATTTTGAACTGAATCTGCCCATCGTGACACGATGGACCTAGCGTGTCACGATGGCTTGCTGAGGCCCATTACGAAAAGTATAAATAAAGCCTCCATAATTCATTATTTTTCATTCAGAAATAGAAGAACTTTCTATTCCTTTTAGAGAGAAGTTCGGAGGAGCTCTAAGGGCATAGTTTTCTCCCCTTACCGGAAAACTAACTCAGCAAGGTATGATTTCTTTAGGCTTTTTATAGTTAGATTCTTGTAATTTAATTATGTAGTCTTTTGTAATAATTCTTTAGGTTGTGGTGGAGAAGATGAACTCCCCGATGAATACTTGGGTCATGTAATTCAGTCAAAGTTATAATAAATCGCGTTTATAAATTATTATTTGTTATTTGTTTTCTTGCTTTAATATCGTTAGTCGGAATCTGGCCGGATAAACGGCAACGCCTTAGCATAAATAATTAGGGTTTACTTTAATAGTAGCATATTAGGGTTCTCACTATTATTTGTCCGGAACTAGTAATGAATAACACTAGATTAAAGAAACGGCAAAACAATCTTTAACTAGTTATGACTTAATAATTAGAGGAAGAATCAGGAACTAGTTGTAACATAACAATTAGAAACTGAATAACCGTAACTAAGATCTAGGGGTATTGGATGGTCGATGGTCATAATGCATGTTTGTAAATAACTCTACCTAGTAATTTAGGGTATGTGACAAAGTGAGGTTAGGCTCTCGTAGGTACCTTAGTTGCAAAAGTAGGGAGACTTTGCCTACATAGGGTAGCAGTAAGGTGCTACTAAAACAAGGATAGAATCGACGCCCGATAATATGATGAATGACTATGTTATACACCAATTATGCCAAGTATGAAGGAGGGAGTAAGTTCAACCACCATACCTATCCTCTATGTTTCTGAATCAAAACTTTACTTTTCTTGCAAAGCATATCGCTCTTTTATAAATTAAAAACCAAAGCGAATGCAAAAACACACGAACTAGAATAGCACTAGCGAATGTTTGACACGATCCCTGTGGATACGAACTCATTCTAGACACATAGAGTGTGAATTATTGCTCGACGCCAAACTGGTCCACTTGCCAGAACGTAGTCACGTACCAATACATGTTCTCAAGCATTAATAAGGAGGTTTATCTTCTCCACCTAAACCTAAATATATATAGCTATTGATCTGCATAATTAAATTACAAGAATAACTATGCATATCAATGGCGTAGATGACTTGCTGAGGAAGTTACCTCTCCTGTGGTGAGGAAAGTTCTTCCCATAGAGAGCTTTTTTTCCTCCTTGCTCCTAAGATACTTGAATAATATTCACTAGTGAAATGTATTTTTTTGAATGAATAATAATGAGGGAGGAAAACTCTATTTATAGTTTTCTAATCTGGCTTCAGCTAGCCATCGTGGCCACGATCGACCTCATCGTGCCACGACGGAGAAGATTTGTTTCAAAAATAAAACAGGTTTCTGTGCTATCTTCTTGGGCATTAAGTCTTTCCATTGTGGCACGATGGGAGTCTTCATGGCCACGATGGAAGCGTGTATTATTCATTTTTTGCTCTCTTTTTGGCATATTCTTGAATTCTTGTCTTTTTTTGCGCGTAGCTTCATTTCTCCAGGTTTTTCCTTGTAATTAGTCTTCAAAGTCCTAACTAATACTAATTTAAACACTAAAAATACTGTATAAATTTCTGTCATCATGTGTTGGGTTTTTAGATGTTGGCTTCATTTAGCAAAAACAAGATGCTAGTCTAAAGGTGGTGACAGATGTGGTAACATTTGTCAGCAACACTGCTAGCTGTTGCCAGCTGGACTTGGAACCCTAATACGCGCCTTTCAGCGCGCCGTCTTTCTTTGAACCCTAATTTCTTTTGTTTCAGGTTTAGCCTGCGCGCCAAGGCAAAAGGAAATCAGCCAGCTTGCTGCGGAATTAAATGGAAAGATTTATTTTTAAAATATGTAATAATATATTTTTAAAACAAATATTTATGTTCAAGGAATATTTTTGTAAGAGATCAAGACACGCCTTTTTCAACAAGGACTCAGAAGCCCAAGTATTACTTGTAGTCCAAGCAGCTCAGGACTATAAATATATGAAGACCAAGACCTAGTTCTCTAAGAGAGTCAAGCCATATTTGGTTTTAGGGTTTAGTGTGTCAATATCGAGTCTCTTTGTGAGCCTTTCGTGCATTGCCTTAATGCATATTTAGGACTGTGTTTTATTGAGTTGTAATGTTACTTTCTCTGAAGCTTTGAAGCAAAGAGTTAGTTAGTCTAAGCACTTGAAGCCTTTAGGTAAAAGTGCATAGGGTGTCTAGGAGGGTGTCTCCAACAACCATTCAGTTGAATTGTGTTTTATACCCCGGTAGGTTTACGACGGTGTGGAGGAGCATCGTTATTAAGGAAGTAACCTGGGCTGGTAATATCTAGGTTAGGCCTAGGTAGAGTTTGCACAGATAGGGATTGAGTGAGGAGGGTTAGCGGGTAGTTAGCCTCTGAATCAATACTATTATAGTGGATTCATTCCTGGATTGGTATCCCCCAGATTAGGAGCAGTTGCGTCCGAACTGGGTTAACAAACAAAGCGTGCACATTTATTTTCTGCCTTTTATTTGCTTTATTATTTGCTTAGTTATCTCTCGTGGAGACAAACGTGGGAACATCTATCTCCCAGTCCAACGTTGTTGCGACAGGTGTTAGCACATCTGCTATCACATCTGTCTACTGATACTGCCGGAATTTCAATTGGCATCAGAGCAGGCACCCTGCCTGTACTTGGGTGAGATCCAGGGAATAATTTCTGGCTAGATGGCAGGAATTTCTGCAGTATTTTAGGTAGTTTTATTAGTAGTAAAATGACCAAGACAGGCCCAAATATCAACAAAAACCTGAAGAATCAAGAAAAAGCTTCAAGACAAGGTGAAGATACACAAAAGACAAGAAAAAACCCAAAAATGAAGAAAAAGCCCATCGTGTCACGATGGCACTCAACGTGACACGATGGAAGCTACTTGCTCGCCAAGACAGAATCAATTATATTTTTGAAGAAAATCTTAGCATCGTATCACGATGGTGCACAACGCAATACGATGACTTTACTTGGTGACCACGCTGATCAAACGCTCAGGATTCGTTATAATTTTGAACTGAATCTGCCCATCGTGACACGATGGACCTAGCGTGTCACGATGGCTTGCTGAGGCCCATTACGAAAAGTATAAATAAAGCCTCCATAATTCATTATTTTTCATTCAGAAATAGAAGAACTTTCTATTCCTTTTAGAGAGAAGTTCGGAGGAGCTCTAAGGGCATAGTTTTCTCCCCTTACCGGAAAACTAACTCAGCAAGGTATGATTTCTTTAGGCTTTTTATAGTTAGATTCTTGTAATTTAATTATGTAGTCTTTTGTAATAATTCTTTAGGTTGTGGTGGAGAAGATGAACTCCCCGATGAATACTTGGGTCATGTAATTCAGTCAAAGTTATAATAAATCGCGTTTATAAATTATTATTTGTTATTTGTTTTCTTGCTTTAATATCGTTAGTCGGAATCTGGCCGGATAAACGGCAACGCCTTAGCATAAATAATTAGGGTTTACTTTAATAGTAGCATATTAGGGTTCTCACTATTATTTGTCCGGAACTAGTAATGAATAACACTAGATTAAAGAAACGGCAAAACAATCTTTAACTAGTTATGACTTAATAATTAGAGGAAGAATCAGGAACTAGTTGTAACATAACAATTAGAAACTGAATAACCGTAACTAAGATCTAGGGGTATTGGATGGTCGATGGTCATAATGCATGTTTGTAAATAACTCTACCTAGTAATTTAGGGTATGTGACAAAGTGAGGTTAGGCTCTCGTAGGTACCTTAGTTGCAAAAGTAGGGAGACTTTGCCTACATAGGGTAGCAGTAAGGTGCTACTAAAACAAGGATAGAATCGACGCCCGATAATATGATGAATGACTATGTTATACACCAATTATGCCAAGTATGAAGGAGGGAGTAAGTTCAACCACCATACCTATCCTCTATGTTTCTGAATCAAAACTTTACTTTTCTTGCAAAGCATATCGCTCTTTTATAAATTAAAAACCAAAGCGAATGCAAAAACACACGAACTAGAATAGCACTAGCGAATGTTTGACACGATCCCTGTGGATACGAACTCATTCTAGACACATAGAGTGTGAATTATTGCTCGACGCCAAACTGGTCCACTTGCCAGAACGTAGTCACGTACCAATACATGTTCTCAAGCATTAATAAGGAGGTTTATCTTCTCCACCTAAACCTAAATATATATAGCTATTGATCTGCATAATTAAATTACAAGAATAACTATGCATATCAATGGCGTAGATGACTTGCTGAGGAAGTTACCTCTCCTGTGGTGAGGAAAGTTCTTCCCATAGAGAGCTTTTTTTCCTCCTTGCTCCTAAGATACTTGAATAATATTCACTAGTGAAATGTATTTTTTTGAATGAATAATAATGAGGGAGGAAAACTCTATTTATAGTTTTCTAATCTGGCTTCAGCTAGCCATCGTGGCCACGATCGACCTCATCGTGCCACGACGGAGAAGATTTGTTTCAAAAATAAAACAGGTTTCTGTGCTATCTTCTTGGGCATTAAGTCTTTCCATTGTGGCACGATGGGAGTCTTCATGGCCACGATGGAAGCGTGTATTATTCATTTTTTGCTCTCTTTTTGGCATATTCTTGAATTCTTGTCTTTTTTTGCGCGTAGCTTCATTTCTCCAGGTTTTTCCTTGTAATTAGTCTTCAAAGTCCTAACTAATACTAATTTAAACACTAAAAATACTGTATAAATTTCTGTCATCATGTGTTGGGTTTTTAGATGTTGGCTTCATTTAGCAAAAACAAGATGCTAGTCTAAAGGTGGTGACAGATGTGGTAACATTTGTCAGCAACACTGCTAGCTGTTGCCAGCTGGACTTGGAACCCTAATACGCGCCTTTCAGCGCGCCGTCTTTCTTTGAACCCTAATTTCTTTTGTTTCAGGTTTAGCCTGCGCGCCAAGGCAAAAGGAAATCAGCCAGCTTGCTGCGGAATTAAATGGAAAGATTTATTTTTAAAATATGTAATAATATATTTTTAAAACAAATATTTATGTTCAAGGAATATTTTTGTAAGAGATCAAGACACGCCTTTTTCAACAAGGACTCAGAAGCCCAAGTATTACTTGTAGTCCAAGCAGCTCAGGACTATAAATATATGAAGACCAAGACCTAGTTCTCTAAGAGAGTCAAGCCATATTTGGTTTTAGGGTTTAGTGTGTCAATATCGAGTCTCTTTGTGAGCCTTTCGTGCATTGCCTTAATGCATATTTAGGACTGTGTTTTATTGAGTTGTAATGTTACTTTCTCTGAAGCTTTGAAGCAAAGAGTTAGTTAGTCTAAGCACTTGAAGCCTTTAGGTAAAAGTGCATAGGGTGTCTAGGAGGGTGTCTCCAACAACCATTCAGTTGAATTGTGTTTTATACCCCGGTAGGTTTACGACGGTGTGGAGGAGCATCGTTATTAAGGAAGTAACCTGGGCTGGTAATATCTAGGTTAGGCCTAGGTAGAGTTTGCACAGATAGGGATTGAGTGAGGAGGGTTAGCGGGTAGTTAGCCTCTGAATCAATACTATTATAGTGGATTCATTCCTGGATTGGTATCCCCCAGATTAGGAGCAGTTGCGTCCGAACTGGGTTAACAAACAAAGCGTGCACATTTATTTTCTGCCTTTTATTTGCTTTATTATTTGCTTAGTTATCTCTCGTGGAGACAAACGTGGGAACATCTATCTCCCAGTCCAACGTTGTTGCGACAGGTGTTAGCACATCTGCTATCACATCTGTCTACTGATACTGCCGGAATTTCAATTGGCATCAGAGCAGGCACCCTGCCTGTACTTGGGTGAGATCCAGGGAATAATTTCTGGCTAGATGGCAGGAATTTCTGCAGTATTTTAGGTAGTTTTATTAGTAGTAAAATGACCAAGACAGGCCCAAATATCAACAAAAACCTGAAGAATCAAGAAAAAGCTTCAAGACAAGGTGAAGATACACAAAAGACAAGAAAAAACCCAAAAATGAAGAAAAAGCCCATCGTGTCACGATGGCACTCAACGTGACACGATGGAAGCTACTTGCTCGCCAAGACAGAATCAATTATATTTTTGAAGAAAATCTTAGCATCGTATCACGATGGTGCACAACGCAATACGATGACTTTACTTGGTGACCACGCTGATCAAACGCTCAGGATTCGTTATAATTTTGAACTGAATCTGCCCATCGTGACACGATGGACCTAGCGTGTCACGATGGCTTGCTGAGGCCCATTACGAAAAGTATAAATAAAGCCTCCATAATTCATTATTTTTCATTCAGAAATAGAAGAACTTTCTATTCCTTTTAGAGAGAAGTTCGGAGGAGCTCTAAGGGCATAGTTTTCTCCCCTTACCGGAAAACTAACTCAGCAAGGTATGATTTCTTTAGGCTTTTTATAGTTAGATTCTTGTAATTTAATTATGTAGTCTTTTGTAATAATTCTTTAGGTTGTGGTGGAGAAGATGAACTCCCCGATGAATACTTGGGTCATGTAATTCAGTCAAAGTTATAATAAATCGCGTTTATAAATTATTATTTGTTATTTGTTTTCTTGCTTTAATATCGTTAGTCGGAATCTGGCCGGATAAACGGCAACGCCTTAGCATAAATAATTAGGGTTTACTTTAATAGTAGCATATTAGGGTTCTCACTATTATTTGTCCGGAACTAGTAATGAATAACACTAGATTAAAGAAACGGCAAAACAATCTTTAACTAGTTATGACTTAATAATTAGAGGAAGAATCAGGAACTAGTTGTAACATAACAATTAGAAACTGAATAACCGTAACTAAGATCTAGGGGTATTGGATGGTCGATGGTCATAATGCATGTTTGTAAATAACTCTACCTAGTAATTTAGGGTATGTGACAAAGTGAGGTTAGGCTCTCGTAGGTACCTTAGTTGCAAAAGTAGGGAGACTTTGCCTACATAGGGTAGCAGTAAGGTGCTACTAAAACAAGGATAGAATCGACGCCCGATAATATGATGAATGACTATGTTATACACCAATTATGCCAAGTATGAAGGAGGGAGTAAGTTCAACCACCATACCTATCCTCTATGTTTCTGAATCAAAACTTTACTTTTCTTGCAAAGCATATCGCTCTTTTATAAATTAAAAACCAAAGCGAATGCAAAAACACACGAACTAGAATAGCACTAGCGAATGTTTGACACGATCCCTGTGGATACGAACTCATTCTAGACACATAGAGTGTGAATTATTGCTCGACGCCAAACTGGTCCACTTGCCAGAACGTAGTCACGTACCAATACATGTTCTCAAGCATTAATAAGGAGGTTTATCTTCTCCACCTAAACCTAAATATATATAGCTATTGATCTGCATAATTAAATTACAAGAATAACTATGCATATCAATGGCGTAGATGACTTGCTGAGGAAGTTACCTCTCCTGTGGTGAGGAAAGTTCTTCCCATAGAGAGCTTTTTTTCCTCCTTGCTCCTAAGATACTTGAATAATATTCACTAGTGAAATGTATTTTTTTGAATGAATAATAATGAGGGAGGAAAACTCTATTTATAGTTTTCTAATCTGGCTTCAGCTAGCCATCGTGGCCACGATCGACCTCATCGTGCCACGACGGAGAAGATTTGTTTCAAAAATAAAACAGGTTTCTGTGCTATCTTCTTGGGCATTAAGTCTTTCCATTGTGGCACGATGGGAGTCTTCATGGCCACGATGGAAGCGTGTATTATTCATTTTTTGCTCTCTTTTTGGCATATTCTTGAATTCTTGTCTTTTTTTGCGCGTAGCTTCATTTCTCCAGGTTTTTCCTTGTAATTAGTCTTCAAAGTCCTAACTAATACTAATTTAAACACTAAAAATACTGTATAAATTTCTGTCATCATGTGTTGGGTTTTTAGATGTTGGCTTCATTTAGCAAAAACAAGATGCTAGTCTAAAGGTGGTGACAGATGTGGTAACATTTGTCAGCAACACTGCTAGCTGTTGCCAGCTGGACTTGGAACCCTAATACGCGCCTTTCAGCGCGCCGTCTTTCTTTGAACCCTAATTTCTTTTGTTTCAGGTTTAGCCTGCGCGCCAAGGCAAAAGGAAATCAGCCAGCTTGCTGCGGAATTAAATGGAAAGATTTATTTTTAAAATATGTAATAATATATTTTTAAAACAAATATTTATGTTCAAGGAATATTTTTGTAAGAGATCAAGACACGCCTTTTTCAACAAGGACTCAGAAGCCCAAGTATTACTTGTAGTCCAAGCAGCTCAGGACTATAAATATATGAAGACCAAGACCTAGTTCTCTAAGAGAGTCAAGCCATATTTGGTTTTAGGGTTTAGTGTGTCAATATCGAGTCTCTTTGTGAGCCTTTCGTGCATTGCCTTAATGCATATTTAGGACTGTGTTTTATTGAGTTGTAATGTTACTTTCTCTGAAGCTTTGAAGCAAAGAGTTAGTTAGTCTAAGCACTTGAAGCCTTTAGGTAAAAGTGCATAGGGTGTCTAGGAGGGTGTCTCCAACAACCATTCAGTTGAATTGTGTTTTATACCCCGGTAGGTTTACGACGGTGTGGAGGAGCATCGTTATTAAGGAAGTAACCTGGGCTGGTAATATCTAGGTTAGGCCTAGGTAGAGTTTGCACAGATAGGGATTGAGTGAGGAGGGTTAGCGGGTAGTTAGCCTCTGAATCAATACTATTATAGTGGATTCATTCCTGGATTGGTATCCCCCAGATTAGGAGCAGTTGCGTCCGAACTGGGTTAACAAACAAAGCGTGCACATTTATTTTCTGCCTTTTATTTGCTTTATTATTTGCTTAGTTATCTCTCGTGGAGACAAACGTGGGAACATCTATCTCCCAGTCCAACGTTGTTGCGACAGGTGTTAGCACATCTGCTATCACATCTGTCTACTGATACTGCCGGAATTTCAATTGGCATCAGAGCAGGCACCCTGCCTGTACTTGGGTGAGATCCAGGGAATAATTTCTGGCTAGATGGCAGGAATTTCTGCAGTATTTTAGGTAGTTTTATTAGTAGTAAAATGACCAAGACAGGCCCAAATATCAACAAAAACCTGAAGAATCAAGAAAAAGCTTCAAGACAAGGTGAAGATACACAAAAGACAAGAAAAAACCCAAAAATGAAGAAAAAGCCCATCGTGTCACGATGGCACTCAACGTGACACGATGGAAGCTACTTGCTCGCCAAGACAGAATCAATTATATTTTTGAAGAAAATCTTAGCATCGTATCACGATGGTGCACAACGCAATACGATGACTTTACTTGGTGACCACGCTGATCAAACGCTCAGGATTCGTTATAATTTTGAACTGAATCTGCCCATCGTGACACGATGGACCTAGCGTGTCACGATGGCTTGCTGAGGCCCATTACGAAAAGTATAAATAAAGCCTCCATAATTCATTATTTTTCATTCAGAAATAGAAGAACTTTCTATTCCTTTTAGAGAGAAGTTCGGAGGAGCTCTAAGGGCATAGTTTTCTCCCCTTACCGGAAAACTAACTCAGCAAGGTATGATTTCTTTAGGCTTTTTATAGTTAGATTCTTGTAATTTAATTATGTAGTCTTTTGTAATAATTCTTTAGGTTGTGGTGGAGAAGATGAACTCCCCGATGAATACTTGGGTCATGTAATTCAGTCAAAGTTATAATAAATCGCGTTTATAAATTATTATTTGTTATTTGTTTTCTTGCTTTAATATCGTTAGTCGGAATCTGGCCGGATAAACGGCAACGCCTTAGCATAAATAATTAGGGTTTACTTTAATAGTAGCATATTAGGGTTCTCACTATTATTTGTCCGGAACTAGTAATGAATAACACTAGATTAAAGAAACGGCAAAACAATCTTTAACTAGTTATGACTTAATAATTAGAGGAAGAATCAGGAACTAGTTGTAACATAACAATTAGAAACTGAAAAACCGTAACTAAGATCTAGGGGTATTGGATGGTCGATGGTCATAATGCATGTTTGTAAATAACTCTACCTAGTAATTTAGGGTATGTGACAAAGTGAGGTTAGGCTCTCGTAGGTACCTTAGTTGCAAAAGTAGGGAGACTTTGCCTACATAGGGTAGCAGTAAGGTGCTACTAAAACAAGGATAGAATCGACGCCCGATAATATGATGAATGACTATGTTATACACCAATTATGCCAAGTATGAAGGAGGGAGTAAGTTCAACCACCATACCTATCCTCTATGTTTCTGAATCAAAACTTTACTTTTCTTGCAAAGCATATCGCTCTTTTATAAATTAAAAACCAAAGCGAATGCAAAAACACACGAACTAGAATAGCACTAGCGAATGTTTGACACGATCCCTGTGGATACGAACTCATTCTAGACACATAGAGTGTGAATTATTGCTCGACGCCAAACTGGTCCACTTGCCAGAACGTAGTCACGTACCAATACATGTTCTCAAGCATTAATAAGGAGGTTTATCTTCTCCACCTAAACCTAAATATATATAGCTATTGATCTGCATAATTAAATTACAAGAATAACTATGCATATCAATGGCGTAGATGACTTGCTGAGGAAGTTACCTCTCCTGTGGTGAGGAAAGTTCTTCCCATAGAGAGCTTTTTTTCCTCCTTGCTCCTAAGATACTTGAATAATATTCACTAGTGAAATGTATTTTTTTGAATGAATAATAATGAGGGAGGAAAACTCTATTTATAGTTTTCTAATCTGGCTTCAGCTAGCCATCGTGGCCACGATCGACCTCATCGTGCCACGACGGAGAAGATTTGTTTCAAAAATAAAACAGGTTTCTGTGCTATCTTCTTGGGCATTAAGTCTTTCCATTGTGGCACGATGGGAGTCTTCATGGCCACGATGGAAGCGTGTATTATTCATTTTTTGCTCTCTTTTTGGCATATTCTTGAATTCTTGTCTTTTTTTGCGCGTAGCTTCATTTCTCCAGGTTTTTCCTTGTAATTAGTCTTCAAAGTCCTAACTAATACTAATTTAAACACTAAAAATACTGTATAAATTTCTGTCATCATGTGTTGGGTTTTTAGATGTTGGCTTCATTTAGCAAAAACAAGATGCTAGTCTAAAGGTGGTGACAGATGTGGTAACATTTGTCAGCAACACTGGCAGTTGTTGCCAGCTGGACTTGGAACCCTAATACGCGCCTTTCAGCGCGCCGTCTTTCTTTGAACCCTAATTTCTTTTGTTTCAGGTTTAGCCTGCGCGCCAAGGCAAAAGGAAATCAGCCAGCTTGCTGCGGAATTAAATGGAAAGATTTATTTTTAAAATATGTAATAATATATTTTTAAAACAAATATTTAGGTTCAAGGAATATTTTTGTAAGAGATCAAGACACGCCTTTTTCAACAAGGACTCAGAAGCCCAAGTATTACTTGTAGTCCAAGCAGCTCAGGACTATAAATATATGAAGACCAAGACCTAGTTCTCTAAGAGAGTCAAGCCATATTTGGTTTTAGGGTTTAGTGTGTCAATATCGAGTCTCTTTGTGAGCCTTTCGTGCATTGCCTTAATGCATATTTAGGACTGTGTTTTATTGAGTTGTAATGTTACTTTCTCTGAAGCTTTGAAGCAAAGAGTTAGTTAGTCTAAGCACTTTAATCCTTTAGGTAAAAGTGCATAGGGTGTCTAGGAGGGTGTCTCCAACAACCATTCAGTTGAATTGTGTTTTATACCCCGGTAGGTTTACGACGGTGTGGAGGAGCATCGTTATTAAGAAAGTAACCTGGGCTGGTAATATCTAGGTTAGGCCTAGGTAGAGTTTGCACAGATAGGGATTGAGTGAGGAGGGTTAGCGGGTAGTTAGCCTCTGAATCAATACTATTATAGTGGATTCATTCCTGGATTGGTATCCCCCAGATTAGGAGCAGTTGCGTCCGAACTGGGTTAACAAACAAAGCGTGCACATTTATTTTCTGCCTTTTATTTGCTTTATTATTTGCTTAGTTATCTCTCGTGGAGACAAACGTGGGAACATCTATCTCCCAGTCCAACGTTGTTGTGACAGGTGTTAGCACATCTGCTATCACATCTGTCTACTGATACTGCCGGAATTTCAATTGGCATCAGAGCAGGCACCCTGCCTGTACTTGGGTGAGATCCAGGGAATAATTTCTGGCTAGATGGATAAGGAAGGAGGTCTGGTAAATAGGCCACCTATGTTGGATGGTACCAACTATGACTATTGGAAGGAAAGAATGTGTGCTTTCCTAAAATCTCTAGATGGAAGAACTTGGAAGGCAATTGTTACTGGATGGAAACAACCTGTGGTATGTGACAAAGATGGAAAGAAGACTACTATGCTGAAATCAGAAGCAGATTGGTCTGAAGTAGAAGATGACTTGTCTATAGGGAATAGCAAAGCCCTGAATGTCATATTTAATGGTGTTGACAGGAATATATTTAGACTTATCAAGCAGTGCACTGAGGCTAAGAAAGCATGGGAAGTGATGAAAACAACTCATGAAGGTAATTCAAAGGTCAAAATGTCAAGATTACAATTGCTGACTACTAAGTTTGAAAATTTACATATGTTGAAAGAGGAGAGTGTACATGTTTTTCACATGAATATACTTGATTTTGCCAACTCATTTGAAGCCCTAGGAGAAAGGATTAGTGAAGAAAAGATGGTAAGGAAGATGCTTAGTTCCTTACCCAAGAGGTTTGACATGAAGGTCACAGCTATTGAAGAAGCTCATGATATATCCAAATTAAAGATGGATGAGCTAGTTGGGTCCTTGGAAACCTTTGAGATAGGTATAGATGAGAGAGCAAAAAGGAATATTGAGAAAACTGGTCTTATCTCAACCTGTGCTGACTCAGAAAAGGAAGAAGAATGTGACATCTCAGATACCCTTGCTTTCATTGGAAGACAATTCAAACTATTGAAGAGGCATAGGGCCAGGACAGATGTGCCACACATCTCATGTGATATAAAAAATTCAGGACAAGAGAATCTAAATCAGTGTGATGAATGTAAGGGATTTGGACACCACATGACTGAATGTCCAACATACTTCAAGAAATAGAGAATGGAATTGGACATCCTGGCTTATAAGACTTAACTCAAAGGAAACTTTAGTACAGAAGAAGGCAAGATAATCACAGCTATAACCGGAATATGTTCACCTCATGAGAAACCTGAAGATAATGAATATGATCAACTAGCTGGGGTTTTCAAAAAACTATGCATCAAAATTAGTGAGATTAAGAAGATTCAAGAAGAACAGAAGAATCTCATACTGCAACTCCAAGTTGAAAGAAATGAACACTTAATCTAGATATCAAAACTAAATGAAGAGGCAACCCTTGTAAATTCAAAACTGTGTGATTGGGATAAACAACTCATATCTCTCAATACAGGTACGGATATGCTGGAAGAGATACTTGGAGTGGGTCAGAAGCCAGGAAACTGTCGAGGGATTAGATACAAACAAAGCTTCCTAAATAAACAACAACCAGCCACTGTTAGGAAGTTTGTTCCGGCGGTGAATAAACATGATCCCACTGTGAGAAGTCAGATGTTGCAACATCCAATGCCAACGCAGAAACCAAAGACACACAATAAGAAGCGCACGTGGGTGTGTCTTCACTGTGGATTGAAAGGACACATAAGACCGTTTTGCTACAAGCTATATGGATACCCAAAGAAGTTCTTGAAATCAAAATCAAAGTCTAAAAGCACAAAAACAGAAAATGTTTGTATGATGGCTCATACATTCGAAGGTGCTTCTGAGAGTGATAGGTACTTTGATAGTGGTTGCTCTAGACACACTACTACAAAATGTGGAATAGACAGCACACTTTAGATAGCGTTTATTTAAAGAAGCGCTATTAAAAAGAACACGGAGCCCAAAGACAGCGCTTATTGTG
This sequence comes from Trifolium fragiferum, assembly GCA_954870985.1. NCBI lineage: Eukaryota > Viridiplantae > Streptophyta > Magnoliopsida > Fabales > Fabaceae > Trifolium > Trifolium fragiferum. The sequence goes on along the minus strand of OX940792.1, from coordinate 45,021,610 downwards.
AAAATTGCTGTCTAAAGTGTTACCATTTTACAGCGCTTATCTTTAAAAATGATTTTATAAGGTTTACAAAAAAATTAAAAAATTTATATCTTACTTTACAAAGCGCTTTATTGGAAAGCGCTGTCTAAGGTTTATATTTGTTTTACAATATTTATCTGTAAAAGATATTCTTGACCAAAATAAATTAAATTAAAAGATATAATTTTATAATTCTATGATATGATATCCTTAAACTACACAAAACCAAAACAGCTGTAAGGCAAAAAAGGACACATGTCAAGCTCACATTTCACTAGAGCAAATCCTAAGTGGACAACAAGACAAAAACTTTACTTCAATTGGCCAAGCTTTTGAATTCTTCTTTCCCTCCTTCTATGTTGCAAAATTGGGTCAAATTTCTAAAGCCCAATTTCATAACCCGGCCCAGCTAAATGACCCCAAATGGAATAAAAAAAAATTTTGGAGCGCTCGTTTTTGTTTGGCATGAAACAGAGATGTCAACATCCTTGAGCCGTCCCTTTCATTCTTTGCAATGGATCAGTTTGACTACTCCTTTTGGCTAACAATTTCTTTTTTCTTCTGCACCTTCCCAAATTTGTCTGCAGACATGGTTGTTTTTGTGGAATCAATTTCAAATTTCAAATTACCCCTCTCTTCAACTCATATGTTTCATTTCAATTCTTCTCTCTTCAGTTCTCTCACTCTCTCTATCTCTCTTCTTTCAGTTTCTCTGAAGCTCCTCTTGCCTCTTTCTCAGCTTCACATAAAGGAAAAGAGCATGATCGATAACAAATTAGAGTGTGGCTTCTTCAGCTTTGTCAAGTAGAAAGGTTTCAACTTGCTTCTCAATCCCTTCCTTATTTTATGATTTGATTTCATATTCTGATTTTTTTTTGGAATGTTATTGTTTGTTCAGGTTCACAAATTAGGGTTTGATTGGGTAAGTTTTCTGAACTTTAATTGATTGTATTTGAGTAGTATTTAACTTATGTTTGAGATTTGAGTAGTTATGTTTTGATTTTGGTTTCAGAATTCAAATTTATCATAAAATGTTTTGATTGTTGTGTTGAGACTGACTCATTTCATTATTTTTTCCGCATGTTTTTCTAAAAGAGCTTCCCAAACAGCAAGGTATCTCTTTTGAGTTTCATTTTTTAAACATATTTGTGAAATTGCAGAGAAAGATAATGAAAAATCTTTAGATTAGATAGAAAGATTTATCGTCATTTTTTGAATTCCTTACTTTAGTGAGAGTTGGTGAGATACATAGCTTGATTTTATTTGTAAACTACGCATTAGATAGATTTAATTTTTTTATTGTGAAATTGAGCACTCAAAATGTTTGAGGAAATGTCTCAATATAAAAAGTTGATAGCTTTGTGTTCTTATTTTTGTGCTTTTATATGAAATCATATCTGCAAATTTTATGATATGTATTAATCTGTTTGGTATTCTATTTTGGTTATTTTCACTCTCAAAATGTTAATCTCTATGAAAGCTTACTTTTATGAAAAAATAATTACAAAAACTACACAAGCAAGGTATGAACTAAAGCCTAATTTACAGTTATTATGCATCACCATGTATAAACTAAAGCCTAATTTACAATTATTAACCTTATAGAGATGCCATGTCTTTACATGTCTTTATTTTGAGAATATTATTTTGTACTATTGTGATACTTAATGGGGTGGCTGGGATAGCCGGTTTACTTCTTACTGTTAGAGTGCCTTCCAATCCTATGACCTTATTCTGCCAAACATGTCTTATTCTGCCAGTTGTGCAAACTTTACCCACTTTCTAATGGTTCTTTTGGTAACAGGAGCTAGCTGGAGAAGAAGAGAAATGGGTTATTTGAAGGAGTTATTATAACTACATGACAAAGAGCATAACACTTGCTTATGAGGTATTTTATTTTTGTTTATTTTCTTTATGACTATATGACTATAACTATAATCATTATTGAAATCAATTGAATTTTTGCTTAATTTCAAATCTAGCTTTTGTTGTTATCTAACATGGTTTGATGAATGATGTTTCTCATGAACCTACCGTAGAAGATAAATAAAGCCTTGGGAAATTAATTATCTTCAATAAGGACAGATAAATTATGAATACAAAAGTTTCTTTATTATTGAGTTGCTCGTTGTTGTTATAATTGGAAGGGGGTGTTCTAATAGAGAGATTGGTTTTTTTAGCGCTATTAATACTGTGTTTGGGATGTTAAGTGTTACATAATTTTCTTTGCCTTTGACTTTTGAGATTACAATATGGGTTTTGTGTCGTGGTTTTCTCTTTTTAGTATTTTGCTTCTCACAATGTCAAGTGGATTTTATCTTTGATGAAAAGTGTTCTGGTTTTCTCTTTTTAGTATTTTCCTTTTGATAATGTCAAATGGATTTTATTGGCATTTATGTAAATCCTATAATTACTCTTAAGACTTGATGCTATAGCTTCTCACAATTTGTTTCCTTTTACTTTGTTGGAAAGTAAACTTGATGCTCTGTTGCTCTGTATTAAGCAAATTTTCATGAATTTAGTTACAACATTTATATTTGTATCTAATAACATGTAATTTTAATTTATAAGCTGTTGAAGACAATACATCATTTGATTTCATTTATTTTCCATTTATAATTGGTCTGCTCAAATCTGGAGTCTTACTATTGTATTGACTGATATATTGGATTGCTTTAACTTCTTTCTTTTAGTTTTAAAGGGTTGAAAAGAGGGGTTAGAATCAAGTTAGCTAGGGGTAAAACAAAACTTCCACTCAACTTTAATAGCAGTACCATTCATTTTCATAAATTAGTGGTGTAGTAATTGAAATGATTGTTCTCCCATTTGTATGTATGGTTTTCCTATTCTATGGATTGTATTTATCTCATGTTTTGAATTAGTATTATTGTATTGTTTGTTCTTTGATTCAAATTGTTTCTATTTATTCATATTTTTTATTTGTATTTATTGATTTCTATATATATTATTTTGATTTGATGAATGACATATCCACATTGTTTGCATCTTCTGCAGGCAACAAATGAGGCTCAACTTATATCCTCCAATCAATGTTGACGTCCCGGAATTCAAAGACGGTGGTGGTTGATGCTTCCACGGTATCAATTTGAATTATTCTTTAATATTTTCATTTCAAATCACAAAATTTGTAAGTACTGTTTGTGTTCTTTTAGTTTTTTTGTTCTTCAATTGATTGTGGTTATAAGATGGAAAAGTTAGTTAGACTAGATAATTGTTTTGATTGGCTATAAGTGTGTGTTTTGTTTGCAAAATAATTGATTTTGAATGAAATATTCCTTTAAAATTGTTTTTGGCTAAAAGTTAGTTGAAATTTATGTGAAAGTGAGTTGAATGGTAAATCCAAAGCTAAAAACACTATTGTGTTTAGCTGGTTTTTTCACCTGTCATTGTAGATGGAGTCTACCTGAATTATAGTGTTTCATTCTACCTGAATTGTAAATGATCAAACCAAAACTATCATATTCATTTATCTTTTTCCCAAAATGCAATTCCAAAGTATTATTCAATATCATGTTTATGTATTTTGAAATTTGGATTCAATCCCATAAGCATTGTACTGAAACTTGCAAAATTTCAAACTCATTGTCCTAATTTAGTGTTTCCTTTTACTTTGTAAATTTGTAAACTTGATTATGTTTCTGAAACTTTTGCGAGGTTCAACAGTTGTTGATGTCTTAGTTTGGAGTTGTAGATTGGGTTCATCTCATAATAGTGTCTTCTTTTTTATCTCCATTATATGTCTCTTTTACCACAAAATTGAGAATGATGTATCAAGAATTAAGGGTGATTTGATTGAATATAGTTATTTGTACTACATGCTTCTTTATTTGAAGTATTGGTCTTCCATCCTTCATTATAAGTTTGAGTTTTAAATGTTTTATTTGCACTAATGTTTGCACTAATCCATACTTTTAAGGGAAAAGAATATATTACGCATAATATAATGTATATTTCATTTGTGTGCTTTTTATTACATTGATAGAAATGTTTGTCAAGTAACAAATCTACTACATATTATGTTGGGTATGTAGAAAGTGAATACATATATTTTTTTTCCAGCTTTGTTATAGTCAATTTTTTTATCGTTCAATTCTTATAACACGGGAGATTGTAGCCTATTGTTTTAATTTATTTTATTTACAATTTTCATGTTTCCATTTAGTTAGTTATTTTTTTTGTTCAATTCTTATAACACGAAGGCTATAGACCTATTTGTTGTCATCAATCCTAATGTATAAGTTGAAGCTTCGTAGCTCTATTTGAATAACCCTTTAATGTTTTATGCGTTGTTGTCGTCTAAGGTTGTGTTTTAAATTTAGCTTTGTGTCTTTAAAAGTACTCCGAATAATATTTTATTGTTTTATATGTAATGACAATTTATCTAATAAATATTAGTTACGATATGCTTATATAACTGAATCATATAATTGAATTTAAATGAATTCTTCCTGTGATGTAACACTTTGGATTAAATTCCAACGAGCTTATACACAGTATCTACTCTCTTTTGGCATGTAGATTTGTTAGTGTGACTTATTTAAAAGGTAGCTTAGGATTTTATTCTCATTTTTTGCTTTCATTTTTTGAAAAGTCTTCTCTTTGGTTAGTTAATAATCATTGTTTATTGTCAACTATATTGGTATGAATTTGATTTACATGAAACATGAAATTTGGATTCCTCTTTATGTAGGAATTTAAGGTGCTTTGTTAATAATCATTGTTTATTGTCAACTATATTTGTCTTTACTATTAAATACTTAACTGGTCATTATATGTATGAGTATGTCATATCATTATTGTCAGATTTAGTATTTAGTTTTGAGGTGTATATTTGACTAATTATATAGCCTTTGCAAATTTCCCAATCCAGGATCTTTGTTGAGAATAAACTTCGGTTTATTTCTCTTTCACGATCAATTGCTTAAATTGTATTGCCAAACTGAAGTGAAATATTGGAGAGCTTTGAATACCAAGTTTGATAGTTATTATTTAGTTCGTCTCGACAACACGGGACAGTGATGTTGAAGAGTGATTTCATGTGGAGCAAATTTGACCCTTATCATTATTTTCTGTTTTGTATTCAGATTTTGGCTGCATTTTGTTTTTATTATGATGTTTTTGGTATATAACTTGCGATCTAATTATACGACTTCAAGATATTTTAGGCTGTATTTTGATTTTGAAACTCTTAGTCATTTTGATACTCGATTTTTTCGAGACACTCTTCATAAATTACTCTTAGTCTAATAGTTTCTATGTTCTTAAGCAAATCCAACAAAAATATACTTTCTCTTATGATATTTGATATTTTCAATTAATTTATCTCTTCATGTAGAAAACCTGCTCTCGGTAATTTTTCTTTCCTTTTCAATTTATGTTCAATAGTTATGCTGTATAAAAAGACTTTAAGTAGTCTGTGACTTTGATATGATGTTCTAAAAATTAGAACGAAAAATGCTGCCAAAGTCATACAATTCTTGTTGTAACATCGCTGATTTACTGTCAAATAAGTTTGCATGTCCTTAGCCAATAGTTATCTTCTCAATAATAGAAGTGCTCTTTGCTTTATGAAATGCAATGAAAACATGAAAAATCATTTTCTTTAGACATGAAATACTCTTTACATAAATAATTTACTTCAATAATTATATATGTCTTCATTATTCTGATATGAGAGTGCACTATAACTTATAATTATAAAGCTGATGCATGTGATATATCTGAAGTTGTAACTGGCTGTGTCATGTTTTGCCTTGGATTAGTGAATTTTATTTAATCCAATTAAATTTCAAGCAAGTGTTATTTTATATTCTTTGAAAGTTTAAAAATCTAAAGCAGGCTTAATATATTCATAACTGATATGAAATAGTTTTACTTGGCCTTTTTCTCTATGAATATTAGCTAGGTTGATAAATATCTGGTTTTTTGTTTCTCACTTTGTTCACTAACACTTTAGGTCTTTTGACTATGAAAGGTTTGCATGGATTTAATTCGCAGTGGTACAGCTTCTATGCGCATAACTTGGAGGAGCTTAACAAATGTTGGAGTCCAAGGAAATACTTGAACGCGCAAGTAGAGGAAGAAGAGCATCAAAATAAGGCACAACATGGAATTCATTTGGTTTCAAAGAGCAATAAGGGTCATAGAATTGATGAGCAATGGTAACCTGATGTCATGAATGTGTTAATAGAATATGGCTATTATGTTCCCATAGGTTGCTGATTTATAGGCAGAGTAAATGTGGACTAAGACTAAAAATTAGTGTGGAGTTGATTGCATTGAAAATAGTTAGTAATTAGAGCTGGAAAATTGATAGTGTCTTTGTAATATAATCTTTTAATTTAGTTTAGTAGGTAGACTTTGGTGATATTGTTTCTAAATATAGTATTAATTGTATATTGAAATTTGTATTCCTTGGCTTATAATGCAAACATTTCTAAATATGGTCAAAACATGATCTTTTTGGTATTCTCTTGCTCTCCACCATAATTGAAAAATCTATGTTGTTCATGTTAGGATTTGTACTTAATGAAATGATCAAATTAAAACTACTATATTCATTTATCTTTTTCCCAAAATGCAATTCCTTAATTACTATTCAATATCATGTTTGTGTATTTTGATATTTGGATTCAATCACATGAGCATTGAACTGAAACTTGCAAAATTTCAAACTCATTGTCCTAATTTAATGTTTCCTTTTACTTTGTGAACTTGATTAAGTTTCTGAAACTTTTGCGAGGTTCAACAGTTGCTAATATCTTAGTTTGGAGTTGTAGATTGGGTTCATCTCATAATAGTATCTTCTTTTTTATCTCCATTATATGTATCTTTTTCCACAAAATTGAGAATGATGTATCAAGAATTAAGCGTGATTTGATTGAATATAGTTATTTGTAGAATTGGATCCTATGCAGTTGATTGCACTGCAATCGGTGAATATGGACCGTCCGGTATAAAGTTTTTTTAAAATTAAATTAAATTTTAATTTTGACCGTCTGATCTTAAAATAAATGGTTTGAATCTGACTGCAGTGCAGTCACTAATCATGGTCCGTTATTTGTACTACATATTTCTTTATCTGAAGTATTGGTCTTCCATCCTTCATTATAAGTTTGAGTTCTAAATGTTTTATTTGCACTAAACCATACTTTTAAAGGAAAAAAATATATTGTGTAAAAAAAAAAGGAAAAGAATATATTACGCACAATATAATGTACTTATATTTCATTTGTGATCTTTTTATTACATTGAGAGAAATGTTTGTGGAGTAACAAATCCACCGCATGATATGTTGAGTATGTAGAAAGTGAATACATATAAGTTTTTTTTTTTTTTTTTTCAGTTTAGTTATAATCAATTTTTTTATTAATCAATTTTTTTATTTATCAATTTTTACAACACGCGGGCTGTAGCCTATTTTAATTTATTTTATTTATAATTTTCATATTTCCGTTTAGTTATAGTCTTTTTTTTTTGTTCAATTCTTATAACACGGAAGACTATAGAACTATTTGTTGTCATCAATCCTAATATATAAGTTGAAGCTTTGTAGCTCTATTTGAATATCCCTTTAATGTTTTATGTGTTGTTGTCGTCTAAGGTTATGTTTTAAATTTAGCTTTGTGTCTTTAAAATTCTTCTGGATAATATTTTAATGTTTTATATGTAATGACAATTTATCTAATAAATGTTAGTTACGATATGCTTATATAACTGAATCATATAATTGAATTTAAATGAATTCTTCATATATTATTAGTTTATTCCTAAAAACATGATAGATTTTATTATAAGTTTTTCTTTATTAAAGTAAAATTCCTATTTTATAGCTATTTTCATCCCAGCTAACATGCTTCTTTCATTGGTATTGTCTCAATCTCTTTATAAACATCTATTGTAGGACTTTGTAAATTAGTAGTTTGTCAAATTGAGCACTCAAATTATATGAAGAAATATCTTAATGAAAGATACAGGGATGAAATTTGCCATATAGTTGGCATATATTCACCTAATGAGCACTCATTATTATTAATTTCTGTCACAACTTAGCCGTATATCAACATACTGATATTTGTATGATCATAACCAATAACCTGCCAACTATCTTTTGAAGGTGCTGAGCCGCCTCAAAGGTTTTAGGAGATGGATTGGACTGATGGTCATTTAAATGGCAGAACTGTCTTGGTAATTCTAACATATAACATCATACATTTATATTTTTGAATATTGCTTAGATGAGTTAAAATCTTAATTGGAAATCGTTTCACTTCACAGCATCTCCCGAACAGAATTGCTAGGCTTTTGCAAGGTCAATAGAAGAACATAATTATGGTTTTAGATAACTTAGATATTTCTGTCAACTGCAACATTATCACATCTTCCAGATATATCAATGAGAAATACATATGTGCAGACTGGTTTGCGTTTGTTAATAACGCTAACTTACAAGCTGGCTCCAGACTTAAGTTCACTTTGGCCGATCCACCTGAAGTGTTGAATGTTGTTGTCATCAATCATAATGTCTAAGTTGAAGCTTTGTAGCTCTATTTGAATATCCGTTTAATGTTTTAAGTGTTGTTGTCGTTTAAAGTTGTGTTTTCAATATTTTAATGTTTTGTATCTTTGAAGCTTTGTAGCTCTATTTTAATGTTTTAATGCTTAGTAGCTTTGAAGCTTTGTGTCTTTTATATTCTTCCGGATAATATTTTCATGTTTTATATGTAATGACAATTTATCTATTAAATGTTTATTACGACATGCTTATATAACTTAATCATATAATTATATTTAAATTTATTCTTCCCGTGGTGCCCCGTGCGATGCACGGGTATGAATACTAGTATATCAACAAAAGAAACAATTTTCAAGGAAATTTTTTTATCCAATATCTGTAAACAAAAATTTCCTTTGTTTCTTCATCTCTTCTTCGGCCGCGATTCCACCTTTCCTTCATCCCTCCATCTCCAACTTGAAAGAAATCATCATCAAGTTCATCTTCTTCTTCCATCACATTTGTATGATTTCAATCTTTTTCGCATTCTCTCAGCTCAGGTACCCTAAAACCCTAATTAACCTTTTAATTTCAGTTTTCAACCACAGTACACATTTCTACAATCCTTCACCATCGCATCTCAAGCTCGTGTTCGAAGAAACGAAACCTCATAAAATTTCAATTCAAAGAAGGAAAAACACCATAACGAAGAAGCCTTCTCGCAGAAACCCTCATGAAGATGCAATTCAAAGAAGCAATTTTTGAAGAAATTAAACCCTCACAAGCAAAGCCCTCTTGTTGAAACCTTCACGCAAGAAGCCCTCTTTCTGAAATCCTTTTGCTGAAACAGAACATGGAATTGCGAAGAAGCTCTCTAGTCATCTATTTCTTCGACCTCCGTCTTCCCCGTCGACCTTCATTCTCAAAGGTATATTAGCAATCTCTATTCTTTTCTAGCATCTTATATAAATTTTATTTTTTACATAATTTCTTGTTGTTGTTTATCTATTCAGTATCTTTAAGGGGATGACATTTGAATGTTGGTACGAAGATGTTTAATAATATTGATACTGATATGGGCTAGGGTACGTCGACCTGTTGCGCCATTGCAGTTGGAGTTCGTGTTCAGAGAGGTATTTTAAGGACCTCTATTCCTCAACTCTCTAATTCGTTCTCTGTTTCAATTTTCAACTCTCTATGATATGTTTACATCTTGTGGGTTTCCTTTTTTTTTCTTTTGCTCTTGATCTAAAATTAAATTACTTTTGAATTTTTGGTATTTGAAAGGAAATTAAGAGATGGGTTTGTGGTTTGTTTTACGCAGTAATTTAATTTGAAATTTTGGGCGGAGATAGTTTAGTTGCAGTCAGCGTCGCCGAGGCGCCTATTGGGAGTGTTGTATATGGAACATACGAGGCTATTAGGTATAAAGGACCTGGACTTTTGAAAATTAGGCTAATTGGACAAACTACACTTGGAAGTAATGCTATTTTTGGTCTTTACATAGATGTCAGAAGCTTGATAGATTGTGGGAAATCATATTGAGCTCATGAAACTTCTATCTTCCTACCTGAAAAGGTTTTTCTTTCTTCCCTTGTAAAGTAGGAGTAGATGACCACTTAGAATGCTTGCACAAACAGAGTGTGCCACTTGTAGAATTGTTAGGTAGTCCATGGCTTATGTCATGAATATCTTATTCTGATTGAATAAACAGTGGATTTCAGTTTGAAGTCACTTTTTCATTTACTGTGATGTGTGTGTGTGTCAACCGTTACTTTCCCATTCTTTTTTTATTTTGATTTGTCCTAATTTATTAAATATTGTTGCATGTTCACAATCTTAAATATTAGAACACGAGTTAAAATAAGTTAGGAAGAGCTTATGGACATGTCATAAGTTGTTTGTATAAGCTCTCGAAAACAGTCTCACAAGTGCTTTTGGCAATAGATAAGCTCAACTAAGCTAATTCAAATAGGCTCCTATTTTAGTAACTTTTACTATCTTGTTGACATGTTTATTATATTGCCCCCATTCTGTTATATATTATTGGACTGGATATTTAGTTTTGAAATATCAACATTACTTGTATGATTCTGTCCTTTTTGTAGATACGGAAGTCCAGAAAACAGTCTTCTTTTACTTGATGCAAGGAAATATGTATGATACAACTTACAAGGATTGGGAAATTTCATGCACCAACCACAAGTTAGGCAGTATAGTTATTTCTCCTCGTGGATAGATGATAGAGGCGAGCGGTTGAAAGGCAAAAATATTCTCATGTGAGTGAGTACTCATTTTAAACTTTAGTTGCAATTTTGTTCTTTCAATTAATTTGCATAACGTTGAAATCAATAATTACTACTATACTAGAGAAGCACAATTTTCACACACAAGCATCCATACATCAATCCTAGAGAACAAACTGTAGACCAATTGTGTGATGATCACGGGTCAACTTTTGGTAGGTTTACAGAAGAAGGCTCAGATAGCATGGTCTTGTATCAGTTAGTTATTCAGTAGCACCTATAAGGAAGATTCGAATCAAAAATGTTACTTATAGGAGGTTAATTAGATATGAGAGGGTGAGTGATTATTCTCTTATTCAGCAGTAAGATTAACGAAGAAATATGGTCTTTTCTAGAACTTTTCTCTCAAAGTATTGGTATATAGCAGTACTTTTATATTTCTCTCTTCTAAAATCACTTATAGTTTCGTATACTTTAAAGAATAGCTAAAATGCAATAGAACATTCTTCTGTTTTATGCTCCAGATTGTTAGGTTCCTATTATATGAGATATAATCCGACACTTTGATATGGTATAATTGAGTTATTTTAAACCTACTTTTTGCTTCTGAATCACATGTTTCTTCAGACAGCTCTTTACAAACATCTTTTGCAGCCATCATTGGCGAGCTGAGAAAGAACAATGAACTGGAGTTGGAAGTTTGTGAGCTGAGAAAGTTGAAGAAAAAATGGATGGATAATAACAATGCTCTTCCTAAACTGCCTAGCAAAAGGTGGAAGGATGCTCAAGGCGCATCATCATCATCATCATCATCATCATCATCATCATCATCAAGCATTACCTCTTTAGCTAGACATGCACATATAGTAGAGGAACAACAAGAGAATGACAATGTTCATATGTCAGAGCCAGAGGAGGTCATTGTGATGGACAGTGTTGTTGTCCCTCCATCAGACGTGCAGGTATGACGAATGCCAATTACATTAATTTAGATGGGGTTGAACCGTAAAATGTATTTAAATTCATGAGAATATTGAAGTTATGAACTCTTAATTTTTTATTATTTTTGAAGTCCCTTCTTTCTAAGCTTCATATCTCTTTTTTCATTCTTTCATCAACCTAGGCAAACATTCTAGCCACATCAGGCCTGCTGTCGCACTCGCACCACCATTCCCTTTTCCTCTCTTCTATCTCATTTCTTTCTCGTCTTTGAGTATGTCACGGTTTTTACATACTGTAATTTAGGTTATTAGAATACTGCATAATTTGCATTTGAATATGTTAATTTTCATATGTTAATAAGTTATGAATACTGCATAATTTTCAAATAATGCTAGATGCTGCAGGTAAACATATGTTTAGATTTTGCAAGAATCATACAAATAATTGTGTCGTACGCAAAAAGTTTATTAGCTCTATGATTTTAATCTATGTCCATTTGATATGATTTACTTGTTTTTCTTTCTTGCAGTTACATAAGTATTAATGAGAGCAAGTGAAACCATTAATAAAGGTATTAACTTGGAAGTATAGTTTTTATTCTTTTTTCCTTAAGGTTAGAACTGGACTTATTGTCAATAACAATATGTATAAGGGATGATTAATTTTGCTAGCATCAAGGTGGCTTGTAACTAGGGTGATTATAACACTTAAGCATGCATTTAGTATTGATCTTTGGTTTGCTTACTAATCTTTTTTCTTTTCTTTTTATGTTTCAGAATATTGTAAAAGCAATTGTAGATTCTGGTCTGATCTACTCATTTCAATTTTGAAGAGTTATTAAATCTGTTTTTAGAGGAACAATAGCATCAAGCAATTTTGGCAACAAAAAAACAGCATCATGTAATGTAGATAATTGAGAATACATTGTAATTTTGAATATCTACTAGTACTAGTTCTTAAGTATTAGAGATCATTGATTGTGTCCTTGAATATTATTAGAAGTATAATTTTATTTGTAGAATGAAATTAAAAAATATAGAATAAACTAAGGAAAAATAAAAATGGCCTAAGACCGCGCTTTTATGAATAAAATGTGATTTCTAAAGATAACAAAAGACGGCGCTTGTAAGGAAAAACGCTGTCTAAAGGTAACAAAAGACAACATTTGTAAGAAAAGCGCTGTCTAAAGGTAACAAAAGATAGTGTTTTTTTTATTAAAAACGCTGTCTAAAGTCAACATAAGACAGCGCTTTAACTTAATTATTAAGCACTGTCTATACTTTTAACAGCGCCAGAATAGACAGCGCTTATAAAACGTTGTCTAAGGCTAAAAAAAGCGCTGTCTAAAGTCTTTTTTGGCGTAGTGACATATGACAGGTTTGCAAAATCTTCTAACTAATCTACAACCTCACATTGCAAAATATGCTATTTATGGTGGAGGTGCTAAAGGAGAAATAAAAGGAAGATGTAACCTAACAAAAGATGGGATGCCTAGACTTGATGATGTTCTACTAGTTGAGGGACTTCATGCAAACCTAATCAGCATTAGTCAACTCTGTGATCAAGGCCTCAAAGTAACATTCACAAAATCTGAATGTCTTGTAGAAAATGAAAATGGAGATGTGATCATGAAAGGGAAAAGAGCTAGGGCTAACACCTATGTTTGGATCACATCTGGAGACAAGCAGTCAACTACCACTACTGAAGAAGATCCTAAGCGGAGGAAAATTGAAAAATTCACACATGAGAACCTAACTAGACAACATTGTGATCATGAGAAATTCAAGATGTGGAAGCAATCGTTGCACCATCTGACTGCATCAGGAGACAGTAGAGAGCCCATAATGATCAGTGAAAGTCACTACCTAATGGATCCTTACAGGCTGTTAGTTGAATTAAGAGATTGGATTGACAAGCTTGATTCAAAGAACCAAACAGAAGTAAATATGATGGCTAGTGTCAACATTGATGGAGTTACAATACAAGGACATCAATATGAGACCCATGTGGTAGGATCTGGAAGCAATGTCATAAATAACAGAGTTACCTCTAGGGACGTAATTTTGCTAAGAAAGGACAAACTTACTTGCCACAGACAAATATTGACTAGAACATTTCAAAATGGAAGAAAAATGTGTCTTGTTAGACGATTGGTTCAAATTAAAAAAAAAACCGTTTGTGTCTTTTCGATTTTTCTCTGTGAAAATCAATTGAAACAGTTGAAGGGTAATTTGGGAATTTACCGAGGTAGCTAAACGCAGCAGTTGTCATTTGCTGAGCATACAACGATTATCACCAACAGTTATATGCACAATATTTCAGGAAAGAAATCAAAAACTTCCCTTAACTGGCACCTGTCTGATCATTCACCCTTACACATTCCTACAACATCTACACGCTCCTCTCATTTTCTCGAAACCGACCATCCTAATCCTAGCATTACTCAAACGGTCTTCTTCCCAAACTCACAAACAAATTCAAACATCATCATGGCAAGTTCCAGAGAAACTTCCCCTGTTACTGATGAACAGAGAGAGACCTCGCCGATCAAAATGAAGGGCGATGACATCACCTTTGTTGTACCTCTCACTGCCATTCCTTCGACATCTGGAAAGAAGAAGAAAAGTAAGAAGTCGAAATCCAAGAAGTCTAAATCCTCAAAAGTAAGTGCATCTGACTCTCCATCTGTTTCGATCAAATCTGTGAAATCTAAAAGTAGAAAATCAAAGAGTAGCAAGGCTACTAAGAGAGCCTTGACAATGACGGATCTCTATGTGACTGAGAACCCTTTTGAAACTAGCAATGTTGATACCTCTATCAACAAATCACCTATGAAAGAGGCTCAAGAAAATGATATTGAAACCCTAGAGTTAGAAAATGAAAATCCGACTGAAAAATTGGGGGGCTAGTGACCCAGATGCAAGAGAAACAGCTGATGTAGATGATAATGAATCATCTGAACCCAAGGTTGGCACTAATGAAGATGTTCCTAAAGGAGGTGATACTGAAGAATGTAGTGTGCCACATGCTGACACATCTGACACACCTACTCAGGAAGCTAGTAATCCTGAAGTAGAACTGAGGAAACTTGACAAAGTCCAAGAGGATGAAACTGGAGACAATGTTCATCAGAACATAGATGAGAATGTGGTTGATGATTCTGAACCAGAAGATGATATGAGAATTGAAGAAAATGAAGAAGAAGATGACAAAGTTGTTGAAGCAATTGATCTTGAAGCCCTTGAATCTGAGAAATGGCATGCTGAAGATATTCCTGGACCTAGCATTGCTAGGAGGTTAAGAAGTAGGACTGGGAAGAGCATTGCTTCTACACCAGTGGTTGATGCTACACCAATTGTCACTGCTACTAAAAGGCAGAAGAAGTCCACTTCAACCACCTATGGACCAACGAAGAGTTGGAGCAAAGTAGTGCTCCAAACTGAGGCAAAGAAGAAAGGCTTGAAGAGAAAGGAAAGAGCAGAGAGTGACTCTGGCTTTGAAAGGGAGCTGGAGATTATTCCCTCTGTGGGAAAATTTAGAAAAAGCATTGGTGGGAAGAAAATTCCCTTGACTGTTGTTGCTGTCCCCATGGACAATATCTCTTTTCACAATGAAGATAGAGCTTCAAGATGGAAGTATGTCTATCCCAGAAGACTAGCCTTAGAAAGAAATGTGAGCAAGGATGTTCTGGAATTTGGAGTAATCACTGAGGTGATTGAGGCTGCAGGGTTAATGAAGACAGTTACAGGGCTACGAAATTGCTATGAAAGTCTTGTCAAGGAATTTATTGTGAATATTTGTGCTAACTGTGATGATTCTGGTAGTGATGAGTACAGGAAGGTGTTTGTCAGAGCATTTGAAGTTGCTTTTTCACCAACAGTGGTGAATGAATACCTAGAGAGGGAAGTTGAAGAAACTGCAGAGCTAAATGTGTCAGACAATATAGTGTGCAAGACCATCACTGGAGGTTTGCTCAAGAGCTGGCTTAGGAAGGATAAACTTTCTTCCACTAAGCTCACTGCAAAATATGCAATCCTCAACAAGAAAGCTGCTGCGAACTGGGTGCCAACAACACACTCATATGATTTTGCCACAGGTCTGGGTAAGATTATTTATGCTGTAGGTACTAAACCAAAATTTGATTTTGGCCTTTATGTCTATAATCAAACTATCCAGCATGCAAAGTCTATGGCAATCAAGATGCCTATTGCCTTTCCTACCATATACTGTGTGGAATCATGATAAAACAACACCCTAGCATCCTTAGAAGTACTGACATACCCTGCAAAAGGGAATCTGCTATGACACTGGACTACAGGCTGATACAGGGTTCACATGTGGTAGACATGGGTACCCCATCTGTCCAGAAACCATCTGCACCCCTGACCAAGAAGCAGATTATAGTTAATCTGAAGGATGTCAGCAAGGCCCTAGGAGAGAAAAAGTTCAAAGTGGATAGGGTGATCCAAGCTCTTCAGGAGGATGCAGGAGTAGAAGAACAGGATGCAGGAGTAGAAGAAGAGTATGCTTCTGAGGAAGAGGATGAGGAAGGAAGCTCTGAAGGAAGTCCTACTGTTTGAGGTGCTTTGTGCCTTCTATGTAATTTTTTTTGTTTGTTTAATTGTGTGGGCTATGCCCTGAACCTTTGTTTTGTAGCACCTGTGTGTGCTTATGGTTTGTATTTGTTTTTGGTACTCTCTGGAATTATCTCTGTTTGATTGGTACTCTGTTTTTATCAGCAATGAATGACTATTATTTGTCAAATTTATTGGCTAAAAAGGGGGAGTAGTTAGTAGTTGATTTGGTTGGTACAGGTGTGCAACATGTGCTGACATGTGGGTACAAAAGACAGGTTATTGTGGTACTGGTGTAATTCAAAACTTATTTTTACACAGGTACTATATCCAGGGGGAGTAACAGGTATTGCAGGTGTTAAGGGGGAGTAAACTCTATACTCTCTCAAGCAGCAGGTTACAGGTTGCAGGTGCAAGTTGCACTCTTTGTCTGGGAAACTTGTTTCTCAGTATGCATAACTCCACGGGGAGTAATAGGCTAGGTATCACTATCTAGCTAACTACAAGTGTGTGTTCAGACTTGAGCTTGTATTTCTCTTGAAGACTGGAAAAGTCTTGAAGACCAGATGTGGTGGCAGATGTTGTCACATCTGATGGTGCTTGTGCTCTCTGCACTGGCAATGATTGTGCTTGTGCTCACTGCCAGTGGCGGAACCAGAAAAAAATATTTCGGGGGGCCATAAATTTTTTTAATGTTTAAATTAAGTAAATAAAATATTATATATAAAAATATAAGTCGTAAAAAGCATAAATATATGATTTGGCAATTCCAAATTTTAAACTTATAAATTAATATCAAGAAAATAAAAATATATCTGATAAACATATTTCTTTATGTCATTTCATATTTATATAATTGGTAATTTTATCCAATAGTATAAATTTAATTAGTTATATGTTATTTTTTGACAAATAAAATCAAATTTCATTATTATAAAATTAATCTGTATAGCTTAAAATAATACTCTAAGTAATCATCAATAATATAAAGGGTAAAATATGTTATCAATCCTTACTTTTATAGCGAGTTTTATTTTTTTGTCTCTTTAAAATAAAATCAATGGTTTTCATCCCTACAAAAAAATTATTTTATTTTTAATCCTTAATGAGCAAAATTTCGACATGTTAATGTCAATATTATTACGTTTTTATGTTCAAAATAATCTATATTATTTTATATATCATGATAAACTTATATAAATTCATATTGTGTTAAAAAATTGTCAAAATTTTATCCATTAGGAACTAAAAACAAAAGAATAAATTTTTTAGGGATGAAAATGAGCGATTTTATTTTACAGGGACGAAAACCAAAACTCGCTATAAAAGTAGGGACCGAAAACATATTTTACCATAATATACACTTATATTTGTAATAATACTTGTCCTTATAGTCATTAAAAAATAAACTTTAAATTAGTATTTACATTAATATATGTATAAATATGTATACAGAATTACTTAAAACTATTAATAATATATTTACATTAATATTATACTTATAAAAAAATTATTTTTTTAAGGTGGGGAGGGGCCGTGGCCACCACCAGCCCCTCCCTGGTACCGCCTCTGCTCTCTGCACTTGCATGTTTTACTGGGAATTTAGGTTCTCAGGATATCAGGGATTTATTTTTCCTGAGCCACGTCTTTGTGGTAAGTTACTATGTAAGGAACTCAGTGTTCCATATTTGAGTCCACTAGAGAGGCTAACTCTCTCTAAGTGTTGACCTTGAGGCTAGCAGTATCTTTGTCCGCTGCCTTTGATCTCTTGTACGTTACTCATTGTAACATTGCAAAATGTGAAGTTCCTTCTCCATCAAATCACTTAATCAAGTTGAAGGAATTTGCTGAAGATTTCTCTCCATAAGATGCTAAGGTTGTTTTAGCCAAAATTTGCCAAAGGGGGAGATTGTTGGGTTTTTAGATGTTGGCTTCATTTTGCAAAAACAAGATGCTAGTCTAAAGGTGGTAACAGATGTGGTAACATTTGTCAGCAACACTGCCAGTTGTTGCCAGCTGGACTTGGAACCCTAATACGCGCCTTTCATCGCGTCGTCTTTCTTTGAACCCTAATTTCTTTTGTTTCAGGTTTAGCTTGAGCGCCAAGGCAAAAGGAAATCAGCCAGCTTGCTGAGGAATTAAATGGAAAGATTTATTTTTAAAATATGTAATAATATATTTTTAAAACAAATCTTTAGGTTCAAGAAATATTTTTGTAAGAGATCAAGACACGTCTTTTTCAACAAGGACTCAGAAGCCCAAGTATTACTTGTAGTCCAAGCAGCTCAGGACTATAAATATATGAAGACCAAGACCTAGTTCTCTAAGAGAGTCAAGCCGTATTTGGTTTTAGGGTTTAGTGTGTCAAAATCGAGTCTCATTGTGAGCCTTTCGTGCATTGCCTTAATGCATGTTTAGGACTGTGTTTTATTGAGTTGTAATGTTACTTTCTCTGAAACTTTGAAGCAAAGAGTTAGTTAGTCTAAGCACTTGAAGCCTTTAGGTAAAAGTGCATAGGGTGTCTAGGAGGGTGTCTCCAACAACCATTCAGTTGAATTGTGTTTTATATCCCGGTAGGTTTACGACGGTGTGGAGGAGCATCGTTATTAAGGAAGTGACCTGGGCTGGTCATATCTAGGTTAGGCCTAGGTAGAGTTTGCACAGATAGGGATTGAGTGAGGAGGGTTAGCGAGTAGTTAGCCTCTGAATCAATAGTATTATAGTATATTCATTCCTGGATTGGTATCCCCCAGATTAGAAACAGTTGCGTCTGAACTGGGTTAACAAACAAAGTGTGCAAGTTTACTTTCTGCCTTTTTATTCGCTTTATTATTTGTTCAGTCATCTCTCGTGGAGACAAACGTGGGAACATCTGTCTCTCAGTCCAACGTTGTTGCGACAGGTGTTAGCACATCTGCTATCACATTTGTCCACTGATAGTGCCGGAATTTCACCATGTTTTAAGGATTTTAATCAGTTTCATGTCAATTTCATCTCAATTCTATTTTTCTTTAATTTCTACTTCGTTTCTGATTCTCCAAAATTTATATATTGACATTGTGATTGAATTTTCTTTGTTGTGATATAATTTTTTTTTAATTGTTAAGTGATTTTGGCTTTTGTTTTTCTATTTTTGTTGTGTTTATTATAGGAAAGAGGAAACTAAGAAGAAGATTTACAATGTTTCAAGTGAGAGGTATTTTGGATTTGGGTGGGAGATTGATGAAGAGACCTCTAATAAGCTAGAAGTTATAAAAGTTGCATTTCAACCACTTTTGATGAATGCTAATGGAGTCATAATTTTTTTATCTTTTCCTGTCTTGTTGCTTCATTTTACAAGCTTATTCATAGGCATATATTATATGACTGAATTATAATCTGGAATCAATTCATTTATGCTGCAACAATTGCAAGAAATCAGTTAAGGACAACCAATTTGCTGCTCATGCAGGTTATACCTTTGTCAAGAAACGAACAAACCAAAGTTTGATTGATCACAAGTGACTCCTCGATGTATTCATCGATCTAGAAGAAAGATCGGACCTTTGTCGAAAAAAGTTCAACCAATCGCAAGTGAAGTTTCGTTTTAGTTCATTGATCCAAAAGTAAGGTCGGACCTTTGTCGAGAAAAGTGCAACCGATCACAAGTGGTTAATTTGGATCAGTTTTTGAATATCCAAATTAAAAATTGACCTTTTTATTAAATATTAATATTGTAAAGGCACAATAAAATAATATATTTGACGTAAAATATAACATATAATTCGTTAGAATTTATTATTTTGCATTGACAATTCTCAATTTTATTTGAAATCTATGAAATTGTAAAAAAGAAATAGCTTAAATTGAACTAATATGTTAATGGAATATATCATACTAATAAAAAGTTAAATAAGTATTAAAAAATCTATATGCGGTTTGGTTTGGTTTTTAAAAATCAATCTAAAATTTGATTCGATCCAACGGTTTCCAAAAGAGGACATCCAAACACATCAAAAATTATTCAGTTTTCTGCAGTTTTCGATTTTTTTGGATCGGGTTGTAATTTTTATTTGGATTGGTTTTGATTTGAGCATCTCTAATCTTGCATATAAAAAAGTTGATAGTGAAAAAAAAAAAAAAGAGGAAATAGAGATTATAAGAAAAAATAATAAAAACTAAAAAAAGTAAGAGGGAGAAGAGAAGTGGAAAGAGAAAAATAATAAAATAGTAAAAAAGTAAAAAAGAGAAAAAAAATAAAAAAAATAAAAAGTAATTTTTAAAAATGATTAAATTGTCCTTAAAAAAATTGATATTAATGGGATGAGTTATTATGCATAAGCATATTCCTTATGCATAGTGCATAAACAAATCTCCACCATCAGATTGCATTTTAATGGACCTTCAAGTGTGGCTGGAATTGGAATGTGGCAGTTACTGAAAGTGAGAAATATACGCACACATGCCAAAACCATTTTGTTGTGGAATGGTTTCACATTAGATGTATTTAATCATGCAAAAACCATTTTGCTGTAGAATGATTTCAGAGAGTTATACTCCAAATCCATTAAGGCATCTCCAATGGTGCAATCTCCACAAAAATATTTTGTGGTCCCATCGGTGCCACATCACCTCAAAACAAATCACACATTTTTTACTTCAATGATGCAACTTTAAAAAACTCTATTAGATTCCACAATTTTACCTCACATATCAATATTTTATTTATAGTTAACTTTATTAGGTAAGAAGCAATGCATGACTCCAAAATTGCATGCCAAAATATTATTATTTTAATGGATGCAACTTTAAAGTTTCCTTGATTTGTGAGTATACAGCATCGCCATGGCAACTTCAGGCTGACGGACGATCTACAAAAACAAGCCGCTGCAAATGCTCTTTGATGTTTGTTTTGTTGTTATTTATGCATTGTGCATAAGCAAGGCTTATTTACCAGAACCGACCCGATTTTAACTATTTGAATATAGAATATGAAAGTAAATTTTTTTTTTTGACATAATATGAAAGTAATTAAATATGTAATAGATTTTTTTATATTGAATAGATTCATTGTCTCAATACAATATTGTCCCCCTCGTTTAATGCATTTCACAACAAAATAAAGGAAAATGATTAATAGCACGAGACAGTTTGGGTGCGTTTGTTTCGAATTTTAAAAAATGGATATTTTTTTGTATTTTTGAAAATAGATTTTATAAAATCGTTTTTTAAAATATTACAAGTTTTTTAATATCATTTTTTGTAAACTGAAACATTAATTTTGACATCATATAACATCAAAATACATTATTGAAGATCAAAACATAGTCAAAATTGTAATTTTTTCAAAAAGTTGTATTTAAAAAATGATTTTTATGAAAATCTATTTGAAATAACTTTAAATTAATTGATTTTTTTTGAAATTTTGTTATCCAAAAAAAATTTCAATAAAATGATGAAATACCTAAAATGACATTTTAAGAATAACTATTAAAACCAAATTTGAAATTTTTATAAAAACTTTCTTTATAAATTTTTTTTTTACACAAAATTATATAACACTACAAAATCCATTTTAAAAAAAAAATCCAAAACAAACAGACCCTTTATCGTGAAAACGCACGATGGGTATTAATTATGTGAGCCAATAGCCATATACATTACTCCACTCCCTGTCAAATAGTGATCATATTTTTCTTATTTTTTTCACACGTAAAGAATTCTTATTGTTTTCTTTCATGAATTTATTTATAGTTTTTTTTCACCAATTTTTTTTCAAGTATTCTAATAACTAAAATTTTATCTTTAAAGGTGTATCTGACTATCTTTATTCGAACCTCAGTCTGAATTTTACATGTAATATCTTTGTTAATTGAGTTATTATACTCACAAGGACAAGTTTTTTTTTTTTTTTTAATTTTAAGGTCAAATAATGCATCCACTTACGCTTGTAATAGATAAATTCTTTAAGTTTTTTAAGTTAGAAATAAGTCTTTTAAGTTTTACATTTCTAACATATAAGTTTTTTAAATTTTTTAAGTAACAAATAGACTATTTAATTTTGTAATTTGTAATAAATAGGTCTTTTAAGTTTGTAATTATTAGTATATGTTACAAAAGTAAAACTGGATATCCGCGGACAAAAAAAGTGAATATTTCAATTATCTGTATTTTAATGAATACAGATGCAGGTTTAATACTATCTGCGCCTGCAGATATTCCTATTTAAATAATTAATAAAATTATTTAAATATCCCTATTTAAATATAAACTTTAGTGTTTTTCTTGTATTAAAAAAATAGTATTTTTATATTATGGCTTTGTTTAATTTGGCAAAATTAGGGTTTAGCTGATACGCTAGTTTATAGTTTATGATTGATGACTGATAGCTTATAGTTGATGACTTATAGCTGATAAGTTAATTGAAGTGTTTGGTAAAATTAACAGTTGAATTGATTGATAAATGTAAAATGACATGTTTAATTCAGTAAAATTTATATCAAATTAATACTATTTAAGATACTTAGAATATACTAATTTAATAAATATATCTTTCATATATTATTAAATTAATTTTTACATGCTGAATTTCAAAAAAATATATGATTTCGTTATATATTCTGTAAAAAAATAATAATACTAAAATATATTCACGATATAGTATAATCAAGATAAATGATAATTAACTACCTATAAATTGATAAAAACAAAATAATAAGGATAGTTATACTAAATTACCTATTATTATTATTATACTTTATACGTGATATTTTTAAAGCAACACATTAATATATATATATATATATATATATATTATAATGATAATAAATTTATAAAGGGTAAATGTGAATTTTAGTTAAAAAAAATTTTTTGAACAAGAATTTTAGTTAATATTATTTTTTTAAAGATCAAAGAGGTGGAAAGCAAAGAGAACCACCAAAAAATTTATTGAAAAGAAAAAGAGACATTACAAGGAGGAGGGGACTATGCCAAAACTTCAACTATGTAGAACAATATTAACGAAAGCTTGGAGAACCAAGCTTATTACGAGGTAAACAATCAATAATAAAAGAAGGGGCTTCAGTCCAAGTAATCAAAGAAGGAAGGGACAATCCATGGTTGGCCACTGCAGCTTGGTTACCCTCCCTATAGATATGAGTTATAACACAATTCATCTGTTGCTTCAGTAACATCACATTTTGCCATCTGTTTCTTAAGAACCAAGCAACCGATTTGTTAGGGTTTTTGAAAGCAGCCACCACAACACTGGAATCAGTTTCAATCCA
Source organism: Trifolium fragiferum (assembly GCA_954870985.1). Classification (NCBI taxonomy): domain Eukaryota; kingdom Viridiplantae; phylum Streptophyta; class Magnoliopsida; order Fabales; family Fabaceae; genus Trifolium; species Trifolium fragiferum. The sequence goes on along the minus strand of OX940792.1, from coordinate 44,998,050 downwards.
AAGATGCCTCCAGTTATGATGACAAGCAGTCTCAAGCTCATAAGCTACTTGAAATAGCGTCTGAAAAATAAGTTATAAGTAGGTAAAATATACTATAAGCTCATGATGAAAAGACTATTACCAAACAGGTCTTTTAGCTTACCAAACACTTTTGAATTGGATAATATGGAGGTGTAAAAAAATGTGAAAAGTTGAGTGAACATTTTATTCCTCCAGAGCAACATTGTCAGAATCGAGATATTACCTTAACTCTTTTTGCTAGGTAAAATCGAAACGTAAAATTGTCGATTTTACCTCATATTAAAATAACTTTATTTTTTTTATATACATATATAAAATACTATAATGCATCATGGGAAGGAAGTTGTCTCCTCTCTTCCGGCAGGGTCGATGACTTTGTTCTCAGGTTTTCCAGCGGGATTTTTCATCAGAAGGATGGTTTTTCGAAGCCTCCTTTGCTCAGGTGGTCTCGCCTTTGTTCTGGATTGCCGGTTGGTTCTTAAAGCTGTGGATGGTATAATCTTGTTCTGTTACCGGTGTTGTTACTATATTGTCGTGGTTCTTTGCCTCTTTTTTTAGCACTGTTGTTTGCTCTTTTGGATTTTGGTTTCAGATCTGTTGAGATTTGCAAGATCAAAATTTTCATTTTTGCATCTGCAGCACTAGAGAATTTGGAAAGGCCATCGGATTTTGATTTCGCTAGAAATAGCCAGTACAACATTTTAGGTCTACCGCAACCCCTAAATTTTGAACAGTAAAAAAACAGTTCTTGTAAAATGGCAAAGAGAACGGTATTCATATTCAGTTGTGATAGCATGTGAAAATTTAGCCTTTAATAAAGAAAAATAGGCAAATATATATATTTGTTTTCTGCGATTATTGCCTTTACAGATTTAATTTAGCCTTAAATATGTTGGAGCATGACATACTTTTAATTTTACATACTAGGTATAAAAAAGATTACATTTAAAGATGCAGTACATGTCCTATAATGGCTATGCATATCTTAATATATTTGTTTAGCTGAGTAGTACTCACTTAGTTGGCTTGACTACATTGAACTTGAATGTAAATTGATTTCATTAAGAGGCTCTCATAAATAAATATTAGTAACATATATAATTAGGAATAGAAAAGTGAATCGACAGAGGTCGTCACTAATAGTGGCAGTGAAATGGAGCTGCGCATAGCGTGGAGGGTCGGTACCCTTCGTAGGCTTTCGAATAGGGTTGTGGTGGTGACCAACGCTTGTGGCGACGAAAACACAAAGGAAATTGTCAATGTTGTGGAAACGATAGCCTTGTTGGAGCGATGGAGATCAATTTTCAACGAGGGTTTCTCACAAAGCGGGTTATTGGAGTCGTCGGTTTTGGCAAGAGTCGCCTCACATTAGAACTAACAAAAGCTTCTGAATAACAAAATTGTTGGTTCTGGCTCTATCTAGGTATGTACTTTCAAATAAAATTAACATTCATTCTTTTTCTCTTTTGCAATCTCATAACACTTTTGATTTCTCTACAGTGCATTTTCAATCTGTTACGAATTTCCTATCAGTCGTCGAAGTTGCATACCAGGTTTTACAATTCAGTTTTAGAATTCACTGGACTTGTTTTATGGTTTATATTGTTTTTTATAGTGAATAATATTTTTTTCTTTATTGTCATTACTTGATTACTAATGGCATGTATGTGCCATAATCATAAAAGGCATATATATATGCGAGTCTGATAGTGTTCAATTGGTGTGAGAAATAGATGTTTAAGGGTGAAAAAAATGTGAAGTATGTATAGCTATTGGAGGATATTTTTCTATATTTCTATTTTGGTGTATTGTTCCTTATTTGTATATTAAAATTTTGCTTCTTACAGCAAGATGTGCTAATCTTTTAAGCATTGCCATGTTTTGGCTTTAATGCTACCTATTAATTTTAGAAATTTGAGATTGATGAGAAATTCTTTAAAGGCTATAGAAACTATAGATGTCTGTTTTTGTCTATGATCAGTTTAATAGGGCAATTTACGTCTCCCCACTTCATTTGTCTTTTCTAAGTATTCTAACCGATGGTAGGTAAATACATTCATTATGGTTCAAAGAGTACTCTCGTGTAGGTGTACCAGTACCTAAAAATCACCTAAAATACCAACTATTATTGACGTCGTCCTCTAGAAGTATAAGTTGACGGTTTTCTTTGTCATCACGACTGAGATGGTGACTTGATAAGTGTTGTTTTAATGAAAACAAAGAAAACCAAATATCAGTTGAGTATTGAGTCATGGATGTCCGTTTTCTTTTTGTCAAATTAACACTGATTTAGTAACGGTGAATGCGACAAAGGTGTTTACTGATGGCGGTAACTACGGTGTTTGGTGCCCTTTCTCTTCTTCCAATTCTGGACTTGTAAGATTCGTGATTTCCGAAATGTTCATTGAATCAAATTAAAGAAAAGCCACTACTATGTTTGTTGCTATTTGGTTTCTCGCTGTCACCTGTTTATTGTAGAATAATCAGCTTTGTCATTTTTTGTTCATCCAAGGAAGATGTCTTCTCCTTTCTATTTCCTTGTAATAACATCCTACTTATATATGTCAAAAAAATTTGAAAGAAGTTTTTACAGGAACTCGTTTGTTATGCAGGAAAATGAAGCATAGATTGGGACTGTCTTTTAATTGATAATGGTTGCAGCTGTTGATAACATTGAGAGTTTAGGGTGGCGTGTGCATAGAAGGTATGTTGCTTGGTTTTGCTTCTAGGTATGTTGCTTGGTTTTGCAATATTGAAACTATAATTCTCATGATGAGTCTAGCTAATATCCTAACCATTTTTGTAACTTCTATTCTTTTATTATTCCATGTTTCCTCTTGTCTTATGGTTGACATTTGATAGATGAAATGATGAATATGAAACTTTGCTATGCTAGGACATATATCGCTTATATTTTGTTCAAAGGATGCTCTATTATTTGAAGAAGCTTTCTTGTTTATACAATTGAGATTCTCATGCAATGGAGTTTGTATCCTCAAATCCCTCAGCGGAAATGTTTTTTCAAGTCATTGCAAAACCAATTAATTATATCAATTCACATTCAGAACTTCAAGGCCAACACAGTGCACATGTCATACAATCATTGTTTTTTCACAATTTTGTTTTGGACAGATTTTCCTTGGCTGTGTAATGCTTAGCTATGGTTTTATTTAGGCATGCTATGAGTAGTAAAACAATTGTAATAGCTGTCCGAGGTAGGAGTATTGTTTAGATCAGGGGTCATAAGCTTTGGGGCTGCAAAATAGTTTGGTGAGGAGTTGGTTTGAAATCTTGTATGGAAGTCTCTAGTTGTATCTTGTGTACTGTGGCTTGCTTTCAATTAATATTAATTTCAAGTTCTTATCAGAAGCACTGAAAAATTAACAAACACACACACACACACACAGAGGAATGCTTTGTCATATAACGTGAGAAAACGATAACTGCAAATTGTATAAGTGCATATTTGGCATCATGGTAGGTTGGACAAAATTATGGTAGCTCAATCTAATTTTGTCAAAATCATGGTTTCTTTTCTTTTTTTTCTTTAAATTTTAATTATATTACTTTTATTTTGCAGATGATGAATAATGATGATATTGATGAAGAAATGCAGGATTTTGAAGATGAAGAGATGTAGATGTTTTTGTAATAGAATATACATTTTGAAGATAGTTTGATGCTGAATAATTCACATTAGGATATACATTTAAGATGTTAGTTTCATTTTGAGGATGAGGGCTATTTCATTTTGAAGATGTTAGTTTGATTGTGAATGATTAACAATATTATGTCAACGTTATGTTGATCGATGTTATTATTTTGATATATATGAATGATAATCATTTTAGTTTAATTTGTTATGTCTTTTATTATTGGATTATATTGAAATTATTGTTCTTTAGGTCTAATATAATAAATATTTATAAGGGTGGTAAAATTAAATTGAAAATATGGTAAAGGGCAAAATCGTTCTTTTAGCTAAGAAACTGTTCTAGATCATATGGTAAAGGGTTTACCAGAACGGTTTTTATAGAGCAACGGTGAGAAAGCATTGCTGTCTAAAAAATTAAAAAAAAAACGGTTTTTGATTTGACAACAGAGAGACCGTTGCTTTATCAAACAAACCAGAACGGTTCTCAAAATGACAACTGCGAGAAAGCGTTGTCGTATCTATTTGTTAATTAATAAAGTTGAGGTCTATCAGAACGGTTTTTACGTTAGGCAACAGTTGAAATCCGTTGCCATAGTTCAAAGTAAAGCGTTCTCTACATTAGACCAACGACAACGGTTTTAATTGAGAACAGAGAGAAACCGTTGTGGTTGGGAACTTTAAGAACCGTTCTGTTAGGATCTCTAAGAAAACGGTTTTCTTCAAGGGGTTGCCGTTGAAAAAAAATACCGTTGCGAAAGGCTAAGAGAACCCCTCGGTATAGAACGCCCTGAAAACCGTTCTCGTAGCCTTTCGCAACAGTTTATTTATATTACAGAACGGTTTTTTGACGTTCTTATAGAATGAAAATGTTGTAGTGAGCCTTGTACTCGTTGATGCTTTAGCAAGTTGTCGGTTGTTGTGTCCATTTCCGTGTTGACGGTCGGATTCAGTCACCGTGCCCTAAGACATAGATTGATTTTAGTCAGCCTCTTTTGGTTGTTGTAATGGTCGAATCTTGTACACGTCTCTTTTTTGCAGTTTGGTTTCGGGTCCTGCGTTAGACTTGCTGAATTGTACTTGATGTGTCTTTGATTGCTTCGCATTTGGTGCTTTCACTGGGTTTGGTTCGGTTCGATTTGCTTTACCCTCTTTGGGTTGTATATACGCTTTTTGAGTATTTGTTGGGTCAGGTTCTTGCCCCCTCAGCTTTCTTTGTACTTTCTTTTTTATTTTATGAACTGTTGTTTGCTTAAAAAAAAAAATTTCAAAGCTAAAATATACCACTACAACATTTTCATTCTACAAGAACGTCAAAAAACTGTTCTGTAATGTAAAAAAAACCGTTGCCAAAGGCAATGAGAACGGTTTTCAGGGCGTTCTATACCGAAGGGTTCTCTTAGCCTTTCGCTACGGTTTTTTTTTCAACGCCAACCCCTTGAAGAAAACCGTTTTCTTAGAGTTCCTAACAGAACGGTTCTTAAAGTTCCCAACCACAACGCTTTTCCTCTGTTCTCAGTTAAAACTGTTGCCGTTGGTTTAATATAGAGAACGCTTTGCTTCTATCTACGGCAACGGTTTTCAACCGTTGCGCATTTAAAAACCGTTCTCGTAGGTGACTATTGGAGAACGGTTTCAATAAGCTACTTTAGAGAGCGGTTTCAGTGAGTTACTTTAGAGAACACTAATAAACCGTTTCTGTTGGCTATAACATTTTTAAAAAAAATAGAAATTTATGGTGAGACCCATTTCATTCATGCACATAGATAAAAAAATTAGGCCGGTTATTTGTTGGGTAATATCACCCAAAGTCAATGACACAAAAAGTGAATACAAATTAGAAAAGGTTTCTTATATAATACATAAAATGGACAGAGGAATAGTATATTCTAAAACCTAGTTATAATGCTTGCAAATCTCTACAACAAATTTGAAATCCATTGTGGTTGATGTTTAGATCGAAGGAACTTCTAAAGATTGATTTCGTGCCTTTCATTCTCCTGTGTCTAGCCTGCAGTTTCCAATAAGAAGCTTATTTCAAACATTGGTGATTTAAGATTTATATAAATAAAATAGTAGCAAGTTGTAATCAAGAAATAAAGTTTAAACACAATATTACCAATACTGATAAAAGAAGGGTTACATGCTTTGAAACTGGAGCATCTATTCGCTGACACTTGAGCATCACAAACCAACAATGGACAGATTATAGAAAGGTCAACATTGTGAATTAATTTGAGAACAAAACCAGCATACACTAAGAATTAATAGATAGAACTATAATTATAAAGAAAACAGAACTTAAATAGAATTCAAAAGTTGCCTAGTAAATTGGCAAAATGAACATAAACATGTTGACCAAAAACCTTACATAAATATGTTATGACATATTCACATAGCTGTTCAAGATCAAAATTACAACCACACGACTCATAAGTACTTGAGTAAAGATATTGAAAACATAAATAAATGAATAAATTAAACAAACAAGTAAATATATAAAATCTTAAACTTGAAAGTGCTCTAGAAAAATATATAATGTAATGTTTGATCTAATTCAAAATCTGCTTTTGTTCTTTAAATTGAGAGAAAATCCAACATAAGTATGCTAGTCACTGCTTTTAAACTGAAGGAAATTAATGATAAGCAACTTTTAAATACAAAAATATTCTGAGCCTATGCAGAAGAGTCTATGTAGTTACCCAGTCCTATATCAAGCCTGATACCAATAAACCTGCTTGCCATTCCTTGAACTTCACCTTTAGCAATTACCTGTAATTTAAGGTTACTTTTCAGAAAGAAAATAATATATACAAGTAAAAGAAACATGTGTTGAAAAAAATAGAAGATAAAAAGAAATGTGTTGAAAAAATAATTCATGATTCATGCCACTAGTAGTAGTAGATGAAGATCTTCCGAACAACAAAATGGAAGTGATTACTGTGCTGCTGCTGCATCATTAAATCAAAACTGCTCTATAATCAAACTGAAAAGGCTCTATTTTTCACCTCAGCAAAATTCCTTTGAGCAGCAAACCCACTAAAGAAACAGCTCCTGGTAGAAGCCTTTGAAGAAGAAATCAGCTTTTAAATTGTTATTCATTGTTAAAATAAATTAAATGGCTAAATTTTCAATATTGACAATGCAGATAAGTGAGGCATAGAAACATAAGTTACCTATTAGTACAAAATAGAGGGAAAAAAATGTACTTTTTTTTTTCACATATTCACTATTAGAAATATATAGTGAGCTACTATATTGTATTCAAAATTGGGTTAGGACCCAAGCCTCTCTTCTCCTTAAATTGTACTATATTGTTTTGTCATATTTGGTTTGATTTCTTTGTTTCTTTTTTACAATTTAAGGAGAAGAGAGGCTTGGGTCCTAACCCAATTTTGAATACAATATAGTAGCCCACTATATATTTCTAATAGTGAATATGTGAAATAAAAGTACATTTTTTTCCCTCTATTTTGTACTTCTATTTTCTAATAGCAGCCCATTATGTAAGTTTTGTCACATTCAGCACCATGATGGAATCAAACTAACACTTAATATTCATTAATTTAATGTATCATCTCATATCCTATCATAATTCAATCGTGTCACAATTATTAAATTCATCAATAACCTTAGTTGAAGTTCAATTCTTTCCCGGCTCTCTTCAGTGACAATGATATACTTGATTATAAAACATATATGCCATTAGTAATCAAGTAATGACACTAAAGAAAAACTAATATCCATTATAAAAAACCTCTAAACCATTAAACTAGTTCAATGAATTCTAAAACCTGGTATGCAATAAAACCAATCCAGTAAGCGTGCGCGCACAAAAACAAAATTTAACAACAACGGAGCTTAAAAACAACAACTAAATTTATCCATCGATGAACATGTGTGTATCTCCTTAAGAGAAGACAAAACATCATCATCAAATATGACAAGTACAACACATCTAGTATCATTTTCAACATTTAGTTTAAGTCCTTACCTGTGCAATTACAATAAGAAAAGAGATTTGACCATTGCATAACCACGTAAGTCCAAACCTGTCAATGAGATCCATCTACATTCATGTTTGATCCTTCCTTGGTTAGTGCTCTGCATCCAGCTACTCCAAATCAGACACTAATAAGAAGTCTTAGAGACAGGCAATTATGCAGTATGCATCAGAAGAAGCATGATAAGTTTCAGCATATACAATTCAGTGTGCATTAAACCATAGTACATCAGATTTTCACAACACATATCATGGTAGAATGACAGCTGATGGCAATTGAAATTAAGAACAGAAACAAATTAAGATTCAGCTTGCACTACACACCGATAAAACTGACAATAAAAAAATCACTAATCACACATAAAAGCATGGCAAGAAAAGACACCACAAACACCATATATAAACACCAAATGCAAAACAAAATCTGCCCCTTAAACATCCCACTTTTCACTGAAGCTAACTCAAACATCACAGACTAGAAAAGAAGGAAACGAATACGGAATGAAAACAAATGCAAGTTCAATGAATATTGGACCCAATTGTAGATAAAAAAAAATCCTTAAGTCATTAGCTAGGTGTTCCATCGCTCCAATTTATAAATACCTAGGAATGAAAGGTAAACTTCGATGACTGAGAGGAAATTTGTAACAGATTGAAAGTATTATGAGATTGCAAAAGAGAAAAAGAAAGTTAATTTTATTTGAAACTACATACCTAGATAGAGCCAACACCAACGATTTTGCTTTTGAGACGCTTTTGTGACTTCAAATGTGAGGCGACTCTTGCTAGAACTGACGACTCCAATAACTCACTTTGTGAGAAATCCTCATTGAAAATTGACCTCCATCGCTCAGACAAGACTATAGTTTCCAAACCATCGACGATTTCCTTTGTGCTCTCTTCACCGCACGCGTTGGTCACCACCGCAACCCTAATCGAAAGCCTGCGAACGAGTAGACCGAAACAGATCAGACATAGACAAGGAGGTACGTGATTCAACGATGATTTTCGTGAGGGATTCTTCGAGTTTAGGTTTCGTGACGGATTCAATGAGTTTGCGGACTCAACGAAGCAAAGAATCTAAGAAGAATTAACTCAATCGATTGGAGATTTTGGATTCATGAGTCAATTCCTTCTGAGAATGGATTCAATCGGTGGAAATTTTGGGTTTTCATGAAATCACCGAGAATGGTTCGTGAGAGAGTATGCGTGTTGTGTTGTGAGTTTAGCATTCTTAGTTTTTGTTTTTTGTTAAAGGGAAATAATATATGTACCTGTTTAGTTTCTTAAAATTTGTAAAAAAGAAAGAGAACGTATTACTTAAATATTTTATTAAAATAATTATTAAAACCATATCAGAACGGATTTCCACCGTTGCCGAAAGGAATCATTAGGGAACCGTTCTCTTTAATCTATAAGAGAACGGTTTTGAGTCGTTGCATACAATTGGTGAAAATATATATAATACCAGAACAGTTTACAAAAAGTGTTGTCTTTGACACGCTACAAGAACGGTTTTTTTACATCCCAAAAGTTAGGTGTTGCGGTAGACCTAAAATGTTGTAGTGTACTAAATCACCATAATAAAATGTAATATTCATAAACTTGGATAAAACTACACAAATTACCTACCAAATCATCAAAGTAGCATAAAAAAATGGGGTTTTTTTAAAAAAATGTCAAAAAAATAATTTAAAAAAAAGGTAGAATTGTCTCAAAGAGTTAAAGCCAACGATTTTACATGATTTTACACGATTTCAAAGATTTTACTACAAATTAAATCGTTTAATATCGTTCCAGATCACGATTTTACCAGAAAACGATTCTACCTGCGATTTAACTAAAAATCCCTACCTAGAAACGTAAAATCTATAGTTTTTACATTTTAAATCGCGATTTTAACAACCTTACTCCAGAGTTAAAGGCAGAAAGAAAATCCATTTCGATTATCGATTCAAGTGCCATCTTCAGAGTAAATGGTTATTAATTCATGTGTCAATCTAGGTTGGATATTTACCGGTAGCCAGATGTGTATCATGTGTTTGCATGTCTCAAATAAAAGATAGATAATATATTTTCTATCAAGGAAAAATAATAATATATCTATTATCTAATCTAAATTTTAGATTAAATACAACAATTTTTATTAATTTGACTTTTTATTTTATTTAAGATAAGAGATAGTATCAATCTTTAATCAAAACTAACAAAGTGGTCAACCACAAGCCAACAGAAAGAAAAAAGAGAGGGTAGGAAGTTAAATCAAGGTCATCAAAATGATGGGCATGATTTTTGGTTACAATAATGATAGGCATGATTAATTCCCAATTGAAAATGATTTGTTTGTACAAGAATGATTAAATGGAGCCCGTTTGCATAGGAGGTAGTCCACTGAGCTAGTAAACTACTACCACTAATTTTCCTTTCCTATAGGATAAATTTTCAATAACCGTTCAATTAAAATCAGACTTTTTAAATCTCAAATTTTGTGTTTTTTAAACAAAATAAACTCGAGAATTGAACCATTCAATCGAGATCATTAAAAGATCAAAAGTTAGTTTGAAATCTTAACCGTTCAAATCTTCAATCAGACGGTCCCACACACACATGCACTCTAATTTCCCCTATATATACATATATGAGTTTGTACCTTGTGGAAATATCACAAAGAAATGGCTCGTTATGGTTCAAGATTGTTAGTGCCTGTAGACTTGAAGAAGAAACCATGGGAGCAGGAACTACCCCTTCACAACCGATGGCATCCAGAGATACCTCCAGTTGCAGAGGCTACAACCGGTGAACTTTTTAGAGTTGAGATGATAGATTTCAGTGGAGGTGCTATCACTAAGAATTACACTGCTGAAGATGCCAAGCACGTTGATCTCTCAGCTGTAAGTTCCCTATTCATCCTCTCTCTGTTAAAGTATAGACTTATTTAATTACACTTTTCAAAGAGTGTTTTATTTTTTATAATAATTATCCAATCATAATGATTAGCTCAGTGTTTTATTAATATTTATTAAAATTATAAATATCTAACACCTTGATAAAGGATTAAATTAAACCATCAAAATTAATCTACACCTACATTCCTAAAAATGAATATATGAATATTGAATATGCACCACATATATTAACTCATTGTTTGTCATATATCCACCTAACAATTCAATGGAAAATCGGTCCCCTTCATCAGATTAATGCCAATTGCCAAACACTGCTATAAAACAATATCTAGAGTCTAGACCAAGTCCAACATATGTTTCCAAAATCACTATACATGTTTGTCTATGGCTCCACCAACTCCAAGACTAGTTGTGCCAATAGACCTGAAAAAGAAGCCATGGGAACAAAAACTTCCACTTCATAATCGATGGCACCCTGATATACCTCCTGTGGTAGATGTTACTACCGGTGAAATCTTTAGAGTTGAGATGGTAGATTGGACAGGAGGTACTATTAAAGATGACAATTCGGCACTTGACATAAAACTTATAGATCTCTCAGTTGTAAGTTTAAATTAAGTCTCTTCCCGTCTCTGAATTTGTTTTTCTTGCTGTCACAATCATGCATTAACTGATTTCAACTGATAGATCAAGATTGTTATTCGTGTTCTGTTGTGTATGACTAATATTTTACTAATAAGTAGTCAGACAGCTCTAGCTGTGCGAGATATATATAACATGTGAACCAAGGTTGTTAAAATCACGATTTAAAACGTAAAAATCATAGATTTTACGTTTCTATGTAGCGATTTCGAGTGAAATTGCTGGTTGAATCATTTTCTGGTAAAATCATGATCTGGAATAATTTTAAACGATTTAAATCGTGATAAAATCTTTGAAATCGTGTAAAATCGTTGGTTTTAACTCTTTAAGACGATTTTACCTTTTTTTATTTTTTATTTTTGACAATTTTAAAAAAAAAAAACTAGGTTTTTTTTTTTTTTTTTATGTTACTTTGATGATTTGGTAGGTAATTTGTGTAGTTTGATCAAGTTTATGAATATTACATTTTATTATGGTGATTTAGTATATTTTAGCTTTGAAATTAAGTTGAAATTTTAATATTGGTGCATTATAATATAATATAAGTATATATATGTCATGTATACAAAATTAATATTATTTTAATGAGGTAAAATCGACGATTTTACGTTTCGATTTTACCTAGACAAAAAGAGTCAAGGTAAAATCTCGATTCTGACAATCTTGATGTGAACATATATATGTTTTTGATAATTAATTTTGGGTGTTGGGGGTAAATGGGCCAGGTCCATCACCTTAGTGGGCCAATAAGAATTGTGGACAATGAAGGCATCCCGGCCCACCCTGGAGATTTGCTTGCTGTTGAAATATGCAACTTGGGTCCTCTTCCTGGTGATGAATGGGGCTTTACAGCAACATTTGACAGAGAAAATGGAGGTGGTTTTTTGACAGACCATTTTCCTCATGCCACAAAAGCTATTTGGTACTTTGAAGGAATATATGCTTATTCACCTCAGATACCAGGTGAAAGGACTGATATATCACTTTTGGTTTATATAATAATGTCAAATATTTTTTATGTTTGCTTACTTTTCTTGCTGAGACAGATGCCTAATTAATCATGAAAAATGTAATATGACATTATGACCTATGAAAAACATTTGACAAACTCAAATAGAGAATTATTTGAAATGACCAAAGTGTTTCATAGGTCTTATTAAAATGTAAATTATACGACCATAATGGAATGAAAACAACTTAAGAGACCAAAATGAAACATGAGAATAATCTAATGAACCAATGTGTAATTTAGCTAGAAATTAATGAACAAATTAGTAGTTTAGCTAGTTAAATGGATTATACAAGGCACTTTCTGCATGTTTTGTCACTATGTTATCATTTTTGTTGGACAGGAGTGAGGTTTCCGGGCATAACACACCCAGGTATAATTGGAACTGCACCATCAATGGAACTCCTAAACATATGGAATGAAAGAGAAAGAGATGTTGAAGAAAATGGTCTTCAATCTCTCAAACTATGTGAGGTTTTGCATAGTAGACCCTTAGCAAACTTACCTACAACAAAAAGTTGTCTCCTTGGAAAGGTACATAATAAATATGTATCAATGTCGGTGTATTTTTTTGCATAATGTCGACGTGTTATAGCTTATACAAGTTACTTAATTGAAACATGCTATATTTGACCAATGTTTTGTTGGCTATTTAAGAAATCAAATAAGATTACCTTTTTATTATTTTGAGGCCCTTTTCTTGACATGGTTGTAGATTGAAAAAGGCAGTGATCAATGGGAGAAGATTGCAAGGGAAGCAGCAAGAACAATACCGGGAAGAGAAAACGGTGGAAATTGTGACATAAAAAATCTTAGCAGAGGTTCAAAGGTATACCTTCCTGTTTTTGTAGAAGGAGCAAATCTCAGCACTGGTGACATGCACTTTTCACAGGGTGATGGTGAGGTCTCATTGTGTGGTGCAATAGAAATGAGTGGTTTCTTGGAACTCAAGTTAGTATAGAACTTACATTAATTCAAATATTAGAAAACTTTTATTCTGTTCCATCCTTACATTTAAGTTGATACCCTTTTATTTTTATGTCATCAACAGGTGTGACATTATAAGGGGAGGAATGAAAGAGTACCTTACACCAATGGGCCCTACTCCCCTTCATGTCAACCCAATCTTTGAGATAGGACCTGTTGAACCAAGATTCTCAGAGTGGTTAGTATTTGAAGGCATTAGTGTGGATGAAAGTGGGAAGCAACACTACCTAGATGCAAGTGTTGCTTACAAACGAGCAGTGCTCAATGCTATTGATTACATATCCAAATTTGGTTACTCCAAAGAACAGGTTTAACTACACAATACTAAAATGTTCAAACATATGTTATATTCATCAGATGAAAATAATTTAATTTACATGAACATTATAATGTGATTTGATTGGATGCATCTGTAAAAAAGTTTTACTCTCTCAATGCGTAGAAATTTATCTCTATGGAAAAAGGGATTAAGTATGTTATATCACAAAAGACAACAAAAATGCAACCTATATGTCTAATTGCTATGTCTCGAACATTATTCAGGTGTACCTGCTACTATCTTGTTGTCCTTGTGAAGGAAGAATATCTGGAATTGTTGATGCTCCCAATGCTTGTGCAACATTGGCCATCCCAACGGCTATATTTGATAAGGTAAATATATAACAAAATAATAAATCATGTCTAATGCGTGGAGTATTTGTAACGAAATTACACCAATCATACCAGGATGCTTGATTTGTATGATTGTATTTGATCTGTTAAAAAATAAGAGATTGTATATGACAATTTTAATTATACTGTATTTGATTTTAAAATTATTTCTGGGAATGGATAAGCTGGGAGTCAAGGGACTTGATAAAAAATTGAAATTGTTGTTTTTCATTGAACCATGAATCAACTTTTTGTCATCTATATAGGTTGTTCAAAATACCAAAATAATTGTTTGTCCACCAAATATCGTACAAGATAAAATTTGTCCAATAATTTAATCGTTTGCCATGTATTGTTTTGTCCTATGCTATTTTTGTCTAATATTTACATTTTACAGATCAAACGTTGCACTCGAATAATAGTTATGTGGCTCGATGTTTTTGCAGGATATTCGTCCTAAAAATAACAAGGTACCAGTTGGACCCCGCCTTGTTAGGAAACCAGATGTCTTCAAATGCACTTATGATGGAAACTTGCCCATCACAAAGAATCCCAGTGCCTCATCGTGATTTGTATTATAGTTTGGAATTTGGAATTAAATCACATGCTTCTATAGCATATTCCAGAAATATATATGATTTACTAGTATGCCATAAAAATAAAGCTCGTTGGAAACATTTGGACATTTGTATTGTATGAACTGTTTCATGGAGAGTTGTTGAAATAAAGTCAAGGAACTTATGGCATGATTGGATTAAATTTATTTTTTATTAAGTCATTATTTGATTCCACGTTCAAGTCGAAGCTTCCTTAATTTGTAGCTTCATATTCACCACGCATCTCTGGACTTTCACCAATGTCATGAAAACAAACACATACTTAAACTCTCACCAAGCAATGATGAAGTTTTTAGTTATAGACTTAGTATAGTAAAAAAGAGTTAACATGCCAAATTTCTCTGCATTTTTTTATCCCACAAGATATTACTTACTCCCTCCGGTAAGCAAATTTTCAAAAAAACAAATTTTTTAAGAAAGTAGGTAAATGCATTAGTTGGAGAGAAAAAACATTTTGAAAAGTGTAAAACATTGCATTTATCGGTTGAAATTGAAATAATGTCATAAAACATAATAATTGTAATACATTTTTGCTTATATTTAAGACTTTCAATTTTTTTGTTTTGTTGCTTATATTTGAGACCGGAGGGAGTATATCCATTTTGTACTTTATTTATTAATCGCTGCATTTGTAAGAAAAAACATTTATTCTTAATTTATTTATTTTTTAATTTTTAAATTATTTTTTTGAAAATTAAATAGTACAACATTAATCTTTTTATATTTTTTTACCTACCCTTAATCATTTTCTATGATAAAAAAAATTATTTGTTTTTTTTTTCTTTGTGCAGCCTTAATTATTTATTACCCACTCTTTCAATTTAATGGCCATCAATCAATAAATAAGACAATTCCAATTGAACTTCTCGCGCGATAGATTGCTCTTTCTCTTTCGAACATCTCAATCTCATTCCTTCTTTTATTACTTTTGTAATTAATTAATTAATAAAAATTCCCCAAATCTCTTCTCTCTTTTTTCCCTCTTCTTTCTTCCTCCGCCGCTTAGTCTCGTCCGCCACAACAACTCCACCACCGCCCTACGACCATCGCCGCCACCCTCGGTTTCCTATTCCGGTCTTCATGTCGCAGAAGTTTGGAAAAGCCACTCGCCGTCCCGGCGCTTCCTCCAAGGCTAGGGTTTATTCTGACATCAACGTCGTTCGCCCTAAGGAATATTGGGACTACGAAACCCTCACCGTTCAGTGGGGGTAATAATAATAATAGATTAATAATAATCTTTTTCCTTTTCTTTTTAATCTTC
The DNA here is from genome assembly GCA_954870985.1 of Trifolium fragiferum. Classification (NCBI taxonomy): domain Eukaryota; kingdom Viridiplantae; phylum Streptophyta; class Magnoliopsida; order Fabales; family Fabaceae; genus Trifolium; species Trifolium fragiferum. The sequence continues at coordinate 44,982,301 of OX940792.1, read as the reverse complement.
GTTCATTTTCAATTCATATATTGTATTTGAATCTTTGATTTTCAATTGTGTTTGATTTTGTTTTTTATTTGTTTTGTGTTTTTCAGAGAGCAGGATGATTATGAGGTGGTGAGGAAGGTGGGTAGAGGGAAATACAGTGAGGTGTTTGAAGGTGTTCATTGTACTGATAATGAAAAATGTGTTATTAAGATCCTCAAACCTGTCAAGAAGAAGAAGGTGAGTTATATGTGAGATTTTATGTTTTTTTAATTTTTGAATTGTTGTTTTAATTTGATAAATGGATTATATGTCACAACAATTAGGGTTTGATTCAGGCAACATTAGAATAAACTGGAGATTGTCACTAAAGTGAATATATTTTGTCTTGCAATTATTAGTTTGTGAATGTGCTGGGGGAAGTTTATATTCTAGGGTTCAAGAAGGATTGGTTAATGTGTTTAATCATTTAAAAACATTTTTTTAATCAAGATTCAGTTTGTATGTTGTTTTTTATGTCAACGGCGTGCAACTGACCATAGTGCTACTGAATAGTAGTTAGCTCCGTTTTGTTACTGAAAATTGAAATGATCTGGTGGCAAGCGGGTGTTCATCTATTTCTTTATTTAAACTATAATGGCTTCCCATTCACATCCGCTTGCTATGTATTTAACTTGATAGATTCTTCTGATTATTAATGCAGATCAAGAGGGAAATCAAAATATTACAGAATCTTTGTGGAGGGCCCAATATTGTGAAGTTGCTTGACATTGTTAGAGACCAGCAGTCCAAGACCCCAAGTCTCATATTTGAATATGTCAATAACACGGACTTTAAAGTACTCTATCCTACACTGTCAGACTATGATATACGATATTATATCTATGAACTTCTAAAGGCAAGTTTGATGCTCTTGTGTTTATTAATGAGTAACATTAACATGCTGCAGTTGTATTTTTTGTCATTTTGTTCATTGATCTTGATGAACTCAAGATATACTAGATGTTTTATTATAAGTGTCTTTTTAAAATAATATTATAAGGTTGATAGCTTATGATTGTTGTGTATTTCTTGTTTAATTTAATTTAAAAGTGACGAAGGTTTGAACCATTTGCTGCACAGATTTAACAAATACTTCAGTCTTGGGTGTAGTGTAAATGAACTGTACATTTTAGTTGGTATTTCGGACCTGGTGTCTCAGGATTGGTTTGTTATAGAACTCAATTCTGCCTCATAGGTGCTCTTGCGATGCAAGGCATGCCACCTTGTCTTTAATATGCAATTACAGTTTGAGAACCATATCCTTTTTCTCTTGAAACTGGTTGGAATTGATAAAGCCGTCTGATCAGGAATTTAGGATTGTTTGTACGCTTCTTTAGTTTAGCCATTTATGTCCTCTAACATAGTGTGTTTCAACTTTTATGCACGTGTCTCTGATTATGATTGTGCAGCTCTTCAACTCAAGATTTGTGTTTCTTGGTTTCGTTTGGTTTTTTGTATGGATACTTGGCGTCATTAAGTAAAGATAATCTTCAATTGAATGTCCTGTTAACTTAACTGTTTTGTATATCAAACTATAAAGTTTTGCCATTTAAAGTTTACATTGCAAAAGGCAAGTGCATCTACTTTTGCATGTCTCTTCATATGCCTTGCAGGTTTCCTTATTTGCATGTTAGTTATACATGCTCATGTATCCTGTTTAGTTTATGTAGTGTCACTGTTGTGCTGCCTTGTTCAATTTGTTATCCATAATTTCATTCTATTATTTCACCAATCCAGCCATTTAAAGTTATTTGTGTCTATCATCATGGAAGTGCTAAATTATTTTAAACTTCTACCAGGCATTGGATTATTGCCATTCACAAGGAATCATGCATCGGGATGTAAAGCCCCATAATGTAATGATTGACCACGCGCAGCGTAAACTTCGTCTAATAGATTGGGGGCTTGCAGAGTTCTATCATCCTGGGAAAGAATACAATGTTCGTGTGGCTTCAAGGTACACTTGCTCTTATGTGTCTTCTTTCTTTTTTATGGGGGCTCACAAAGCAGGTAGGACTTTAGGTGAAGCCCTCCCAGTGCTTGTACCTGTGTAATTGTGTGACATACCCGTGAAATTTTTGAACCAAGCTTTATCAATAGGACTGACTTATAGTTAGGTTTCTCTTGTTGCTTTTTCAGATGATTTCTAATGTCTCATTAAATAATTACTTAGGCAACATTTTCATATTCTTATACCATCTGCTTTTGATTTCCTTTAATCAGTGCAACTACTTCCATCCGGCACTAGGCATGGATGGTTATATATACTTGAACTAAACTCGTCAGTTTAAAATTTGGAGATTAAGATTTTGGAGGGAAGGACATAAGGTTTGAAGTGATAAGGAATTCATTGGTTCAACTCTCCCACTAACTACTAACGTTTTGCTATTTAAAACAAAGTTTGAACATTAAGGGTATAGGTTCGGAGGGTAGTGCTTACTTTTCTACTTTAAATTACGGATATTATAAAAAAAATTTAAGATCAATTAAGTATAATTGAAGTATTATATGATCATTTATCATGTTGTCTTTAGCAATTTAGACTTAGACCTCCGAAGCCCCCCCCCCCCCTCTTACCAAACATACCCTAAAAGATATTTATTTTTGTTAAAGTCACACATAGAATGATCATGTGCTATTCTAGAAAGTTTGTTGTAGAGAGAGGGTTTGGGTCTTTGAACTTAGCATCCAAAAATCAATACTTTTGTTGGTAAATATCTAACTTTCATCCATAGACATCCTCAGGCCATCATATTACAAAGAGCAAATATGGTTTAGTCCAGAATAGGTGGGATGTCATCAGATTGTCTTTTTTTGTAACTGCAACAAGATTGTGCTTTACTTAGCTGAACTAATCTCTCTCACACACACAATTGAGTACAAACACTTTTTTATCTCCTTTATACGTACTTGGCTTGTAGATATTTCAAAGGTCCAGAGCTTCTTGTTGATCTTCAAGACTATGATTATTCTCTAGATTTGTGGAGTCTTGGTTGTATGTTTGCCGGGATGGTAAGCAACATATTTTCCTTGACATGCAATTTATCTGTTGTTTAGTATTTAGGTGTGGTTCTATCATTGTAGAAATAAACCTTATAATCTTTTACTGCTGCATGATGTCTCCTGCTTTACTTACTTGTGGTTTGTGTTGTCATAGATATTCCGGAAGGAGCCCTTCTTTTATGGACACGATAACTATGATCAACTGGTCAAGATAGCCAGGGTAAGTGTAGCATTTGAAGTGGTCGAATCTGTGCAGGTTGTTGGCTTATGCGTGTTTGGCAGATAATTCAATACTGCTTTTACTATTGCTTTGGTTATTTAATATTTATATATGTAATTGCACACGGGAACTGTATTATGCTGCAACTGTACATTGCTCTTGCATCTTGCGTCCTTTCCTATATTGTTGGCTTTTCCTCGTCAATGATTTCTGTGTACCACAGTTTGCCCACTTGGTGATCTTGTGAAGAAATGAAATATTTTGGTTGGCTTTTGAAAACACACCTTATTTTTCTGTTGGCTGTTAGAAAGATGTTGCCATTGCTCTGTGTCCAACTTGTTGCTTTATTTTTCTGCTACCTATCCTGGCAAAACAAACAGCTTCCTTGTTTTATTTATTTGTTTGATATTTGTCCATGCCTGTTAAAGCGGCAATCTGAACTGAGTTCATTCAGAACTACAAAAGATGTTTGCTTAGTCTTAGAAGCAACTTAGATGTTATAGAGATAGAGATGGAATTTTTTTTATGATAATGTTTTTCTTCCTTAATGCAATATAGGTACTTGGGACGGACGAATTAAATGCATATTTGAACAAGTATCGCATTGAGTTGGACCCGCATTTTGCAGCACTTATTGGGAGGTTTGTTTCTTTGCTTTCAGAATTTAGTGTATATGTTGCTTTTGTTAAATAAAAATATTAGTTTTGTCAAAATAAAGAAATAAAAACTATTAGTATTTCAACTAACCGGAGATTCCCAATATTGTATTTATAACAGGCATAGCCGGAAGCCATGGCAAAGGTTCATTAATGTTGAAAATCAACACTTGACTGTTCCTGAGGTAGTATGCATTACAATTAACTAATTATGTGTTTTAATTTACCCACATAGTCTAAACTTTAATTACTTTTATGAAGGCTGTTGACTTTGTTGACAAGTTACTGCGATACGATCACCAAGAGCGGCCCACTGCAAAAGAAGCCATGGTAACACCCAATTCTTTTAGTGTTTTTATTTCTGCACTTGGGCTTGGTCTTTCATTTGGGTCCTTTGTGCTTATCTGGCTTTAGCTGCTGCTCATCACTTTTTAGTTAATTGTGTCTTGATGTTTTCCTGTGTAATAAGAACTGTTGGTGGATCCCTGTTTATTAGATCGTTATAATTTCATGTTTCAGATCGATATTGATGGTTGATTCTATCTAAGCTTGGTTCTCTATGTAATTGTAGTTAGGACTTAAAATCCTTGAATTTTTTTTAAAAAAAGTGTATATTATTTTTGTATTTTGCTATATATGCATGTAGTATGCTTCTTATGCCCCTCTTACCATACAAGTGCTTGGTAATATGTACTCATTTTACAGAATATTTGTTTAACAAATGGTGAATGCTATGCAGGCCCATCCATACTTCAATCCAATTAGAAACGCTGAAAGTAGCAGCCGAGCACGTGCGCATTGAGTTGCTGATGCTTGTTGTGATATATGGTGTTTGCTCTTGATCAGGGGGCTTTTTCTAAAGTCTGAATTTGTTTTTATGGTGGAACACTTGCTTTTTCAAGATTCTGCCCCCCTCTGTTGTAAAATTCAATTCAATTAGTTCTTGCCCTACTTTGCCTTTGGGTTTCTGATTTTTTTATTTTGGTGGAAACTTCAGGTCTCAACAATTTGTGATTTGATTGTGTGCTCTACATTTGCTAATGAAATCTCGATTCAAGTTGAGTTAAGTTCATGTACTTCTTTTTTTTTAAAAAAAAAACACACTACCTGTTTTTCCTTTTGGCATGGGCCGAATAAAAAGTATGTGTATGAGAGGCAGTATATTTGGGCCTTCATGTTGGTGTGGGCCGAATGAGGGGTACACTTGAGCCTTTAGATATATTTGGCTAGATGATTGCTCAATCTGTCCCATGAAATGCAACATTCACCGGAAGCGTCTGGTAGTTTATTTTATTTGAAAATATACTAGTTGATGCACATTTTCATGTGTATTTTGACAGATTTGAGAATGTAGGGAGTTGGTTGAACATCATTTGTTTAATCAATATTGAAATGTATACTCCTTCAAAGATAATATTTAGAGTGCAATTCTCTTTATTTTTCATGCAGAGTTAATCATACATTCCCATATTATTAGTGATGTCAACCAAATCATGTTGCATGTTGTCCCAAAATGTATGGGTCACTAGTAATGTATATCTCCTTCAATTGGCTATCTGATCAACACAACCGAAAGTGTCGTAGATAAGTAGTGACCGATAGAAATTGAAAAGGGATGGTGCAAATTTTTATGCAATGTTACGTAGGAAAGTTTAACCTTATTACGCAACTCCATTTATGGCTATATATCCATATAAACTCATGCTTATTCTTTTTCATGAATGTGATGTGTATCTCGCTGTTTTTTAGCTCTGGCCCAGAATGCAATGTTAGATTTTTTTATTGGACCTGGTTGGAAATTTCTTTTTATTGTGGAACTTGCTGACCTTATGCTACGTTATACACCCCATCAGTCTAGGTCCTCCAATTGATCGCATGCATTCATATAACCAACATTAAATCACTTTTTTTTGGGTAAGTAATGACTTTAACAAATCATACACGAATTAAAAAATATAAATAAATTTTAAAATAATGATTTACATATTTTATCAAATTTAGTACTGTATTCATTAGTGGCATGAGAAAAAGAATGACAATAATGATAAAAGAGAGTAAATTGAGTGTATATGAAAAAAAATAAAATTAATACTCCATTGGTGGGATTGTGATGAGCCCTTTTTTTCTTTTTACTAAAATGATTTATATTTGGGGAATAGGGTATTTTCTTTAACATATTGAGAGGATAATGGGATTGAATAGCAATTGGTTTTTAGAAAAACAGAAATATGTTTTCACTTGTACGCTCTTGCATAATTATTTTCCGTTGAGATTGATAATTTTTTATATTATATATTTTCACGAACGATAATTATATTTGAAACACTGTTAAACACTAAATAAGAGTCTCTTTCGCACTTGAGATTTAAATCTTAGTTTGACACTATCCTTTTGGTGAAGTTGATAATACTATTTGACTTTACCTAAGTTGTGTCTCAATCCATCTAAATTTTGTATATCCATAAAATTAGGATTGAGATTTAATAAAGTCATGAAAGTAAATAAGAAAGTGGATGGACGAAGTATTCATCTTTTCGGTATTGTCATGTCATAATTAAATAATGAAAGTGAGCAGACCACAAATGAAAATGATAGTGAACATACCACTTTCTACTCACTCTTGTGTTCACTTTCTATGAGAATCAAAAGATTGGGATCCCATAAATTCATGATAGTTTTCGATTTGTAATTTTTTAAGGTGAATATTACTTCTTATTTACATATTTGTTCATAGGAACCATTTTGAAGACTAAATTTTAGAGTATGATACAAAAAAATAGCAAATGTTTATTATAAAAGTCAATATTTGCAGTTTTGAGAAATTGATTACATACTTTATAAGATAGAAATTCCACTTTTAATTTTTTAATATGTGCTCTAAGAAAATATGTTAACATTTTTTATAAAAAATATAATAATTATCTAATAATATGTCTTGTTGTGAGAGTCAAATGGATAGGAAGTTCTCTCTAACATTATTACATGCCTATATCATAAATTAAATTTATTATCTTAGTTAAATTAAAAGAGACTTGTATTATCTTATCTAAGTGCTTTTGAATAAATTACAGATAATTTAAAATAAATAATAATGCAACACTTTTTCTTGAAAAGGAAGTATATTTGGCACCTTCTTAAGAAAAACAAAACCTCATTATAATATTGCTATTAGCTTTAAATTAGGTCTAGTTAGTAAGAGAAGAAATTGGTCGACATTATGAAGATAAAGATCCCCAACAATAACAGAAAGTGAAATTGACCATGGTCTCCAACCCAATTAGTACCTATGTGGGCCAAGTGTCCTAGTGTTTTGGATTATTGTACCCTCACCTATAAAATTTCCTCACATAATAGTGCAATACTTGAATATTGTTTACACAAATTGCTTTCTTGGCACAACTTCCAAACCGTTGCCGTAAGTAATTGTCTATGGTTAATTAAGCTGTTATTGTCTTCCCATATGACATGACATATCCACCACTTCAAGGGATGTGTCAAAGAGTGTTTAATCCACCTAGATTATCCTGTTACATAATAGTAATAATTAAATGCCACACTCCTTAATTCTCAAATCTAATCATTTGATTAAGAAGGGTTTTCTTTCTACTCATCACCTTATAGGTGCAAGTATTCTCAATTATTGAGGATGTGGAAATGAATAACTTGAGACAAAATTAAGACATGTGAATCCCGGAATCTTCGTGCTTATGGAACATTTGGCATATAATCCGATATCATGGAACAAGTTTGTAGGGACCATAAAACTCACATAATAAAAAATATTCATTCATTAGAATCTCAATATGAAAAACAAAATTGTGATGAAAAATGTAAAAGATTGTTACTCCCACGTAGAATTTAATATCAATTTGCAACATGGACTAGCATATGATGTTATACCACTCACCTTTTTGTCAACTTTTTTAAATGGTGACATTTCGAGTTTAACCACTAAGTAATGAGAAACTTGGTGAAGAGAAAAAAGATACCTAATATTGTAATGAGTATAGTCCCACCAAAAATCTTAATAAATTCACATTATATGATGGTTTAACAAAAGTTAGCTGAGATATCATGTAATTGAAGTTTAGGAATATATATGAAACTTGGATGCATGAGATAAAGCATGACTAATTAATATACTATGATATGTTATGCACCAATTGATTATCAATTTTGCCTTTGTTTATATGAAAAAAAGCATGAATAATTTATTGTGATATGTTATGCACCAATTGATACTATTTTGGTTTGTTTAGACGATAATTAAGAGCTTGCGACCAAATCGAATGATGTTAATAGCAGCAAAACCTTATATATATGTATCATTGGGCCCATTTGTTTAAGATTTTCATAAAACTATACTTTTTATGTTTTATTATGTTTGTGGGTAAACTTTAAAAAAATAGTTTTGATATAAATAATTTAGATTATTATTTTAAGAGATTTTAAAGAAAAGTAGCCTAATATATCTTTGTTTTAAAAATTATAAAAGCAGACTTTGCATTTCTTTATGCTATTTAAAATTATTTTCTTCAAAAGTTAATTAAAATAGTTTTTTATTTCTAGCATAAATAAAATAATAATTTTTGATAAAATTAAATAGTTTTTTAAAGTAATAATACTAAACAAATGGGCCCATTATTATGCATAACTAGAAAGAAGCTTAGTGGGAATTTTGCTGCATGCTTAATTGCAAGTGGGTTCAGAATGGATTCTCTGATTTAATTTTTTAGTTATATAAGCCAAAGTTAGTGTTTAAGTCTTTTTCTTTCCAAATAATCATTGCATATTCTGTTTTTGGCTCAATGTGGTTTAATTATGAATTAATTAATTAATGTACAAAATGATCAATAGCACCAAATTGTGTCACACCATCCATGGGGTCGGTCATGTATGTATATTATGTAGATGTAGATGTAGATCATGCATGGCATGGATGATGTGATTTATGAATGTTTAGCACATGCATGCATGATGATGACGTGGAAGGTGTTAATTTTTGGAGTACAGTTGTGAATTTGTTCTTATCCAGCATAAACCCGACCCATGCTTTCCGTTGTCTTTTTCTACTTGCGCTGATGAACGTACAATAAAGGTTACGAACACAACAGGAAATAAAAACAGAGATACTGCATACATTGACGTTGTTATTATTAACGTAAAATCATCCTACATAGTTGACTACACATCCCACTCTGTAGTCTTGTCAAAATAATACTATAGTTTTATCGTAAAAAAAAATAATACTATAGTTTTGTGTCGTGATATTTGATTTAAGACTAATTTATTTTTAAAGTATATTAAGACTAATTGTTATATATTCATAATAGTACTATAAGTTATAAATAAATATTTACAAATGTAATCAACCAAATCACACGATAGTATCATTTTTATAAACTAGCTAGGTTATAAAATATAAATTACATTGTCAAAATTATGATTAAACCATTTTGCTTGCACAAAAGCAACTGATTAATTTCTTTGACATAAGTTGTTAATTAGTTCACCGTTAGATACAATGATTAGAAATATGCTTATATATACTTTCTCTAGTTTTATATATAAGAATTTTTAAATTTATTATAAAATTTGATGTTTCTAGATTACACAATGAATCGAAAAACTAAATATTTTTTATACATAGAACTGGAATAATACAATATTTTAGATAACAGTCTAATTAAGGTTCAAAGAATAATAATATATTACTAAAAGCATTCCGAGAATAATACACTACAGTAACTTTCATAGAAGACAAAAAGAACTCATTGAACTAAAAAATCAAAGTCCTTATGTTTTATTATAGTCTAACTCGTGTTAAAAATGCATGCCGATGGACTGGCCTAAATGGTCGAGTCCATTTCGACAACTCTATCGTATATTATCCATATATTATCGGTTATTAGTTAGTTTGAAGTGAAATTTATCAATTACTTGATTTAGATTTATAATAGTTTTTATGATGATTTATAAGTGTCTTTGTTTGTTTTAATTTCGACAAAGATACCATACTACTCAACATGCATCAAGTTTGATTTCTAAATTCTAGTTGTTAAGAAACATGGCATCCATGGAAAAGGGAGAGAAAAACTCAAGATGAAATTGTATTGAGTATAGTGAAAATATTACAAAATGAGAAAAGATACCTACTAATGAGGTGATTACACTTATATATAGAACACTACTAAGTACTATCTAACTAACATTTATCTTGTAACTAATCTATATCTTCAACAGCCTCCCGCAAGCTAGAAGGTGTTCACAACACTTCTAGCTTGGAATAAGCAATACAAAAGTACATCCAATCAAAAGAGAATACAATGAGAGATGCCGAAAATACATCGGCCAAAATCAAAGCCATAAGGCAAGATGCTTAACCATTAAGTAGAAGCCATAACCCAAGGCTATAACCACTTAATAGAAGCTAACATCAATAAAGCCAACAAAGGGCACAAAGCTTAACCATCAAGAGTACCAAACACTCATATGACAGAAGCAAAATAGAGAATGTCAAAAGGTCCGATGTCTACAAAGTGAAGCAACAATACTCAAGTTGTGCTAAAGGTAATTAGCTCATCGAAGGACCAAGGAATCAAGAGAAAGATCAAGTAGCATGGTTGATGGCTAGAGAGTGAAGCATCAATACCAATGTTGTGCTCAAGATGAGATAGCACATCAAAAACCATCTAATCAATCGAGAAAGCAAGCAAATACAATTTGCTCAAGATATAGCATAAATGCAACAAAGCCAATATGGCTAATCAAAGAGTAGACCAAAGAACTCAAACCGGTCTTCAATCTTTACAATAAGAAATAGACTTGTAGCAAGTACTTCCTCAAACTGAGGCTCCCAAAACAACAATGCTTAACCATTCATGAGAAGCTTATATGAAGTCTTAACCATCATAAACAAAAGCTTACAACAGAGCCAAAATAAGGCCAAGCATCACAAGTCAGCAAGGAAACAAATCACCAAAATTTAGTGCACTGAGAGCTAGAATCTTCATGCTTGAATGTGAGATGCAGGGAAAAAATAGCTTCAACATACACATATTGTAATGACCAAATGTGAAAAGAACTATCACATTAATAAAAGAGACAATCCAATACCAGTGGGTCTTTTGGCAAGAAAAGTAATTCCAAACCAATCAAAGGTTATATCCACACCTACTGAAGCTTCAATTGAAATTTCAAGGCTACTGTTCCAATAGAAAATCAAATTAATCAATGCCTTGAGCTTCTATTGCCACCACAAGTATCAAATATCAAAGACAGTGGCATGGCATCAACATGAGAAAATCCAATGAGTGTTCTACAATTATTGCTGTCACTTGCAGAAGGCATCTCAATAAAACTCGATAACAGAGATGGCTTCAAAGATGACTAAACTCCAACACCCCAAATGTAATTTGTGGATTTCCAACACCAAATACAAACAATTTTCCAAGAGAGTGAATCAACTATATTTTCAGCCCATACAAACCAAACAGAGCAAGAGGCAAAAAAACAAACTCCAAACAATATCTTCTCCAAAAGATTATCACAAAAATCAGCAAAGAAGGTGCAACAAACTCTAGATTACAATAAAATCCAGTAACAGATAAGAGAACCAACACAAAATACGATCCAAAGGCCAAAGAATTCAAACCTGCCTTCACTGAAAACTTTTTACAAACACCTTGGAGCATTAATGTGACTCACCAAAATGTCCAAATTGCAGAACCAAAGCATGTCATAACTGAAAGTGGCGAAGATGGTACATGAATCCAAACATGGACAGAACACATAAACAAGGATCAAGATGCAGATCCTTCTTTGATACAAATGAGGGACAAATCACCCGTTATCACAATGTGGAGACGACGAAGTGGAACCTTGCCAAATATGACACAACCAAGATCGGAGAACAAAATGAAGCAATCCTTCTATGTCTTCAATGAAAAACCTTTTCACAAACACCTTGGGAGCACAATACCGAGATTTTAAAAAATCAGAGAAAGAACCAACGAGCCAAGAAACTGCACACTTCAACCACGTGTAAAGAATTAATCATATCACGAAGCACCAGAATCCACAATTCTTGGCAACGATCGATCATAAACGAAATCGGTGCTCAAAGACTGCAATAACAGTACAGATTCAAGGATCTGGATATACGGAGAAAGTGAATCTAACAAGAAATTGGAATTGCCACAAACAAAATTGTGAAAAACTGAATCGAAGAACAAAACGAATCGGAATGGAGATTGTGGAATTGAATCGATGGAAACAGAATCACTGAGGGAATACACAGAGATGAAGAACACATAACGTGAGAATAGATGAATGGAAATTTTCTCGGGAAAATGTTCAAAGAAAAAGGTAAATGGAAAGAGATAGGAACAAAAGAAAGTTGAGAAAATTAGATTTTCTCTGGAAAATGCAGCAGAAAAATCTTTCAAGGTGGATACCATATTTGCTCTGATACCATGTTAAGAAACATGGCATCCATGGAAAAGGGAGAGAAAAACTCAAGATGAAATTGTATTGAGTATAGTGAAAATATTACAAAATGAGAAAAGATACCTACTAATGAGGTGATTACACTTATATATAGAACACTACTAAGTACTATCTAACTAACATTTATCTTGTAACTAATCTATATCTTCAACACTAGTTTAATTAATATTTAGTAAAAGTCAAGGGATATAGGCGGTGATGAATAATGACATATAGTGCGAAGGGTGAATGTTCAAGTGGTGATGATATACTAATATTTTTGAAAACAATCAAAGCATACAAAAGGATGAATGTTCAAGCACACAAAAGGATGAATGTTCAAGTTGATCATGAGCACGTGTACATATTGATAAGATGAACAATATGCATGAAAGGTCATTTCAAAAATTAAAGATGAGAATACTATGAACATAGATAATAGATATAGTAGCAAGATAACATAAGGTGGAATGGGTCATTAGGTAAAATATGAGATATGAGGGAACACTATGCTCAATTTTTGGACAATCATCCTAGCAAGGGCCGTACCCTTGTGTCGGACTCTAACCTTACAAAATCCCCAAAACACACATAAAACAACAAATGCAAGAAATGTCACTTCCTCCTTTTAACAGTGCCCTCTCCCTAGCTTGAAAGCACACCCAAATCTCTCTGCATTTTGTCTCCTCTTCTATCTTAACCACACTGCCAATCCAACATCTTGAGCTGTATGTCATTATGGTTCTAAATCAAATAAGCATATGCTTGGCAATACTTGCTATGGAGAATGGATCCTCTCAAGTGGGAAAAAAAATTGAGGAAATAAAGTGGGATAATTGACCATTGGATGACAAATATAAAATAATATTTAATTCTAAAAGTAATGGAGAAAAGGTGATTGATGGTTAAGATGTGAAAATTGAGAAAAATTGAGAGAAAAAAAATTGAGAGGATCCATTCTCCTTGCTATGATATCTAACTTTTTTTATATAAATAAATTACCATATATAGTAAATATTTCAATTTCTCATCCAATAATAGTTAAAGAAAAAAGTCAATACTAGGAGCACAATTTGATCCATACTATTTAGGGATTTGGATTTTCTTTTGTAGCAAAATTACACGCAATAATTAATTTTAGCAATTGATTTAAGATCGGACGGTTTAATACAAATTATATATACTTAAAACAATCATAGTCTTTCGATCACACCGGGCGATTGATGATGTAACTGTGTTGTCGCAGTTTAATCAGAGAATTTGTTTCCTCTATCTAGTGCTACATGATTGTAGAACTATATATGTTATTTCTTTCTCTAAAAACATGTTCGGTTTAGTTTACTATAAGACAAGTAAATGTGGTAGTTTACAACTTTTTTAGTATAAGAATTTTATATATCTCTCGGGTCATACGTACAGATGGTTTTAAAGTCACATCTTGTAGTTTTAACTATTTGTGGCCGAAAACACCGCGGGCAAAATATTCAAAAAAATTAATTTAAAATAAAATATTATTGGCTTTTTTATATATTTAAGACGGTTTTGAAACGCCGGAAATAAGAGGGAAAAAATAATTGAAACTGTAGATTAACAACAATTTAAACTATCAGAATAAAAAAAATAATTTGCAAACCGAAAAAGTTTAGGCGCCAATTTTTTATTTTTAGAGGTCTTTATTTTTCGACAGAAACTAGAGAGAGCTTTTTTTTTTTTTTTTACAAAAACTAGACAAAGGTTAAGTTACAAGGATCTTGCAATTTGCAAATCATAAATGGTAGTTCAAAATCTTGTAAGGATACAAGCAGCTTATATTTGGCTCTTCGTACACATCTTCTATTATTGATTTCGAAATGCAATAATTATTATTTAGAAAAAGAGTAATTATAAACGTGCATATCTTTGGAACTAAAATATGATCATGTCAATAAAACCATTATAGTTAATCCAATTTTATAAATACATTATAAATCTACTAATTAATATCGTAATTAATCTAAGGAAAATATTTTGTAGACACTCCGGTAGGTGTATAAGAAACTTTGGAGATAAAACAACAAAGAAAATAATGTGATAAATGTATCACTAGATGTGCCATATTTGTTAACAACTAAATCATCAGTTGGACAGTCAAGTAGGATTTCTCTAATAAATTGTATTTTTCAAAGCCCACTCGAATATATTATGGCGTAGGATAACATTGTCAAAGTAATTTTTTACAATATTTAGAATTGATCTGTTATAAATCAAATATATTAATTATTAAATAAATAAATTTAAAATATAAAAATTTGTTTATATATAACATGACAATTTCACCTAACTATTACCATTAAATAGAGCTTTGAGCTTGACTCTAGGCAAACCACATGTTTTTGTACAGTGCCAACTATTTGCACCCCATCTGAGCTGGGACTTGACCTAGAAATTGACCTATAGTGTGATCATAAGAGTTATGCGAAGAATCGCCAACATTTCATCTAAATCAAAGTATTTAATTTAGCTCTCTTACCAATACTTTATAATTTCTTTTTAACAAATAAATAGCTTATTTACCCACGTCACACCAAACGTGTACAACTTGATTAAAAATATAGCTTCTTTTTTATTAAAATAAAAGATATAGCTTCTTTATGTCACCGACCTGGAGAACATAAGTGCTATGCTGTCTTAAAATACAATATATTGTTCCTAGCATGGATTTGTTAATTCGGACCAAGATACATAATTAGATGTTTTGTTTTTCAGAGTTAGTCAATTTAAGGTCTCGATGACTAAAAAAAAACTAGGCAAAGTTGTCCCAAATTGGCCACCTGTATCAATATTATAGTACAGTAGTATATTGTTACAATTATTTAATATCAAAACAAATTATCAAACATAAAATTATAAGAGACACAAATGGACAGGAATATCTATACAACACATAGAAATATAAGTAATCGATCCCATAAACATTCCTCGAGCCACACCATCCACACTCACACTTTTGTTTTTTAATTTACTACTCATCTGTCCCTAAATTTAAAAATTCATAGACAAATCATTAATTTTTTTAAAAAAATTGATAGCATGTTTCTATTATATGATTTAAAAAAAATTCAATTAAGTAAAAATATGTTAGTAAAAAAAATAAGTAATACTATAGTTAAAATTTTAAAGAGGAAATTTGTTTGGTGACTTAGATGGGAGAGTTAAGAAGTTGTGTGATAATTAAAGAGGTCAATGTTTTGGCCCGATAATTAATAATTTTTATTGGATAATATAAAAAAAATTATTAAGTTAAATATACAAGTTTTGATCCTTAATCTCATCATGTATATCCGTCAAAAAAAAAAAATCTCATCATGTATAATATAACTAATAAATATTTATAGAAACATACAAATAAGTATCTCAATAGCTTGTGTCTTTTTTTTTTTTTTTGGTACAACAGAGGACAAAAGCCCAAGAAAGAAAAAACTATAAAATTAATCTCACACTAGACATGCAAGTTTCAGAAATATCATCAAAGATGATTTGTTGCAGTTTGTTAGGAGGAGTCTTCAAAACAATTAAATTCAAATGATCCACCCTAGTACTAGAGTTAGCAAGCCAATCAATACTCCTATTATTTGGATTAAAACATTCTCAAACATAAAATTTGCCTATACTAGTCAGAATTCAAATATTAATTCATTAAATTGTGAAAGTCTAACTCCTACTATTACATCACGGTCAGCAAGTACTATTTTATTTTCCTAATCATACATGGTCAACTTGGATCAATTCTACCTTACCCAACTGTCGTAACCAATTTTTTATTCATCCCTTGATCTTGACTATACCGTGCTTCTTGTTTTCTTCTCTACTAAACCTAGACAATTAGCAACATTATTGCAAACATGCTACGTAATTGTTGTCCTTTGTTTAACCCCGTCTCATTAACTTGGTGTGTGGACTAATTAGTAATTAATATTCATGTTTAACCAAATTATTTTATTTTACATTTGGATCCAACATCGTTAATCTTTTTGTTTGGTATCAAGCCTACACATTGGTTGTGCTTAGCAACTAATATGATTAGTATATAATGAAAAGATTAGAGGCCACGTACGGACCCAACCTGTATTACATAAAATAGGGAACAAGATCTCTTGCCGTTGATTATTTCATAATGGGTGATTTGTTCCTAATGTTTTCTTCTTTGTCTATTTATTTCAATGTGTGAAACAAACACATAAACATGGTACGTGTCATTGAAGCTATACATGTTCTTCTTCTTGATTGGTTTTCAAAACATCATTATAATAATTTTTATCATATGGTTCTCTATTTGAACGATGCTTTGTGGTCCTTCCTTTGATCTTTGGGTCGTTTTTTAGAGTATATTTCTTCTAGATCTCTCATTTCATTATATATAAAAACTTTAATTAATTATTCTTAGGGTTACAATAATATCTCTTCCTTTTTTTCTTCTCTTATTTTCATGCAATCGTCACAATTTTTTTTCTTTTTTTAATTTATTGGTCGGTGAAGAGTGGTCTAGGGTATTTGTCTAAAATCAACCTTTAAATTATTTTTAAGTTATTGTATTTTTTATTTTATACTACTAATATAGATGTTGTAAGTTTGTTAGCTGATTCATCTTTTTTATTTTTAGCGACTTTGAATTTATGTTGTATTTATATTCTCTATAAATTTGAATGAACATTGTTTAAAAAGTTGACCAAATTATAAGCTTTCAAATAATCTGTCTGGTAGTTATTTTTTAAAATGGCAAATTAAATAAATATATAATAAAAGAGTAACAAGATACAACCAGAGCAAAAAATAAAGAGGGGAGGGGTACAAGAAGTACTGAAAACTCCAAAACAAAAGAATCTGTCGGGTAGTGCTCTCTCTTTACTGGTATTTCCTCTCCTTCTCTTTGATGGCTGCCTTGGGTAGCCGTGGTGGTCTCTAGCCTTTTGTTGTTCGTTTATGTATCATTTATTTTTGTATCATTTCTTCTTATTTAGTTGTTGAGTACTTTGGATATCATTTCTCCTGATTTGTATTCTAACAACTATTATTTCTTTTATATATATAATATATATATCTATTTGCCATTCAAAAAAAAATCATCGGGTAAACATCAGTAATTTCATGACCAAATTAATAATTAAGATTAGAAATTTTTTTTTTTTTTGAGTGGCAGATAGATTAGGATTGTTTAGTTAAGACTAAGATTATAAGAATGGAATATGGGGTATTGACAAATAAAAAAGAATGGAATATTGGTATGAATGAATATTAATCAAAGCCAAAAGTTTCGAGGGAAAGAATGATGCACTTAGTAATTGTATTTATTTAAAAATAAAAGTGTATCCAAAAAAATAATAAAAAATAAATAAATCCTCCTTCTCATAGCATAGGTTTGTTCTATCTTCCCATATTGATCGGGTTTGGATATGATACAATTTGTTCAATGAAAAATTGAGCAGTTATTATGCGACAAAACAGTTTATTTTAAGAATGAGATTCCATAGCTAGCTTCATGATCAGAAGAATTTTTATGGACCAATCTATATAAAGTATTCTTCTTAATAATAATAATTGTTCAGTCAAAAATTATAAGATCATGACATTTTTTATAAGCATAAGATCATGACATTTAATTATAACGGGAAATCTTTTGAAATACTTTCTGGATTCCAAATCTAATGGAAACTTGACAACCATATATATATATATATATAGTCATTAGTCAGAGAATAACATGGTTAGCAAAGTCCTAGTGGGTTCTTGAGGTTTACGCTTCAATGTGTAAATGTTAATCTTAATTATTAATATTAATATTAAGCAGGAATATCATCTTGTATAATTTTAAATTTATCTACTTTATTCCATTCCCGTTTGCATTGCAAGGGTATATGTGTGTAATATGCTTCTGGGTTGACCACCAATTGTTCGAAACAAAAGTTGAATCTTAAAATTAAATTCCACTCCTAAGTATATACTAGTGGTAGTATTTTATTTTTGGATCCAATCCAAGTCAAAAAAGTAGCCATTAACTTCAATTGCATTAAGAAATAGTTGATATTTTTTTTATATCATGTAATCAGCGACGAAGCCAAGTCGCCTCTTATTTTCTGTCGAGTATTCTTCTTCTTGTGGTGATGTTTATCAGAGGTTGTAATTTTTTGGGGATGTGTGCCTCCTTGTTTTTCTTGTGTTTTTTTTTTGTCTTACCTTAGAGATTGGTGGATTCTTTCAGAGTGTACTTCTTATACCTCATATTTTATAAATCTTTCTCTTGCAATTTTTTTACTTTTTTAATTATACATAATATATTTACCATTAAAAAAAAAAAGTGACGAAGCCAAGTCAAAAAATTTGAATGGCCATCAAGACCGATCCCTTAAATTTAAATGTCTTCCTCGAATTTGCAAATTTGCTATACTGCTTGAACTTTCTATTAAGTGAACTAATTATTTTATCTACAATGGTAATAAATTAATGAATTAGAAAAATTCCTTAGCATACTTATCATTAAATTATATAATAATGAAAATTGTAATCAATACAAGAATACATATATTTTTTTCAGAGGAAATACTTTTCGGAAAAACACTAAATTTTATCAAAACTAATGATTTTATGAGAAATTTTTTGAGAAAAGTAGGTCCTCGCATAAAACCCTAGTTGCAAGCTAACTAATTGAAATTGGTATTTTCAATTTTAGCTAACTATTGAGGTACTTGGTTAGCCGGTCATTAAACCAACAATAGTATAAAATGTATCAAGGGTTTTTATATATTAGCTAACTATTCAGTAGTATTTGTTGGGTTTTTATATATTGGCTTTATTTTGCAAAAACAAAATACTAGTATGATGTAGTGACAGATGTGGTACACATCTGTGAACAACACTGTCACCTGATGCCAGCTGGATTTGAAACCCTAATACGCGCCCTATAGCGCGCCGTTTCTTTGAACCCTTATTTTTCCTTGGCTTCAAGACTAGCTTGCACGCCAAGACAAGAGAGAATCTCCTGAATTACTGAAGACTTCATAGGAATATTTGTTTTTAAAATATATGACGATATATTTTTAAATCAAATCTTTTGGTTCAAGAAATATTTTTAAGAGATCTTACACACCTTCTCCAACAAGGAATTTGAAGTCCTATTATTTCTTATAGCCCACGCAGCTCAAGGCTATATATGTGAAGACCAAGACCTAGTTTCTTAAGAGAGTATAGTCGTATTTGGTTATCAGGGTTTTAGTGTGTTAATCGAGCCTCTTTGTGAGTTTTTCTTGCATTGTCTTAATGCATGTTAAGGACTGAGTTTTATTGAGTTGTATGTGTAATCTTCTCCAAAGCTTTTAAGCAAGGAGCAGAGTTTGTGTGTGTAGCACTTGAAGCCTTTAGGCAAGAGTGTATAGTTTTTTTAGGAGAGTGTCTCCACCAACTGAATTGTGGTTTTACCCGTAGTGTAGAGAACGGTGTGGTGTAGCATCGTTATTAAGGAAGTGACCTGAGCTGGTCAATATAGGTTGGGCCTAGGTAGAATTTGCACAGATAGGGATTGAGTGAGGAGTGCAAGCAGGTGATTTGCCTTCGAATCAGTACTATTATAGTGAATTCATTCCTGGATTGGTATCCCCAGAGTATGAAAGGTTTGCTCCGAACTGGGTTAACAAACATTATAGTTGATCCAATACAAGGATCTACTCCCGCTTTCCCATTACCACCAGGTTGAACAATGGCTCTGATACCACTCGTTGGGGAGTCTCAAGGAGCTCAAGAGAAATATCAAATCAATTTCTTTAAGATCGCAAGAGAGAGACTCTGCATCTCTACTCAAAACCTTAAGATATTATGTTAACTAATCATATCTCTTATAAATCCATCATTACTCTCATTCACAATAGACTTAACCACACTTTTAACTCAAAACAAATGGAAGTACGAAAATTAAAAATCTCTTAAAAATATTATTATTAAAGACTAATGACCATTAATTTCTTCGCATGACACATGTCAGTGTGGTTTATAAATAAGTTCCCATAAGCTCAAAATAAATCAATGATAAAATGATAAAAAAAAATTATTAAATAGTCTAATGGTTATAAATTTTACTCTTAAGGTGGATAAGTATGGGTTGGTTCGAGATTTTCGAGGCCCGGGACAAATAATAAAAATGGAGCCCTAATAAAAAATTCTTTTTTTTTTTTAAAGAAAAAAGAACATCATTTATTTAAATTGTAAATAGTATCAACAACATCAAAAATAGTTATTTATCCAAGCAACTAACATAAAGAAAAAGTCATTACACAGTATTAAAATTGAACTGATAAATAAAAAATTAAGCGATATATTATTAAAAATGAACCAATAATTTTTAAAAAAGAGTGATCTTTTATTTAAAATGTAAACAATATCAATAATGTAAAAAAAAAAATCACTTTCAAATCAATAATAACAAAATGTAGTTTTTAAAGTAATTCATATTTGATGAAGATAATTCATATTTATGATTGATAATTTTAAGTAATAAGAATAAACTATTTTAAGTCATTCATGTCTTTACGTAATTCCTTATATTCAAATAAATAATAAAATGTAGTTTTTTTTTTTTAAAATAAAGTAGTGAAGTTATTTATAATTTATAGAGTGATTTTATTTATTGAAAAAACTCATTATTTTATAAAGAGAAACAATTTTTAAAATAGTTTGTGTAATGTTCAATATAAGTGAATTTTAACATGTATTATTAAAATTCTCTAAATTTTTATTAAAAATTGAATAGATATTTTAACAATAACATTATATATATTGATGTAGTGGGTATAGGTTCAATTAAGACTTTTGGGTATTGAACTCATGACCCCATGGTGGAAAATCCTTAACGGCCACGCGCGTGCCACTAGACCATTTCTTACTTGTTGATATTTTATCGCATAACAAATACTTAATCAATATTTAAATAATGATCTAAAAAAAAATAACATAAAATTGAAGCCCCCAAAAAAGTGAGGCCATGGCTGGGGCTGCTTGCCCTGCCTCAGGGACGAGTCTGGGATAAGTGGGATGATCGAGGTAATAACCTCATTCTCACATAAAATGATAAATTTATTTTTATTTTTACACAAAATGATAAATTTACTTTTTTTTACACAAAATGATAATTCATTTATTCAAATTGAAACGTACAATAGATCATTACAAATTCAAGATATATTGCTACAAAACTGAAAAAAGTTAATTTACAAATAATCTTGCAGCACTTAAGTTAATAGTATACAATAACATCATGAAAGAGCCTACAAATATGACAAAATTGTAACCAGAATACTTTCGGATCTTCAACGTTGATATTCATGTCTTGATCAGATTTGTAATGAGTTGAAGTATATATATCAATTTGAATCAACAAAACATAATACAAAAACGAAAAATCAACAAATACCGTGCAAAATAACGACAAACACAACACTGTGTAAGACGACGACAAACACAAAATTCCCAAAAAAAATTCTATACAATATATGTGAAAATTTTGGTATCCAAATCCGGCAATAACAACACAATCTAGAAAGAAATCTCTACTTAACAAGTTCAAATTTGGTAGCGAGACTGAGTAATTAACTGATTAGACAAGGTAGTTGTTTCAGCACGCTGTCATATTTGTAGCACATGTTCACATGTCTCAACGGAGATACTACTAAGAAAACTCATACTACCTTGCGGTTTGATTTAACAGTTTCATAATTATCCTCTAGTCATCTATCTACCCACGGTATAGTCATGGTAATGCTTGCATGATGTAATCGCAGTTAAGGAAAGTTTAACGTATGCACAACTACAAATTTGATGTGTTGGGTACATACATATAAACAAATAAAATTTAAAAAAAAAATAATTAAAATAATATTAATTGATGTGATTATTTTATTTTTATTTTAATTTTTTAATTGATGTGTGTGTGCCTAAACATTATACCTAAATTATTGTGCCTAGATAAAAATGTCTCTCGCAGTTAACTACAACACTACCGGAGGTCTAAGCCTATTTTTTTTTTTTTTTACACAGGTCTAAGCCTATAAAGAAAGAAAAAAACTGCTTTAATCAATTAACCAAATTAATCAATTTAGTTTAGTTCATACTTAAAAAAACTTAAACCATTTTATTGCGTATAATTTAGTTAATAGAAACATTATAAATAATATATAGTAATTAGAATTTAAATCTTTTTAATTTTATTTTTTATTTAAAAAATGAACTTTTAGCAATTAAGTTACTTGTTGTTTGAAAAATAAATCAAACTAAATCAAAGAAAATCAAATTAATTAGTTTTCGTTTTTGGTTTTCTATTTAAAAATTGATAGCCGGCGAAATAATATATAGTTCAGTTTATATCAACTTATCAAAAATTTTTTTTTTACCAAAGAAATAGAATTGTTAGATTGTTTATTTTTTAATTAAAAAATTCTGTATAATAAAATAAGTAAAAACTATTATATTAGTATATTTGTTTTTGGGTATGTTATATGAGAGCGTTATATGAATTTGTTTAATTTAAATTTTCTTATAAAAGAGAGAGCATAAAATAGTTTTAAAAATTGATAGATTTAAATATATTTTAAAAAAATGATAATAGATAATACACATGATATAATTTTTGTCAATTGATCCTATCTTTTGGGGGAAAAATAATATAAAAGTTGTTACGTCTCCAACTAATCCTAATTTATAACCATAATTACTTGTAAAACCCTAAATAGACCTTATAAAATTAGTCTGAATTTGGCTCATATAACCCACATAAAAAATTATAAATATATAATTAAATCTAATAATAATAATAATAATTTGTGACTTAGGAAATTTTTTGTTGTAATAAAATAAAATAAATTGTATCATTTTGTTTAAAATTTTGGGTGGGTAATAAAAAAATTGGTGTAATTTTTTTTTGCGGGATGAATTTTTATTTAGAGACAGATTAATTCAAAGACGAATAATTCCGTCTCTGACAAATAATTGACTATTTCAATATGAAGTTTACTAATTAGAAACGGATATATAGACGAAAATTGTTAAACACGATAAAAATTTGTCTCTAATTTAGGTCTTCAACTATTATTTTTCTATTATAATTATAAAAATAATAAAATAGAGACGAATTTAGAGACGAAACTTTGTTGAGACAAGAATTTCTGTCTCTAAAATCCGTGACTAATTCGTATATTTTAATTTTGGTCTCTAACTACTTTTTTTCGTCTCTAATTTCGTCTCTATTTGAGAGGAAACAAATTTCTCTCTAAATTCCGTTGGTATTTCAGACTTTTCTAGTAGTGCTAGTAGGAATTGGAGTGAACCGACCGATTCAATACATATTATTATATTATATTTTTTTTGAAAAAATACTGAAACGACGCAAATTTTAACATTTTTTAAAAAAAAATATTAAAATTGAAATTATAAAATCATAAAATAAAATCTTATACGATTCATACGAATACGTACGGAAGTTTTATATTTTGTTCAAAATTTATTTCCATTTGTACTATTTTGTTATGTGTGTGATGACTATGTTTAAAATTTGAATCAAATGAATGAACTATTAAATTTTTTACATTTTTTAGGTGTCATAATTTCTTTTAGAGACTGAATCATTCGGCTCAGTCTGATTTAATACCTATATAGTGTTGTTATAGAAATCAGTTTATTCAACCGAGCTATTTGGTTTTATCTGGTTTAGTCATGCGGTTCAACCAATAAACTAGTGACCCAATACTCTTACCGGTTCGATTTTCGATCCCATTTTTAAAATATTGGTTACAAGACTAAAAGAGTTACTGCAAATGAAGTCTAAATTCATTAAGAATTATTTTAAAATAATTACTATAAATACAATATGATATTTATTAGTTAATTTTTTTCTTTGACTTAATTGTTTTGACTAAAAGATGTTTGACTTATTTGAAATTGAATTAATTTTTTTTTTACCAGTAAATGTTTGTAATTTTTTCCCCTTTTCCTAATTCTCTACTTTTGACTAATTGATATTAAAATATATGTGCATCTTCATTTATTTGAATTCGAAAGCTGTATTTTTTAAATAATAAAATTGCAATATATAATGCTTATTTGCTCTATAACCACGAATTAAAATCACGGTTAAACTTAAATTATAAATAAAAATTTATTTTTTGAATGATTAATCATTTGATATTTCTGATCTTCAGTTGTTAGCTTAATTTTTGTATATTTTTTATAAAAATATGTAAAGTTAACAAAATTTAAATGTTTTATTTTTAAATAAATAATTTAATTTATTATTGAAAGAAATTTAAAAATAATTTGTTGTTGATAATTGAGGATAGAAGGAGTATACGTTAAGTATAGGTAAGAAGAGAAATAGAAAAGGCATTTGATATAGTATTTTCATCGTCTCATAATAAATAAGTTAGTTGACTATTTTACAAATGTCAACATGTAATTTTATTGATAATATTTTTAATTGTATGCGAGAAAAAAATTTATAAAATTGATATTTTAAAAGTACTCATCGAGACAAATCTAACATCTTATATACTAATGATTATTTTTATTACTTTATTTTATCTTAATTTTATCTTATCTTAATCTTAATCTTAATAAAAGTAAGGTTTGCTACTACTTAAAACCCTATTTATGCAACCACTTAATCCTAATTTTTTCCCTCCTAATCTATTTCTTAATGACCACCCCAACAACTTATTTATGATCTTCTTATTTCTCTCACCTAATTTACAAACACTATGCACATATTTTTATATGTTATTATTCTTTTTTGTTTCTTTGTATAGAGTCACACAAAACTTTAATGTTATATTTGTATTGTATCTCATTATTTTATCTCTCTTTTTTATCTCATTATTTTATCTCTCTTTTTTATATCGTTTTTTTTCTTATTGTACGCTCTCTCTTCTCTCCTATATACGCTTTTTTCACTACTTTAAAACAATTCCACAGTAGTCAACCCTTTTGCCGCGCACCATCTCCTTCTCTCCCATTTTTCGGCCCGTGTTGGCCGTCTCTTGAGAAACAAACCAATCAATATCTTTATTACGAGTAACTTCTCCGGTTACCACCACGTTGAAAATTGTCTCCGTCGATTAGGAGTTCTCTTCTTCTTCGTCTTCTTCTCTAAGAGAGAGAGAGAGAAAAATTACAACTTTGCTTTTATTTTATGTCCCTTTTACCATTGCATTTAGGAATCTCGAATCTTCAATTTCCTGAGGCAAGTTTTTTTTTGTTCTTTCTTTTGATTCATTCTATTTTTTGAGTTTTTACTTTTTGTTTCAGTGTTTTCTTGATTATTTTTTTGTAAAACAAATCTATGGCTTTTTTGTAGCTTGAATTTATGAAATTAACTGGAAATTGTTGAAATTGTTGTTCTTTAGGTAGATTATGCAGGAAAAATAGTAGATTAGATTAAAGTTTCTATTATTGGATTTTTTCCTCATCTGGGTCATGGGAAAATTATACAAACTAGCAATCAGATACAACTTTTTTTATATCTGTTTTTTTACAATTTATTTTGGGGATTGAAATTTTTTATACTTCAAGCAGTTGTTTATGATTGCCAAGATATTTAGATTTTTGGCATGTTAATTTTCTCTAAATTGTTGTACTTCATTTTAACTTAAACACAATGCATATTTATAAATCTATCAATCTATCAGGTACTATGCATTCAAATCCAACAACTACCCGAGAGAAGTTGATATCTGCGTTGCAAAGAAAATATCGGACATATGTTGTTGAGTATGACATAAACGAATGTTGGTGTATGACCAAGATTTTCTAAGTCCTATTATGATCTGTTTTGTTTATTCTTCTTAATTGGGTGCAATTATGCAGCCCAAAATGTTTTCTCAGGACTTTCGTGATGATGTTAGGCGCTTTGCAACATTAGTTGATTCGTTAGGCAATACATTTGAGATTTTAGTTGAAAAAATAAACGATAATGTTTATTTAACATGGGCAATCTTGCTATACACCAGAATGGGACAGTTTGACATCATTTTGAAATATATATTCGGACAACTAATAGAACCACCTACATTTGTATTTCTATGTAATTTTAATAGTTATTATGTCATGATATTATATTGACTATTCCTATTTGTATATGCTGTCTATTTTAAATTTTAACACAGTTATTTGCAATTTTTATTACATAAACTTATATTATATATTTATCATACAACCAAATTTCGTGCATCGCACGGGTCAAAGACTAGTTTGTTCCAAAATAAATAACATAATTTTAACTTTAGATAATGTTCATATGAACTATTTTGACCATATTTTTTAACTAATGCATATTTATAAATATTAACATATAAAACGTTTAATTTGTCTCAACAAATAATTTTAAAATATAGAATTTTTATAATTTTTATTGTTATATAATTAAAAATATTAACGGTTAAAATTATATATTAACAAAGATAATAATGATCTAACAAATCATTTATTTTAGAAAAAAAAATACACATAAATAACTACTCATTGTGACACGGAGCGATTACACAATATTGATTGATGTGATGATTATCCCATTCCCACAGGAAAGTATGCGTGTGCATGCCATCCATCCCACATGATTACAGTGGATGCACTATAGGGTAGTGACACCATAAACATAGACTAGTGTGTGTTTAAAGCTAATGATTATGATGAACTCGGGGAAGATGGCAGGCCTTTACCAGTAATCATTAAATTAAATTGCATTAAACACCCTCACACAATCGCGCAGCCATATAGCCGCCATTTCCTCTTTCCATTACTTTATGTTTCTCTCATAATTATTATTTCAATTTTTATATCCATCATCATCATCATCATCATTATTAGATTATAAAAAAAAAAAAAAAACTTTCGAATCGGTATAGTGAGAGAAAGCAAAAAAAAAGTGAATGAACCATATAGAAAGGAAAGGAGAATAGATAAAGACATAGTATTCTATCAAAAGATTTATAATTAAAATATGGGAATTAAATTAAAAAAAATACGGGAAGTGCTATGGATTCTTCTGCACAGAGACTAGAGAGAGAAAGAGAAAGATTTTTTAATTTATATAAAAAAAAAAAAAAAAACGGCAAAAGAAGAAAAAAGCTGAAAAGATCAGGGTATTTAAAGCTTCTTCTCACAAGAGGATTTTGATGTATACCTCACACAATCTATGAAATGAAATGATGAACTCACTCAACCCTCTATAAAACTTTTCCATTATCTTTATTTATTTATTTTTTGTTTTTTAATTTATATTTTTTTCCTTATAAATCACTTGAGACATTGATCTTATTCAAAACTCTCCTTTTAGTCGAAGCCTCTTTTCTGTTCTATTTATAAAATATAAATCTAGGTTTCTTTCTCAATATTGCAAAATCTCAAAAGCTGTTATTTCTTTTTCCTCACTTTGATCAATTTTTTGGCTTTGTTCATTGGTCCCCCTCTATATAAACCCAACTCCTCCCTCACTTCTCTCACTTCTCCCCTTTTCAGTTTCCCCTTCTTTAGAGAGAGAAAGAGAGATTGTTATTGTTAGAGAAAAAATATGGCTGTACAAGATATAAGTAGTGCTTTTGTAGTGAATGTGAGAGAGTTTGATCCAAATAAAGATAAAGAGAGTGTTGAAGCCGTTGAAAAAATATGTGAAGTTGGTCCCAGTGGAAAACTTTCTCTCTTCACCGACTTGCACGGTGACCCTATTTGCAGGGTCCGCAACTCACCAACTTTCCTCATGCTGGTATGTTACACTAACTATATAACACAAGTCGGATCGACAAAAGCTAATATATCTGATTCAAACACTCAAACCAGATACATCAACTTTTGTCGACCTAACTTATCAGTCTCGCAGTAGTAGTAGTAGTACTTTTCAATCATAATGTACAAATGAATATTGAATCATTTCATTCTTAATATTCATAGTTTGATGATCTTTATTAATTTTTATTTATTTTAATTTTTCAGGTAGCAGAGATAGGCAATGAGATAGTTGGAATGATAAGAGGCTGCATCAAAACCGTTACATGCGGCAAAAAACTATCAAGACCAACAATAAACACAAATGAACAAAATTCCAATCATGTCCCCGTCTTCACAAAACTAGCCTATATACTAGGTCTTCGAGTTTCACCAAATCACAGAAGAATGAGAATAGGTTTAAAACTTGTTCAAAAAATGGAACAATGGTTCAGAGAAAATGGCGCTGAGTATTCATACATGGCAACGGAAAACGACAACGTTGCATCCGTTAATCTTTTCACCGACAAATGCGGTTACTCTAAATTCCGTACACCTTCAATCCTCGTTAACCCTGTTTTCGCTCACCCTGTCAAAACGTCGTCGTCTAAAGTAACCATCATTAAACTTAACCCAAACGACGCCGAATTGATTTACCGTAACAAATTCTCCACCACTGAGTTTTTTCCTCGTGACATTGATTCTGTTTTGAAAAACAAACTCACTCTCGGAACTTTTCTCGCTGTTCCAAATAATGGGCCTGGAGTTCAGCCCAATAACTGGAACTGGTCTGGCCCAGAATCCTTTTTAATGGACCCACCGAGTTCTTGGGCTTTAATTAGTGTTTGGAACTGTAAAGATTTGTTTACTCTCGAAGTAAAAGGCGCGTCGCGCGTGAGACGGTTATTGGCTAAAACAACTCGTGTGATAGATAAAACTTTTCCTTGGTTACGGTTACCTTCAATTCCAAATTTTTTTGAACCGTTTGGATTTCATTTAATGTATGGAATTGGAGGGGAAGGACCGGAGGTGTTGAAGATGGTGAAGGCTTTATGTGGGTTTGCTCATAATCTTGCTATGAAGAATGGTTGCAGTGCTGTTGCTACTGAGGTTTCGAGCTGTGATCCTCTACGGTTCGCTATTCCTCACTGGAAAGCTTTGTCTTGTGAAGAGGATTTGTGGTGTATCAAGAGATTAGGGGAGGATTATAGTGATGGTTCTGTTGGTGATTGGACTAAATCTAAACCTGGATTCTCCATTTTTGTTGATCCTAGAGAGTTTTAAGTTAGAAGAAAAAGAAACAAAAAAATTAGAGTTAATTTTTGTTAATTTTAGTTTTTTTTTATATTATATAGTTTTAAGGAGGGAAATGTCATGTCATGTCATATCAGTTATCAGATATGAATTTTGATTGTAAATGAACAATGAATAGAATATCCTTCTTTTTTAATTATTTTAGTATTTTTTTATTAATTAATTGTTTAAATGGTAAAATTGATTTTTGTATTTGGATCCGGTTTTGGCCAAACAGAAAGTTATTTTATGTATATGGGTGGTTAATATTCTGGTAAATCTGAATATTGAGAAAGAGATATATATGTTTTGTTGTGTGAGTAATGTAATGTAATGCGTGAATCCGAATATCCGTTTGGATTTGTTAGAAGAAGACTGAATGAATATTTGTTTATGTTGGAGGGTGGGACCAAAGGGACAACTTTTTTTGTTTTAGTTTGTTTTATACTACTTTTATTGGGTTCCTAGTATCTTACTTATTGAAGGTAGTGGGAATCAAATGGTGCCCATTAAGTTTTTGTGGAAGTCTCCTGATATAGGTTAATTTTAATGATCATTAGAGGGAGTAATTACATTATGTGATACTCCCTCCGATCTCAAATATAAGTAACAAAACAAAAAAATTAAAAGTCTTAAATATAAATAAAAGTGTATTACAATTATTATGTTTTATGATATTATTCCATTCCAATTTCAATCAATAAATGCAATGTTTTACACTTTTCAAGATGTTTTTTTCTCTTCAATCAATGCATTTACCTACTTTTTTAAAAAGTGTGTATTTTTAAAAATTTGCTTATATATAAGACCGGAGGCAATATATCATTTGGATTGAACTACTGCTTTACTTAAACATAAGTACTAAGGTTAGTAGTCACACATACAAATCTTGTATACACAATTTATAACATCCTCTTATGCTATATTTGTAAGATGAGTAAGTTTGAATGAAATTTTCATCAAGTATCAAGTACATTTAAATTTAGAAATAAATACTTTTTATTTCGTGCAATGCATTTTTTTCCGGATCTGAATTCTTTGCTGTAAGCTTTTTCGTGTAGTATTAGGTTTTAGTTATTTATTTGGTGTTATAAAGTTTTATGCATTAAAACAATTTATGCCACTAGTTTATAGATAGATTGGATATGACTCAAATCAGATACATAATAACGAAAGAAGAAAATTTATTCCGTTCTTTTCGTTATTAGATTAGCTTTAATTTTTATTATAGATCCAAAAGCATAAAGCAAATTATTATGGTTGTAGATGAATTGTTTGTTATAAATTAAAAATAAAAATGTTATGCGAATAATTACATCCGGAAATCACACCGTAATACATGTATAGTTGATTGCATCTCAAGATGTGTGTATACTAAACCCTAAACACTATGAAACAGAATATGGTGTCAATAGATTGTCAATTTTTGAATTATTCAAATGCTATTTTTGGAAATTTTAGCCTCTTAAAAATTTGTCATTCTTGGAATAAAAGTAAATGTTTTTGACTTTTTGTGATTATAAATTATTGGTAAGAATGTTGCATGTAATATGCAAATGGTGAAGGTCAAATCTGATATACACACACTTACTCACTCTTTGACCAAGACAAAAATTTAACTTTATATTTCCTTAGGAAAAAATTGTATTAAAATTTACTTAATAATAGTAGAGCTATTTTGGAAATCATTTGTTTTAAATTAAAAGGGTAATTTTAATATTTGGTAACTTCGTATTTATTGATATTGACTTCTTTTTTTGTTTTCTTTAAGCAAGACTATTTTTTTGGTTGTATATCAAAAAGGGTAATTTTGATATTTAGTAACTTCATATTCATTGATATAGACTTTTTTTTGACTAAATTCATTGACATAGACTTTAACATGATAAGAACCACATTTTCTTCAATATGATATCTCTTAAATCATTTCTTCATCAAATAATTGTTTTAAAATTTTCTTATAAAATTAATAAATAAAATAATTGAAAAAAATTATTAAATAATGTAACAAACTACCCAAAAAAGCCTAAAATATATTATAATTTATTTTTTTATGGTAAATCAATTAAATATCTTTTGCACATAACTGCGAAAAATTGATGTTTACAGCAAATCAATTAAATATTTTTTGATCAAGTAATTTAGTTATTAGAATTATTAAAAAAAATCAGTGACCAAAAATTTTATAACCTTTAAAATAAATAAATGTGATATTTGCATCGGATTCGAACACAACACCTGCATATATAATATGATTTTTCTATTAACTAGTTAAACTAATATAAGCTCTTTAGGGTTGATCTTAATCCACAAATACTTTATGATGTATTGAGTAGTGATCAAACTCTGAATCAAGTAATCGAGACCTAAATATTTATTACTGATGCATCATATTATCGAAAAAAAATATATTTTTAACTTTATTAGATGCATTTGTCAAAAAAAATAAAAAAACTTTATTAGATGCATAAAGATAAATTTACACAAAACTCAGCCTCTCAAGATCTAAAAAAAGTTTAGCTTTTCCCTAACTAGTAATCTTGTATAGCTTGAATCCAAAAAAAGCATTCTACGCTTATGGTAATAAACTCTTTCTTTATATCCATCAATTTTTGCTAATATATACTTTTCAAATGATCTTCTTTTCAATTTTTTTTTTTTTTGTATAGACCTACCTTATTTCTCAACTATGGAGTTAAAGATATATTTAATATTTGCTTTTCATTTTTTGGTTCACTATTTCATATTTTGTCCTAATGTAATATGAAGTTTATTTTTAAGATAATGTAGTGATTTCTTTAAGTTGACCTTTATATGATCTCTCCCTCTCAATTTGATTCCAGTTCCTTTTGTGATTGTAGCTTGGGACTTTTTGCGAACGCACGTTTTGGGATAGTGACATAAAGAAAACAAGCTAAGGATAAAATATACGACATATAAAAAAAAAATAAAAAAATATATACTACTTGGCAGGAATCGTGTCAAGCATTATTAACATTATTTAAGTTGTTGATTTTACATTCGTTTTGATTTTTGAAAATAGTTTTTAGTAGAAAAATATAGTGATATGCTTGCAAAAAAGTAAAATGGTGATTAAAAAATAAGGACAGGTTAGATAGATTAGAGGTGATCGTACCGAACCAATCCAAAAGTAAAACCGCAAACCGAACCAATTCAAACCGAAAATCATAAAAAATCGCATTTAGTTTAAAGCGCACGGATAATTTTTCTTCTAAACCGCACGATTTGGTTTGGTTTGCGGTTTTCATTTTAGAAGACCGAACCAAACCGCAAAAGTTAAATTAATTATATCAACTAGTAACAATCAGTGTATAACCTAGTCAAACTTAGCAAGTCAAATCCAAATTGAGTCAATAAATCAGTAGGTTGTCAAAACATATAATTTCACGCGATTCAAAACTATACTATTAATATTAAAAATAAGTTCTTATGTGTATGCAATTTATGTATATGCATATTATATCATGTAAACAATAAAATAAATTAAAATTTCCGATGTTTATTTTGTAACATTTTGGTAATATTGTCATATTTTTTATATCGTGATAAACCGCAGAAACCGAACCAACCCTAACCGGATTGGTTTGGTTTGGATGACTTTTTAAAAATCAACCGAACTAAACCGAACCACATGCAATTTTATCTCGCGGTTAGGATGATTTTGGTAATATTGTCATATTTTTTATATCGTGATAAACCGCAGAAACTGAACCAACCCTAACCGCATTGGTTTGGTTTGGATGACTTTTTAAAAACCAACCGAACCAAACCGTGCCGCATGCAATTTTATCTCGCGGTTAAGATGATTTTTATGCTCAAATCTGAACCAAACCGCACCTCGAACACCCCTAAGATAGATAGATAAATTTATATCTTTTATGGTAATACCCTTGTATTACCCTGATACATTATAAGTTCCTCTAAACATCTTGTACCCTACGAGAGCCTACCTTGAGTTGTCACATATCCTAGCTGCAGTGTGAGTAAACATGCAAGCAATCATTACGTTCAATTAATTAATCCTATTGCCACTAGTTCCTAGTATCGTACTATTCAGTTTCTACTCGTCTCTTGCATCGGTAGTGTCTGATTCCATCTCCACTCAGCTCTTTCGCCGGTAGTTTCGAATGTTATCATCTCTAATCCCTAGCACTATTTATTTATTGTTCTCAGAATAGCAGCCAGATTTGTGACTAAATACTAGCCCTAAAAGCATTCTCCGATATCAGGGGAGGATTCAGAATTACGTCGTTAAATCTTAAATAAATAGAAAACAAAGATAATGAATAATAAAATATTATAACTTATAACCAATCACTTGACCCGAGTATTCATAGGGGAGTTAATCTTCTCCACCTAAATATAAAGATATCTAAGATAATGATCTACATAATTAAATTACAAAAATAAGCCTACTAATAACGAAGATACCTTGCTAAGGAAGTTACCTTTTACGTTGAAGGGGGAAAGTTCTTCCCGTAGAGAATTCCCTTATCCTCCTTGCTCCTCTTGAACACTTTCAGAATGCTAATTAGTGCTCTCAATTTCCGAATGAAAAATAATGAATGGGGGGAGCTCTATTTATAATTTTTCTAACGGGCTTAGCGTTGCCATCGTAGCCACGATGGACCTCATCGTGCCACAATGGAGTGGATATTTTTCAAAAATAAAACAGATTTATGCGCTTATCTTCTTGGGCAACAAGTCTTCCCATCGTGCCATCGTGGTCACGATGGAAGCACATTTTTATCCGCTTTTTGCTATCTTCTTGGCTTTTTCTTGTACTCTTGTATTCTTTTGCTCGTAGCTTCATATCTTCAAATTTTTGTCTTGTGATCGGTCTTCAAGTCCTATATTAATACTAAAATAAATATTAAAAATACTATAGAAATTTCAGTCATCATTGTGCCAAAAGAAAAAAAATTGTTCTATCACAAAACATAACAAACCAAGAAACAACGGTTAGAGGGAACAAACCACACGTGACGCTATTGTTCCATAATTTCTCCTCCCAAATCATGCAAAGATCTAAACCATGTAGAAGAAGCCAAAATTTCTACTCTGCACCCATTAACAAAATCACTCAAACCTGTCACTATCTCAAATCATCTTCTCCCATTTTTCTCCCAAATTGTGATTAGCAACATAGCTTTTATCGAACCATTTCAATTGGATCAGAATTTTGAATTCCCCTTTTGAGTTAGGTTTGGTTTCAATTTTTTTATAATATTTTAATGTGATTTGAGTGGTATATAAGTGATGTTTGGGTTTCAGTTCATCACACCACAAATTTCTGATATTTCTCTAATTTGTTTCATGTTTTCAGTTTTGATGTGATTTATAATAAAGATGTTTAGAATTTGACTATTGTCTGGCAAGTGGACCGTCAATCGTCGAGTAATAATTCACACTCTATGTCTCTAGAATGAGTTCGTATCCACAAGGATCGTGCCAATGCGCCACTACCGTTATTTAAGTTTGTTTTGGTTTGCATTTGCTTTGGTTTTAAAAAGGGTTTTTAGTTGAAAATAGCGATATGCGTGCAGTAAAGTAAAGTTTGATTCAGAAATATGAGGATAGGTAAGACAGATAGATTTCCTCTCCTACTCCTATTTGGCATGATTGATGTATAACATAACTATTTAGTCTATTATTTGGTGGATTAATTTATATCCTTTGTGATAATACCCTTGTAAATTGTAAGTTCCTCAACCAACTTAACTAGTGCACCATATGAGAGTCTTCCTCGAGTTGTCACGTACCCTATCTACGACGTGAGTAAACATACATGCAGTCATTATGTTCAATTAATCCTATTATTACCACTACGACTTAGTATCAAACTATTCAGTTTCTAATAGCTCAAATCATTACTAGTGTCTGATTCTGTCTCCACTCGTCTCAATTCGACGGTAGTGTTGGATGTTACGGTCTCTAATCCTTAACACTATTTATTTATCGTTTCGGAGTAGTATTAAATTCGAAACTCATACCATCCTAAAAGCATTTCCGTTTATCCGGCCAGATTACGATTTACGTCGTTAATGCATATAATAAATAGAAAACATAGATACTGAATAATTAAATATTATAACTTTGACCAATCACATAGCCCAAATATTAATAGGGGAGTTCATTTTCTCCACCTAAACCTAAAGAAATCTAAGCTGATGATCTACATAATTTAAATCACAAGAATAAAAAATATGCCTACCAATGGCGAAGATGCCTAGCTGAGGAAGTTACCTTTCCCGTTGAAGGGGAAAAGTTCTTCCCGTAGAGAGCTTCTCTGCCCTCCTTGCTCCTCTTGAACACTTTCAGAGTACTGAAGATTGCTCTAAATTTCTGAATGAAAAATAATGAATGAGCATAGCTCTATTTATAGTATTTGTCTTGGGCAAGACGTCACCATAATAACCACGATGGACCTCATCGTCCCACGATGGAGAGGATTTGTTTCAAATTAAAATCATATTTGCGCTAATCTTTCTTGGGCACCAAGTCTTCCCATCGTGGCACGATGAAAGTTATCATAGCCACGATGGAAGCGCAACTTATCCACTTTTTGCTATTCTCTTTGGCATTTTCTTGTATTCTTGTTTCTTTTTGCTCGTAGTTTTGAATCTTCGGGTTTTTACTTGTTTTAGGCCATCATGTTCTCTTATTAACTACTAAAATTAAACTAATAATGAAATTCTGTTCTCTGACAGGACATATGTCCTACACAACTTCTAAGACAACTTGTGTGACAATCCAGATGTCTTAGACAACTAGTTCGACAACTGGTTACTTGGATCACTAGTAACAATACTGAAGTAAATAACAAAGCAATAAACGACACAATTGTTTCTTAATCCAGGAAAGGAAAACCACTACACCGAATCAATACTTAGTCTTACAACGCACACCAAACACCTTTTGGTATGTATGCCTTTTTTTAATCCTAGTGTTTTTCTACCCAAGGGCTCACTCCCCCTGAATATGAGAACCCACTCACCTCCCTCTGATCACTAATCCCAAGTGACCGAAACTTGTCGTTTAAAACAATGGTGTTGAATAAATCATTCAACAACAACAAGCAACTAAACCTTAAAACCTAAGCTTCAGAAGCTACTATTACTTTGCACAGTGGGTACAAAGTCTTGGACTCACAATCTTCATTTATTGTGGGTTGAGTTTCAAGTTCTATGTTGAGTCCTTTATATAGGCGTGCAAGTTTTCGGATATCTTCAATCTTTCAGATGCACAATAATAGGAATTTAAGTTTTTAAAACAAACTTGTTTTAAAACAAACTCCATAAGATAAAAGATTTTATCTTTATCCACAAAGTTAGTTACGAATCCGATCATATCTACCACATAGAATTAATAACAAACTTTATCATTAATCCTAATCTCAGCTTGTTACATGAAGATTTGCGCCCCTTATTCATATTTGAAAAGTTATGCGTGCTAATGGATAAACATTATCTTCTAAGCTGTAACTGGGTCAAGATGTCCTACCCACATGTCTTAGGACATGTTGTTCAACATGTTGCTTCAACATGTTCTGAACCCAGTGACAAGATGTCCAAGACATCTTGTTCAACATGTTGCATCTGCACATCTTCAATATGCACAAGTGGTTTAGACTCAATTGCTTCAGCATTGATGCTTTAGCTAAGTCATTCTGACCAAGTTGTTTTGGCCTTATGATGCAGCCAATCTCAGAAGAACTACAAATAATACTACATAAATTGTTGTCATCAACATCCATGGAAGAAAGTTTGATGTTAGACCCACAAGTTTTCCAGTTTAATTCTTGCTTATGTACGGTTGTGTTGGCATAATCCAAAATTTGAAGATAGTATAAGAGCCTTTCAAAGATTCGTTGGACCAACTGTCATCAAGTTTCTGCTACGAACCACCCACAATTTATATCCATGCACCAAGCTTAATGGACGTAAGGAGGTGTGTTAAAAGTTTCACATCAAATGTGAGATGACCTAATACATGGACTTATAAATAGAGGCAACCTCACCTTAATAACTTGTTTTGTATGATTGAATTAGGTCCAACCAAAATATTGTTTGGTAAAACCAGAGTCTCCTCCATGATCTGTTGGACCACCTACTACCAAGTTTCTGCTATTGGAACACCCACCAGTTTATCCACGCACCAAGTCCAATAGTGTTGGACGTGAGGGGGGATGTTAA
This sequence comes from Trifolium fragiferum, assembly GCA_954870985.1. Lineage (NCBI taxonomy): Eukaryota > Viridiplantae > Streptophyta > Magnoliopsida > Fabales > Fabaceae > Trifolium > Trifolium fragiferum. Next base: position 44,944,643 of record OX940792.1, on the reverse strand, counting down.
AAGTCTCATATTAAATTAGAAATGATCTTACTATATGTTTTTAATTTGGGACAATTCTTACTCTATAAAGGGTTGACATCTCTGAACAATTTTTTTATACGTATCAATCACCCATTAAACTGCAAATCAAATAATTAAGAGACTCAATGACGAGGATCTCAGGGCATGAAGAGAATCCATAGTTTAACAGTTTAAAATAAACTTTGTTTTATTTTAGGGTTTATAAACTTTTACCCCCTACAAAGTATGTGGGTATTGTTTTATCCCTGTAATTATTTTTTTTAAGATTACCCTACGAGGGTTAAAATACACATAAAAAAAAACATTACAAAGTTATTCTCAAATAAAAAATTATTCTGGGGAGGTAAAACAAAACTCGCATACTTTGCAGTGAGTAAAAGTCTATTAACCCTTTATTTTATTAGGTTTCTAATAATTGTTAGGTTATATTAATTTAAATCGTAATAGTTTTTGGTTTTTTTTTACAATGTACTCCCTCCGGTTCTATATATAAACAAATTTTGCTTTTCTAGATTCATTGCAAAAGTAATGTATCTAGTCAATATTATTGTCTAAATACACCACTTTTATAATGAATCTAAAAAGTGAATTTTTGCTTATATATAGAACCGGAGGGAGTAATAGTTTTAGTGTTTTTTTTTTACTAAATAAAAGATATTTAGTTTTAGTTTTATTTTAATAAAATTGTGTAAATCCAATATGGCTATGGGCCTAGAGAATTAGTCTTATAATCCAATTTTGGAATATATAGTCTTTCTTTAAATACAATTGTAAAACTCTCATTTGAGATAATTTTGAAATTAAATAGAAATATTTTTTTGGATTGGAGTTATGATTCTTATCAATGATATTCAAATTCTCCACAATGATTAAAAATTTACTTTTTAAGATGAATAGCATATAGATTTTCACTTTGATGGATGAAGTACCGCTTATACTTTGTTTCAATCTTTTTTTTAATATATATAAGATGTATATTATGAGAATGACAAAGATATATGAGAATGATGAGAATAGTTATCGACCCTTTGATGAAAAATAGATGGTTAAGATTAAAACACTAAGAGTGTATCATGTCACAGTTAATAGTATCACAATTTTCTCAACTTCTCTCTTCCTTCTTCGTCAAATATGACCCTCTCTCAATATCCCGCCGCCGATGGATTCACTGGACACCCTCACACCCATCTCAAGTTCGGATCATCACACCCTTCTTTGTTCAGTTTGCAATTTTTATTTTTGATTTCTAAAAATGGAGAAGGGATAAAGAATTATCAACGTTTTATAAGTTGACGATTTTCTGGGTAAAATTCCAATTGAAACACAGTGACAATTAAGTCTTAATTATAACAGTATATTTGGATTAAAAAAACCCCCAAATTAACGGGAGTGACATGATTTTGCAACTAGGATGAGAATTGATACCAATACATATTGATTTTGATGGGAATCAAAAGCTAAGGCACAAAGCCCCTTTTCACCCATATAGAGATCTGGAAAATAAAGCTTTAAATCTTCACACAAACACTACAATTGATGATGATGTGCCACTGTCAGATTATAATACTCATTAATCTGGGTTAATTTTTTTTCAAAACAACTTGGATCTATAGTGAGTTTTTGAATTGATAAACTTGTTGAATTGGAGAAGATGAGGATTGATGTGTAGAAAACAAAAGCAAGAGGAAGTGTAAAACACAATCCTGGTCTCAATTGGAAAGTTATCAGCGTATCCTTTGATGAACGGAAGTTGGATTGGAGAAGATGGAAGGGACAATATGTTCAAAAGAAAAATAATAGAATATGGACAAGTGCATGTGAGATGTTTTAATCTTAACCATCCATTTTTCATCAAATAGTCAATAATTATTCTCATCATTCTCATATATTTTTTTTCATTCTCATAATATACATCCTTATATATATATATATATATATATATATATATATATATATATATATATATATATATATATATATATATATAATGGGGAGGGATCAAATTACACAAGTGTAACTTTTAAAAAATTACACTCAATAATATCCTTTGATTTTGATTTGATCTTGTGGCTATTAATTCTCACTTATAACACTCACGTGCCTCCCATCAATGAATTAAAGATTCACTTTTTTTCTATTTTTGCAAAACTCTCCCATTAATGAATTAAAGATTCACTTTTTTTTTTTTTTTTTTTTGCAAAACTCTTCATTTGACTTCCTCCATAAATCAAACCTGGTGAGTTTTTTGGTTAAACAAACCATTTGCATACCCGCAATGCATGATTGATTGTGGCAAAGAGCTTGATTCCAGAGCTATTTTTCGATAAGGCCTAGTCCACCAATAGCAAACCCTAATTTCTCTTTATCTCACTTTGTTTCAATTCCTATGCCCTTCATTTCCCCATTTTAAAACAAATTTCCAGTAAATACTAGCAGTAGCTATTTATTTCTTTAAAGAAAACGAAGTGGTGGCCGTGATTTTGTAATTTAAGCTATGCCTTTTTCAATTAGTGGAAATGGGTTTGGGATTTGGATGCACAAATTTTGTTTTTTTTACTACTTTGCTTGTTTTGTTAGAGGGCATATTAGGATAGGTCAAAGATGAAGCTTATAGAAAAAAGAGGCGAATCTTTAATTCATTAATGGGAGAGTTTTGCAAAAATAGAAAAAAAGTGAATCTTTAATTCATTGATGGGATGCACGTGAGTGTTATAAGTGAGAATTAATAGCCACAAGATCAAATCAAAATCAAGGGACATTATTGAATGTAACTTTTTAAAATTTACATTGGTGTAATTTGATCCCTCTTATATATATATATATATATATATATATATATATATATATATATATATATATATATATATTCTGTTGGTGTTAAAAAAAAACAAATAGATTTTGAGTTTGAATCTCTATTCTATTTATTAAATATAATATCTCTAGTTATACTCGCGTAAAAAAAATATTATATGTTATTTTGAAGTCATAACAAAATAAAATTTGTGTTTAGAACACTCTATCAATTATTTTTTCCTCACTCTATCATTCATAGCCTTTTTTTTTTAGCCAGGAGCACGTACGATCGAGACATAATAGAGTACATCTAAGCATGCCAAGCTGGCAACTTGTGCCACGCTGGCACATTTGTCATTGCCACCTGGCAGAGTTGGTTACAGCTGTTAAACCTGCCAGCTAGGTTTGTTAGGAAGCAGTTAGAGTTTGTTAGCATTCTAATTCCATATATAAACTCATCACTGTGTAAACAATTCATTATGTAAAAAAATTCATTTTCATTCAATTAGATTCAAGGTTGCAGAGCAACCGTTCTCACACCATGTGCAAACCTTGTGACTGAATCTCATTATGGTATCAATCGCCTCCTGAGATCCAATCTCTTCCACCTTCCGCTTCATCTTCTTCACTCGTTTTCACCGTCTCTTTCTTCGATTCGCCATGGCTTCTTCTTCATCTCTTAACCTCACCGCTGGTTCGTCTTCTTGTAGCAATTCCGGCATCGTCAATTTTGCTCCGAAACTCTCCATCAAGCTCGATGACAAGAATTTTCTCCTCTGGAATCAGCAAGTTGAAGGCGTCATCATCTCTCACAAATTGCACAGGTTTGTTGTGAATCCTGAGATTCCGGCGAAATACGACTCGGAATCAGATCGTGAGCTCGACGTTGTCTCCGATGCTTACGACAAGTGGCTCGTTCAAGATCAGATGCTTTTCACGTGGTTGCTTTCTACCCTGGCTGAGTCAGTGCTTCCACGCACCATCGGTTGTCGACATGCGTTTCAGGTTTGGGATCAAATTCACAAACACTTCAATGCGCATCTAAAAGCTAAGGTTCGTCAACTTCGATCTGAGCTGAAAACCATCAAGAAAGGTACCAAGACCGTTACCGAATTTGTTCTTCGTGTTCGCGCTATTGCCGACACTCTCCTCTATATTGGAGATTCTGTTACGGAGCAAGATCAAATTGACTCCATTCTTGAAGGATTGTCGGAAGAGTACAATCCGTTTGTTATGATGATCTATGGGCGACCTGACTCACCTTCTCTCTTTGACATTGAAGGTCTTCTTCTTGTTCAGGAATCGCAGTTGGAAAAATTTCGCCAGGAGCTCTCTGTTCCTAATGTCTCTGCTAATATCGCTCACTCTCATGGTGCTCGTGGTAACTCTCATGCTCGTGGACGTGGTAGAGCCAGTCGCGGCAGAGGACGTGGACCAGGACCTTCCTCAGGTACTCGTCCTACATGTCAGCTCTGTAACAAGTATGGTCACGCTGTGTTTGATTGCTGGTATCACTTTGATGAGGCGTTTGTTCCGGCACCTCCTGCTCCTAAGCGTGATAATAAGGTTCAGAAGGATTCTAAGGAACCTGATCCACAAGCTTGCACTGCCAATCTAGCTTCCTCATCTCAGGAATTGGTTATTCCCAAAGCATGGTTTCCAGACTCTGGTGCTTCTCATCACTTGACTGCAGACCTTGACAATCTCACTCAAGGTAACTCTTACCATGGCTCTAGTAAGGTCCATATAGGTAATGGTTTAGGACTCAATATTGCTCATATAGGACAAGCTAGTTTCTCCTCATGTTTAGATCCTCAACACCGTTTACATTTGAAGCAATTACTTCATGTTCCTGCAATTACCAAAAATCTCATGTCAGTTTCGAAATTTGCTAGGGATAATAATGTATTCTTTGAGTTTCATGCCACTAATTGTTTTGTGAAATCTCAGGTCAATAAACAAGTGCTTCTTCAAGGCTCCCTAGGTGCAGATGGACTCTATAGCTTCTCCCATCTGCCTCTCACCAAGGGACCTAACTGCTTTACCAGCACAACTCTTCAACCACTCTCGTGCTACAGTGTTGATCAGTCTCCTGTCAATACCTCAAATAATGAAGCTGTATCTGTTTTAGTTTCCAATAAAGAGTCATCTAAGTCAAAAGAGTCTAGTGTTGCTTCTGTTGTTTCTAGCTCTAGTGGCACTATTTGGCATAATAGATTAGGACATGCCAACAGTAAAGCTGTTCAAACTGTATTACATCTCTGTAATCAAGTTTCAAATAATAAAAATTTCATTGAATTTTGTGACTCTTGTTGTGTTGGGAAATCTCATAGACTGCATGCTCCATCCACTAATACTGTGTATTCTAATCCTTTTGACCTTGTGCATACTGATTTGTGGGGCCCATCTCACACCCTATCCCATTGTGGCTATTCTTACTATATTGCGTTTGTTGATGCCTGCACCAAATATACTTGGCTTTACTTTCTTAAACGCAAATCTGATGCAGTTACAACATTCACTCAATTTTATAACCTCATTCAGACTCAATTTTCTGTCAAAATAAAGGCCATCCAATCTGACTGGGGGGGCGATTTTAGTCCCATTTCCACTTTACTTACAACCTTGGGAATTAAGCATCGACTTACATGCCCTCATACCTCTCATCAGAATGGCACTGTTGAAAGACGCCACAGGTCAATTGTTGAAACTGGCCTCACTCTCCTTGCCCATGCTAATATGCCTCTAACCTTTTGGGATCATAGTTTTACCACTGCAGTGCATTTACTTAACTGTTTGCCTACAGCTGCTTTACCCAAATATATCTCCCCATATCAGGCTTTATACACTAAAATTCCTGATTATCAGTCTCTTAGAGTGTTTGGCTGTACTTGTTTCCCTCATTTAAGGCCTTACAATGCTCACAAACTTGAGTTTCGCAGTACCAAGTGTGTTTATCTAGGTCTTTCTCCTCAGCACAAGGGTCACAAGTGTATGACTTCTGATGGTAGAGTCTATATCTCCAAAGATGTTGTTTTTAATGAATGTGAATTTCCATTCTCTAGCATGCATGCTTATGACCATAGCAGTACTCCTTCTACTTCGAGTCCTTTATTTTCTTCCCAGATTCCTCTGTCATCAGCTAGTGTATCTGCACCTCTATCTACAACCTCACCTTTTGAGTCTCTATCTCCCAGTCCTACCTCTACGCCATCACCTCATACTCCTGCCACTGAGTCTGCTATTGTACCTACCACTACTGTTGACCAGTCACCAGCTGCTCCACCCATTGGTCCTTCCCGTTTACCTGCAGTCTCTAGAGCTATTCCCCCTGATTCTGCAAATAGGCACCCTATGGTTACAAGGGGTAAAACTGGAAATCTGAAGCCTAAAGTGTTTCTAGCTCACATTGAACCTGGTAGTGTTAAACAAGCTCTTGCTGATCCTCAATGGTTAGCTGCTATGAAGTGTGAATACTCAGCCTTAATGAACAATGTAACATGGTCTTTGGTTCCTCTACCTGCTCATAGAAGAGCAATTGGTTGTAAATGGGTATTTCGGATCAAGGAGAATCCTGATGGATCTGTTAACAAGTATAAGGCTCGTCTTGTGGCGAAAGGATTCAGCCAAGAACCTGGCTTTGACTACACTGAGACGTTCTCTCCGATTGTAAAGCCTGTCACCATAAGGGTTATTCTAACGCTCGCTCTTAGCTTCAAGTGGGACATTCAGCAGATTGATGTTAATAATGCCTTTCTTAATGGCATCCTCCATGAAGAGGTTTATATGTCTCAGCCCCTTGGCTTCATTCACTCTGACAAGTCCTTAGTCTGCAGGCTCCACAAAGCCTTATATGGGCTTAAGCAGGCCCCCCGGGCTTGGTATGAGCGCCTTACCCAAGCTCTTTTTCAATTTGGCTTTCACTCAAGTAAGTGTGATCCATCCTTGTTCGTCTACAGTCACAAAGAAGTTACTCTTTATGTTCTGGTATACGTTGATGATATTCTCTTGACTGGCTCTTCAAGTGCTCTGCTGCATGATCTCATTCACAAGCTCAACTCTCAGTTTGCACTTAAACACATGGGTAAACCGGATTATTTTCTGGGGATTGAGGTTAAATATCTGCAGAATGGTGCTATGCTTCTAACTCAGTCCAAATACATTCGAGATCTACTGCTTCGGGCTAACATGGCTGAGGCCAAGGGCATTAACACTCCTATGGTCAGCAGTCTCAAGCTTTCCAAATTTGGTACTGATGCACTCCCGGATCCTCATGAGTACCGGTCCATTGTGGGTGCTCTGCAGTATGTCACCTTAACCAGACCTGAGATTGCGTTTTGTGTAAACAAGGTGTGCCAATTTTTAGCTAATCCTCTTCTTTCTCATTGGCAAGCTGTCAAGCGGATTCTTCGTTACCTTCTTAGCACCAGTCATCTTGGCTTGCTTCTACAGCCTTCTACTGCCATCTCCAAGTTCTCCATTCGGGCTTATAGTGATTCTGATTGGGCTAGTGATTTAGATGATAGACGCTTCACCTCTGGTTCTTGTATTTTCTTTGGCCCCAATCTCGTCTCTTGGAGTGCTAAGAAACAGTCACTGGTTGCCCGTTCTAGTGCTGAGGCAGAATATCGTAGTCTTGCTCACACCACCTCTGAGCTTCTGTGGATTCAGTCCTTATTAGTCGATCTCAAGATCCCCATTCACACTCCTGTTCTGTTGTGTGACAACTTGAGTGCGGTTATGATTGCGCATAACCCTGTCCTTCATGCTCGAACAAAACATCTTGAGCTGGATCTTCACTTTGTCCGTGAACGGGTTCTCTCTAAGGCTCTCCACATTCAACATGTTCCTGGTCTAGATCAAATTGCTGACGCCTTGACAAAACCCTTGCCTACTTCTCGGTTTCTGCTTCTAAGAGACAAACTAAGGGTGCTCTCATTCAAGCCACCCTCCGTTTGAGGGGGAGTAATAGAGTACATCTAAGCATGCCAAGCTGGCAACTTGTGCCACGCTGGCACATTTGTCATTGCCACCTGGCAGAGTTGGTTACAGCTGTTAAACCTGCCAGCTAGGTTTGTTAGGAAGCAGTTAGAGTTTGTTAGCATTCTAATTCCATATATAAACTCATCACTGTGTAAACAATTCATTATGTAAAAAAATTCATTTTCATTCAATTAGATTCAAGGTTGCAGAGCAACCGTTCTCACACCATGTGCAAACCTTGTGACTGAATCTCATTAAGACAATCTTTTTACAATTACATTGGGCATGTCCTTTTGTGAGTTTCTCATCATCTTTGCTCAAGCCTCAAAGAAAAGAACATTTCATTATGTCTGCGCTAGAAAGATAAGCACAAAGAAAAGAGATGCTACTGTAGTTGTTTTGTTTTACTTTAATTTTTTTTAATCATTATCAATTCACATGCTTCATGACATAGATATATGAGGGTAGGAAAGTTAGAGCAACAAATAAACGTGAACCTAAAAGAAATGATAAATGAGGGTGGGATGGTTAGAGCATCACCTTTCTTTGATTTTTTTGAATTGACTTATTTTAAATTTATGTGTTGTGAGTTTATTTATTGATATAAGTTGTTATATTAATATATTTGAATAAATTAGTAAAATATAATAATCACTTATCGTACCTGGATTGAAGGATCAGGATCGGTGGCCAGCAATCGTCGTTGCGCATGGTGGTTGAACAACGGAGGAGGGGGGGTGTGGGGTTTGTACATGCAGACACTCTGATGGTTAAGTCAGCAAGAATACAAAGAGAAGAGGTAGAGAGAATGAATATTGTGTACCTGACTCCTTAGTGATGAGGAGTATTTATAACCCCCAGCGCGGAGCCAACTATTATCCCTATTGGGCCGTTGGGCACAACCCAATAGTGGATAACTGTTAGGTTTCTGCGTGGATGCAGGAGAAACCGTTATAGCTTTCACCTGGGGTTTATCCACTACGTGTGAATAACGTAACGGATAGAAGTGAATGAGGCAACGTGGAACATGTGCTCGTGGAAGGTGTGTGACTGTCGAGCAGACATGCTCGACAGATGGCGATGTGCCGTTAGTCTGAGAACTGTTGTGCCCGACATGACGGACACTCTGATGGTTAAGTCAGCAAGAATACAAAGAGAAGAGGTAGAGAGAATGAATATTGTGTACCTGACTCCTTAGTGATGAGGAGTATTTATAAACCCCAGCGCGGAGCCAACTATTATCCCTATTGGGCCGTTGGGCACAACCCAATAGTGGATAACTGTCAGGTTTCTGCGTGGATGCAGGAGAAACCGTTATAGCTTTCACCTGGGGTTTATCCACTACGTGTGAATAACGTAACGGATAGAAGTGAATGAGGCAACGTGGAACATGTGCTCGTGGAAGGTGTGTGACTGTCGAGCAGACATGCTCGACAGATGGCGATGTGCCGTTAGTCTGAGAACTGTTGTGCCCGACATGACGGACAGGGGTAGCGTTTAGCGGTGTATGCATGGAGGAAATTCTGCTCGGAGAACCTCCTCGACACCAGCGAGGGGACCTGCGCGGAGGCGTTGATCCAGTCCAGAATAATCACAATTAGTGTCTTGACGAGCATTCCGGTGAGAGTGTCCGGCAGTCTATTTTTTATTTTGTTATCTTTTTGTGTCTGTTATCGTAAAAAATAGTTTATTTTAAATTATGTACCTTATATATATATATATATGATTATTCAGTTCCAATAAAAATATGTTTGTTAATTTTGTTTATAAGAATAGTATGTTTTTTAATCTATACCAATAAATAAAGAGAATAACTCTTTCGTGTACATTTTTTTTATTGCCACTTTGACCCTTCATTCTATCCAAATATTTTTTTTGACACAAATTCAAATATTTGTATATGTTGAAAAATAACTTTCACAAAAAATTTGTTTTTAGATTTTTTTGGTAAATAAAAAAATATTTCTTTTTTTTCTTTTATCTTAATAACAAACCACGACAAAAAAGAAGGTAAGTAGTTATCAGTTAACTGAGCACAATAGAAAAGAAGGTTAAGTAGTCTAATTACAATATATTAAAAGAAACTACTATTAAAAATCCAAATTTATCTTTATCACTTTTAACCGTGTTTCGAGTTTTGCGCCCTTAAATGTAATTTTAACTCTAAATTAATAAAAAAAATCAGAAAGAAAGATAAGCATAAAATAAATCTCCCATAAAAATAGCATTAAAAACCACATCTCTAGACAAACAAAAAAGATAAAAAAAGAAGATAAGCATAAAAGAAATATTTTCATAAAAATAGCAACGGAAACCACTTCTAAAAAAAATAAAAATTATCCAATCTATTTTAACTTCAAAAATAGGAACAAAAAAAATTAATTAATATAAATTTTCTCATAAAAATAGAAACAAAAATCACCATAAAAGAAAAAAGATACGTGTAAAACGGGCACGCCCGTTTGGCCGCTAGTTAATTGATAACTATTAAACCTCTTTTTTAGTTGTGCTTAATTATTAAAAAAGAAAACTGAAAAATAAAATTTTGTGTGAAAGTTATTTTTCAACAAATACAAATATTTGAATAAAGTGAAGGGTAAAAGTGACAATAAAAAAAAGTCTACACCAAAAGGTGTATTATCTTTATTACTTTATATATTGGTATATATTAAAAAAGAAAATAAAATTTTATTTTTTTGACTAAAAAAAATATTGAAACCAACTTTTGTGTGGAAGTTTTTTTTCAATAAACATATACAAATTACCCTCTTTTTTGTTGTGCTTAATTATTATTAAGGAAAAAAGGAAATTTTAATTTTTGACTAAAAATAACTGAAATTAACTTTTGTGTGGAAGTTTCTTTTCAACAAACATATACAAATTACCTTATTTTTTATTGTGCTTAGTTACTAATAAGAAAAAAAAAAGGAAAATTTATTTTCTGACTAAGAAAAAAAAAAACAATTGTGTGCAATATGTTTTTTAACAAACATATATATATATATATATATATATATATATATATATATATTTGAATAGAATAAAGGGTAAAAGTGACAATAAAAAAAGTCTACACGAAATGAGTTATTCTCTTTATATATTAGTAAGATATGTTTGTTAATTGTTTTTTATAAGAATATCTTTGTTTCTTATCAAAAATATGTTTGCTAATTTTTTTCTATAAGAATATGTTTGTTATAAGATAAATTATATAGAAGTATATATATAGATTAATATAGATGATAATATATTGATGATGATGAAAACTATTTAACCTTCTTTTTGGTTGTGATTAGTTATTAAGAAAAAAAACAAAAAATCTTTTTTTTTTATTTACTAAAAAAATGAAAACAAACATTTGTGTGAAAGTTAGTATTTTTTTTAATATATATATATATATATATATATATATATATATATATATATATATATATATATATATATATATATATATGGGTCAGGATCAAATGACACCAATTAGTTTGACACCAAATGTTACACCGCTCAATAATGCTTTAACGAATTCGAATTTTACAAAATCCACCGTTGGATTAGAAGATTATATCATATAAATCATTCATGTTAAATTTTATAAAAATCCAAAATCGTTTAATATGTTATTGAGACTCGTCAAGATTAACGGTTTATGCGTTTTTATTTAATATCGTTAATCTTGACGAGTCTTAATAACATATCAAATGCTTTTAGATTTTTATAAAATTTAACATGAATGATCTATATGATATAATCTTTCAATCCAACGGTGAATTTTGTAAAATTCGAATTCGTTAAAGCGTTATTAAGTGGTGTAATATTTGGTGTCAAACTAGTTGGTGTCATTTGATCCTGACCCTATATATATTCAAACGGGCCATATTTCATTTTGTCATCATGTTAATATTTTTTTGTTACCATTTGAGATGAATAGATGATTAATTGCTCATTTCTTTTTTCTTTTGACAAAAATTGTTCATTTCTTTTTTCTTTTGCTTGCTTAATTAAAAAAGAAAAAGATAAATGATAACATTTTATATTAGGCAAACCATATGCTAAATGATAATATTTTTTAGACAAATTTATAAGCTATTTCCAATAAAATATAAGCTAGTTTAATGGGGTATGCTTTAATGATTTGAATAGTAACTAAAAATAAGAATAAATGGGTGAGGATTGCATTGGAGAGGATCTCCTTCTAAGCCAAACATCAAGTAATCTATATTTGATATTATGGTGAATGTATTAGAATTACAGTTAGAACCGTTTCCGAGTATTTAGAAGTCTTAGGCGAATAATAAAATTCGACCCCTAATAAAAAATATAATTTTTTAAAAGAAAATAATATATTTAAATTGTAAACAATATCAATAACATTAAAACTAATCATTTATTCTTGTGACTAATAAAAAAAAGGTCATATTCTAATGAATATCTTCAAAATACCTTTTAGAGTTCTAGCTACTTAAAATAGTCTCCTTTCTAGCATTTTTTTAAGCAAATTCATCAATTAATTCTTCATATTATATATTCTTCAACAAGTCGTTTCTAATTGCTATCATTGTTAATCCATTAAACTTTTTTTTATCAATATACATTTGCTTTGCTGGACATTTATTATTGTTGGGCCTTCTATTTACTATTTACACACTTAAATATATTTACCTAAATAAATAAAAATTGAAGCCCAATTCTTTGGAGACCATGGACTGTGAGCCTGATTGCCCTGACTCAAAATCATACCTGATCATAGTGATCCATCATAAATATTTTGTTCAACTCACTTTTACATGAAAATATCCAAACATAAATCAATTATGCTAAAATTAATTCTGTTAAAATTAATTCTATCAAAATCAATTCTATTCAAAGTGAAATCAAACATTTACTCAAACTATATTCTATAGCTTATAAAAAATCACGGTGATCATTGTCATGACTCTGACAAGTTCACCAGGACACCACACATACTTGTACTTTTACAGCAAAAATCAATCTTTAATCTAGAGCAACACTTACATAGGCACAACTCCAAATACAATTTATTTGGGCACACACACATAAAGAGAAAAAAATAAATAGTAAATAATTTAGTCACATCACTTTGTATTAATTAATCATTTTATTTTTTTACTTTTTAGAATTCATGTGTGTGTGCCTAACATGTATTATTTATGCTTGTGCCTAATCAAGTATTTCTCCTTTAATCTAATCCAATCCAAATAAATTATTCCATGTTAATTGGGTTCAAACTTCAAAGGTTCCTCTCATGGAAATTTAGCAGCTTAATTTAACTTCCATTGGACATGTACTGATATTAACATAAAATGCACAAAAAAAAACTATTGTTTCTCCACGGCTTGCTGAAGAAATTAAAGTGAAGGCGATGCATTGGCCAACTTATCTTTGCATTTACACCACTGTATTTTCATTTGGCAGATACGACAATCAAAAGTTTGATTATTACTACTAGTACAATTCTTAATATCAATTATTAAAGTAAGCATCCACATTATTGTTATTATTATATATAATTATAATTAGGGTTACGCTAAATAGTATTTCGGGGATATTTTGTTAAGTATGGTAGAAAAGAAAATATAAAAATATTTAATATTGGAAAAACATTTTTTACATTTTTAAAGTGTTGAATAAACATATTTCAAATAAATTTTCTATTTTAGTATGCTTAATCATTATTCAAGGACACTGTTTAACATTTTTCTTATATAATTTAGATTAGAGCAATTATACGTGGAAGTGTTAGGAAAGGTTCACGCGCACGTGCAATCATGTCTAATGAAATTTATATAAATATTGTTTAAATGTGGAAACACTTAAGCCACATATAGCTTAGAGACAAGAAACAAAAAATAAAGCCACGAAAAAGAAAGTGACCGCCAATTTTATTAATTTATTAATTACCCTAAAATTAATGGGGACACAAAAGATTTAAACAGTGATTAATTATTATTGATAATATTATAACATTCCAATGAAAACAAGTTAAGGTTTATGAGCATATCCAACTAGTTCACTATTATTTTAAGATACTTTACAAGTAGTTAGTTTACAAGTTGATACTATATTTATACCTTATAATCACCGTATAATATATAAGGTTATACATTTTACATTCATTTTATCAACTTCTTTATACTATCAATTTTATAATTAATACTTTTATTATTAATGTATGTTTAATTTTGTTGAACTCTATCATACTTCTTAATATGGCGGAGTGATAAAAAAAAATTAGTAGTCAGTGTCAATCAGAGAATCATTAATGTTAAAGTTGGTGAGTTATCTGTAAATATTTTGACAATCAAGTCAGTATAAAAACGTGAAATTAAGTTACATATTTGTTAGATATAAACAACTTATATAGTCGAATAACGAATAACAACATTAAGGCATGAATGTTACAGACATATGGTGAGTTATCTGTAAATATTTTAAAAATCATAATTCGTTTACTTTAATGAACTTTCATAGCACAATATGGTGAGTTATCTGTAAATATTTTGAAAATCATAATTCGTTTATTTTAATGAATTATGATTTTCAGGAATTCTTCTTTGTTAGCTATTAGTGGCTTTTGATGTGACGACATCCGAAACACCCTCAAATTTTGCCTAAATATAAAAAATATAGAAAATTATAACTTTAGAGAATCCAAATTTCTAATACAGGGCGAGTCAGGTTAATATTATATGGCCTTAGCCCTATACAAAACACTTCTTAATCCGATAATTTATTTTCTCTTATTTTTCATCAAATATGCAAAGATTTCCACTTATTTTAATTTTAAGTACAACTACAAGTGGCTAATTAAAGTCAATTTTGGCTAGCAAAAAAAAACTATTTTTCTTTAGTTTTTGTTTTCAACTTTACAGTTAAAATAGCAAACAGTACACTTGTGGAGGACAAACATCTCTTTCCTATTTTCTTCTATATTAAGGTGGGATTAGGCTCATGTGACCACACTTTGCCGGGTGTTAATGTGACAACTATGTTATAATCAATATTATCCTTAAGAGGTCTATAGAAGTATAAATCCAAATTCTTGTTGGACAATTAAAAGGGAAAGCTATGAGGAAATAACCTACACTACTGACTGATGAATAGTTTAATTTGTTTGTCGTTTCCTTTTTTTTTACAAGAATTTCATTTGTGTGTCTTAATCATGCATTTACTGTGACTATTAAATTGTTCAGTGAATTACCTTGTTATTTCAGTCCATGTCTACCATTGGCAATAGGTCAGGATCAATTGACTCTAAAGCACAATGACAAAGGTGAATAGATGGGAAGGGAAGACTTGACTCTTGAGCATTGAGCACATAAGCTGCTTATTTTTATTTATGTAATTAGGAGCAACTCTTACTTAAACAATAGTATTAATAATTGATGAAAATTATTTAAGTTGAAAACTATGCATATTGATTTTTTTAATATGATTGAATTCAAAAAAGATTATAGGAAGTGTATTTTTTTTTAAAGTTGTTTAATGGTTATAAGTAGAGTGTACAGAGTTTGAATCTCAACTCGTACATATATAATATAATGTCTCTAATAACCATAGGAAATGTATGTTTGGACAAAATAAAAATTGTACTATTTCTTAAGGTACACATTTCTACAACACAAAAATTATATTTTTAGGAAATTTGAAGTTATTTTTGTGTAGAAAAAATGTATTGAAATATTTACTAAGCCACACAGTCCTCGTATATTGGTTTGCAAGTTGTTTTTATAGGAAATTCATTTCACAATTTGTTTAAAATGAAAGTTGTTGTATGGATAAAAATGGGTGTGCAAGTAGCAAAACCCTTTAATTTTTTTCATGGACCAAACATAATATTTTCCAAGCCCATATTGTTTGCTGGACCTGGGAGGCCATGATATTGCGGAGCCTAATACTTCATACCTCCACACCTAGACACATACACCCAACAATTTCTTTATATTCCAAAAGAAAAAATCTCTTAAAATTTCTGGATATTTCTCTCTGCCGCTTTAACTTTTCTGAAATAAAAAGTGAGTATTAAAAATATTCTGAACAGAAAAATATATTTCGGCAATATGAAAAATACACAATTCTTTTATTTTGCTTTTTTATATGTGAAAATTTTGTGCTTCAAAATATGAAAAATACTGATGATCTTACCTGATCAAAGTCGACCTCGTCGGTGTTCTTTAAGATTGAGTGTCCCTTGTTGAAGCGAAAGGGAATTGTATACCTGTATACACTCTGAAGCTCTAGTCAGTTTTTGTAAGTATATGATTTTCAAAGATAAAGAATAATGTACCTGACTCATGCGAAATGAGGAGTTTATATAGCCTCAGCGCTGGGCCTAAGCTCCTGATGGGCAATAAATGTTCATCATTCCGGTGTCGAACGTTACACTTCCTTTATCCGTGCCCGTTGCACTGTTGTGCTGATTTGGGTTGCTTGCTTTCTTGGGTCGTGTTCGGTAATGGTGGAGATTGGGCCTAGAACAACCGGAAATTCAAAATTTAAAAGTATAGAAATAATTTAAAAGATCTGGAATTCCTTTTATACTTTTGAGTTTTTATTAAAATGTTTGGAGGACTCATTTTGAATTTTACATGGTTTGTTGGTGTGTGAGAAAAAATAAGTAACCAATCTACAAAACTTTCTTATACATCTCTTCAATTTGAAAATTATCCAACTATACGATTAATTCAAATAGTTAATTAATTTGCACTGAAGAGCTTGAAATTAATCTATAGAATTTCATTAATTCATAAATTTCCTCATAAAATCACTGTCACCAGCAAAATTGATTAATTTAGTTAAAAACATTAAATTTGTCTAAAATTTGTATTATTTTGTCTTCCAGAGAAAGTGGTAAATTACCAAATTTATTTCATGTGACCCTATATATATTTAAGTCCTCTTTGAGAAAAATATAGGTCTTTGGTTTTGTTTGGCAAAAATAGCGATTAATTGATAAGATAGCTTATAGTTTATGACTGATAGCTTATGACTGATAAGCCAATTGAAATGTTTGGTAAAATTAACGGTTGAACTGACTGATGAATGTAAAATGACATAAAAGGACATCTTTAATTTAATAAAATTTATGTCAAATTAATATATTTAAGATACTTAGAATATAATAATTTAATTTAATATTTTAAATTTATTAATTTAATAAATATATCTTTCATAGTATTTGTTAGCCCATATTTTAGTCAAGCTAAAATGGGCATTAAATGTTAATATTTAATACCATAAATTAATTTATTAAAAATGTTCTTAAGGAATATTGTGCTTGAAAATAAAGCAAAGGGCTTTGCCTTTGTATTTGCTTTTCGAATTAATGCTATTTCGATTACAGGAACGAAGCATCGAAGTCGAAGCGAAGGATTTATGGACTTAGCAAAATTCACACTATATTTGCAAGTTCGAGTTCGACGGTTTAAGGTAGTTATTGGCTTGAAGCGCATTTCAGCATTAAGGGGAACGTGGGAGAACACGTGGCAAGATCTTGGTGCATCTGAAGGCGCATTTACATTTTTTCATTGTAACTATAAATAGTAGAAGTTGTAGTCGAATTAGGGGTCAAAAATTCATTTCACAAATTCCTGCAAACTTAGAATAACCATGCATTCGAGCGAAATGAGTGTATCTGGGAAGATGTATGAATCTTTGGCCATTTCTTTTCTGTAAACTTTTTACGTTTAATGCAATTTATTGTTTAAGCATTTATTATTCAAAGCTTTTTCTCTGTTTTAACCTTTATTTGCTTGAACCTTCAAACTTTCTTCACTTTTCTGGGAACAAAAGCACAAAATTGTCTTAGGATTTACTAGTTGATCTTGCAAGTTGCTAAAATATCAAACTAGCGGTTGTTTACCAAAAACCAAAGTAAACAAATTGGCACGCCCAATGAGATTGGTTTTGTGCTCTTATTCTTTCTCTTAAGGAAAATTTATGTTTTTAAGAAGTGGTAAGTCACTTCCAGAAATGGTGAGACCAGATCAAGTTGGTACATCCAACATTCAAAGTTATGTTTCCTCCAGTGTTGGTGAACATCAAACCCAAGTGTCGCTTACTAGCGCGAGTTACACAATAGGTTTGCCAAATCCTTTGTACACTTCGAGTACGAGTGTAACAACCGTTTCTTCGACGGTTTTAAGCCCAACGGGGCCTAGTAGTGTCATGACTTTTGCATCTTCTACCGTGTCTCCTTCTCCCTCAACACCCCCAGAGTTTTCTTCAAGTTTTAATGCGCAGGGCAGTTATGCAAATATGCCTTTTCCTATGCCTAACAACCCTTTGTTTGGAATGCTAACTTCTTTGATGGATGGATTACAAAACTTCCAACATTCCGAACCAGAGAGATTTTCTCCAAATAGCTCTATTCCCCAGGCCTTAACAAATACAGCCATTACGTTTTTAAGACAACAAATGGATGAAAGTAACCATGATATGATTAACATGCTAACAACTCAAATTGGTACAATCTTTAATCCGTTAATACAAAATACCAATGACAGTTACCAGATGTTAGCATATCAAATGGGTATAATTTCTGATTTCTTTGGTTCCCCAAACCAACATAGGCCAACTGTCCCAGTTCAACAGATTGTGAGGCCTATAATCCCTTTGATTCAAGGGAACCAAAATCAAGAACAAGTGGCACAAGAAGAGCCATAAAACCATGAGGAGTTAGAACCAACTCCTCACGTAGTTTTGGTAAATCGAAACAAAAAGGTTTAAATAATCTTTTGGTCTCTGTATGTTCGCGAATTTTCGGTTTTAGTCCCTGTATGTTCGCAAATTTTTTGTTTTAGTCCATAAAGTCAAAATCCGCAGGAAAATCTGAAGGAAAATCTGCACGAAATGATATTTAAGCCAAACAAAAATGCTGATAAAGTCGTTACAAATGTCCAAAATGAAAATTTTGTTGGACAAAATAACTTGACTAATTTAGTCGAAACGATTCTAACTCAAAAAAGGATTAATGTAGGTTTCCATAGACCTAATTTTGTGTCTGCATTTACTGAATATGTACTCCAAACAGAGTTACCAAGGGGTTGGAAAGTCCCTAAATATACAAAATTTGTTGGGGACACTGATGAGTCCACAGTAGAGCACATTGTTAGGTATTTGGCTGAATCTGGTAATTTAGCCGATAATGAAAACCTTAGGATGAAATATTTTCCTAATTCCCTTACTAAAAATGCTTTCACTTGATTCACAATCCTCCCCCCTAATTCTATTCACAGTTGGACACAATTAGCAAGATTGTTCCACGAACAATTTTATATGGGTCAAACCAAGATTAGTATCAAGGAATTGGCCAGTGTGAAACGTAAGACACAAGAAACTATAGATGATTATCTAAACATGTTTCGACTGCTTAAGGCTAGGTGTTTTACACAAGTCCCTGAACATGAGTTGGTCGAAATGGCTCCTGGCGGCCTAGATTATTCCATTAGAAAGAAATTAGACACTCAACACCTTAGGGATATGTCACAATTGGCTGATAGAGTTAGGCAACTCGAAAAACTTAAAGCTGAAAAAGCTAGAAATTCCAAGTTTCATAAAAAAGAGATAGTTGCCTATGTCGAGACTTATAATAGTGACTATGAAGTGGAATATAAAACTGAGTATTTCGAGGACAATGATATTAATGTGGCTGAATTAAAGCCAGGTCCTCCTTATACTTGTAGATTGTTAAAAACATCGAATGTAAATAATTCAGTTGAACCAAAAAATAATAAGTTTGTTCCAAAAACCTATACCTTTGATATATCGAAATGTGATGAAATTTTTGATTTATCGGTTACTGATGGCCAAATAGTTGTGTCAAAAGACTTGAAAATACCACCAATAGATCAAAGGAAAAAGAGAGGTTATTGTAAGTTTCATAATTATTTGGGACATAAAACTTACCAATGTGTTCTTTTCAAGGATTTGGTGCAAAAGGCTATCAATGAAGGAAGATTGAAATTTGGGGAAAAGTCTAAGCCTAAAATGAAAGTGGATACTAATCCACTGCAAATTGCTGAGACTTCATTTGCGGAGCCTTTCGAATGTTTAATGGTGGACGCAAGTGAAGCTGCTCCGGTTAAGGCTGTAACTGAAGAAGAATATGCCAAAAAGGTCGAAGCAGTTTATCCTAATGCTGAAGAAAGCTTGGCTGAATACCTCAATAGGTGCCAGCTGAATGACACAGTGGTGATGCTTTGTCCAAGATGCAGTGTTGTGTGCGACAAAAAGGCCATTACAGGCCTTAAAGACTTTGTTCCTTATGCTGGCAGCAGAAACAAATGGCCAAACAAAAGAAAAAATCAAAAGGGTTGGCCATGTCAAGGCCCAAATTGGAACAAGGTTGCTGCTCAAGCTTGCTCTGTCCATCAGAGGCTAGGCCCAAAGAATACATTTGTGCCATCAAATAAGACACCAACCAATGGGTAAATGGACAATATGTTACTTTTAATAAGAAAGTGATGGAGCAATGGATTCGAGTAATAGTGGCCCTACTATTGTGGTGGCAGGGATTTCCAATTCTGTAGGGGCCAAAGTGCCTGATAATGTTGTGGAAGCCAATAAGTATGCATATCGAAATAATTATAAAGGCAAGAATCCTATGACTCGCTTCCAATGGCGCAGATTCCAACACTAGAAAAAATTGGCTACTCATAAAGTGAATGTTGGGGGCAAAGCCAATGTTGGAAAGAAGCTTGAATTATTTGGCCAATAAAGGAAAGATTGTCTTTTCCTGCTGAATCGTCCAAAGGGGAAATCCCTGAAAAAGATGTTGAGGATGAATATATGGATGATGACTTATTGGATGAGGAGGCGGATTTCGATATGCTGGTGAATGTTGTTTCAATTTTGCCAGTGGAGTATGATGTCCCTTCTGAAGTCAATGATGAGGAAGATGACTTCGAGGAACCTGACATGGCTAGCCATAAGCTATTTTGTCATTATGTAATGGAGAATGGCTGTGTGGAAGAACAAACAAGCCACATTTGAAAAAACCCTATGAGGGTATGAAGAATCATTTGAAGCCTTTATTCATAAGGGCTAAAGTGAATGATGTGGCGTGAGCAAAGTGTTGATTGATAGGGGTGTTGCTGTGAACCTAATGCCCCATTCTTTGCTGAAGAAAATAGGGAAGTTTGAAACTGACCTTCACTCTCACAACATAGTTTTGTCAAACTATGAAGGAAAAACTGGCCATTCTATGGGTTCTATACAGGTTGATATTTGTGTGGGTAGCACCATAAGGCCAACTCTGTTTTTGGTGGTGCCATCAAAAGCAAATTATAACTTGCTGCTAGGAAGGGAATGGATCCATGGTGTAGGAGTTGTTCCTTCGACTCTCCATCAAAGGTTGATTATTTGGAGAGAAGATGGCCTTGTAGAAAATATCGAAGTAGAACAAAGCGTTTACATGTCTGAAGTGAATCATATTACAAAACAAACTTTCAACAAAAACCTTGCATTGATTGCACCAAGTGGAGAACAAAGTGCTGCATTTGATGAGTCTTTAGTGGCTCCAAACTCTGTTTACCATTCTGTGAAGCTGCATCCTACCCATGGATTTTGTTGGGAAAGGGAACACATTAGTGAGCCTTTAGTTGAGCCTTTGGCCGAGGATGAGCTTCCACCACCTTCTGGGTGGGATGACAAAGTAAGTTTTCATGATTATGTCCCAAGCATGGGGTCAGATTTCGGCTTATATGGCCGAAAACAAGATGCAAATGGCTGGTGAAGCCATTCATGAACAAGAAAATATGTCTGTTGAAGCAAATGTTTCAAATTATGGTAATTTGTCTGAAATGCAGAGGTTAGACTGCATCTATGATGATGAACCATTGGGATTTGAAAAAGATCAAAGTAGTTCGGACCATAGAATGCAGGCTATGAGTATTTAGCACCAACATGCTAACTTTTATTAGCACCAACATCAGTTCTGAAGTGAGGGTCAAAACTCCTCAAGGAATATAGAGATTATTTTGCCTGGGATTACATTGAAATGCCAGGATTTAGTAGAGATTTAGTGGAACACAGGTTACCACTTCGACTAGATAAAAGGCCAATGAAGCAATTGCCTAGGAGGTTTTCTCCTGACATTATGACCAAGATCAAAAGTGAAATCGAAAGGTTGCTGAAATGTCAGTTCATTCGAACAGCCAAGTATGTAGAGTGGTTAGCAAACATTGTGCCAGTTATTAAGAAAAATGGTACTTTAAGAGTTTGTATAGATTTTAGAGATTTAAATAATGCCACTCCCAAGGATGAATATCCTATGCCTGTAGCGGAAATGCTAGTTGATTCAGCAGCAGACTTTGAGTATTTAGGCATGGTAGATGGTTATTCAGGATATAATAAAATCTTTATCTCTGAGGATGATGTTCCTAAAACAGCATTTCGATGTCCAGGGGCCTTAGGCACATATGAAACTCACACGACATTCTATCTTTTTTGGTCTGTAGACGAAATAATATATATTACATGAAATTCACGCATACAAATTGAAAATCCTAAATTTGAATCCGAGACAACACAAATATTCGGTATAACAACTTTGATATTTGTTAGTTAAACTTAAAGTAAAACATATGCTCTCTCTAAGTTTAGTTGTGAATTTGAAACTTCTCTGTGCAAATAATCAATAATGAAGAGCAGAACAAATATCAATAGCAACTAATATCAAATATGCCTTTACTCATAGACCTTCAGAAGGTGTTTTTTACCTGACAGAAGACAAATGTGTTGAAAATGAGTGTGTTTAAGACTACATCAGCATTAGGACCCCTTAGGAAAAAGACCCATTTTCCTACTGTCTGAAGAAACCATATTACCACAAACTGATATAGTGCTTGTCCTAAGATATTCCTCCACATGACACTACTGATGAAATCACCTTTCCTTCCCACCGGTTCACGCTTCATCAAATCATCTGTTGGAGGTTCGGTCGCAAGTGCAAGCGCTCCCAAAGTGTCCATTATCATGTTCACCCACAAAAGTTGAACAGCAGTCAGTGGTGCACTTCCTGAAGATTAAATACAGATAAAAATCATTTGATAAAAAATAAATCAATTTATTTTAATCTATATGAACACATTTCCGCGTCTTAGTTGGCTAATTTTACTAACCTGTCATGCAAGCTGATGAGAAGTTCACCAGCAATGCAACCACATTTACAGTAAGCTGAAACTGTACGAATTTCTGGATATTGATGTAGATTGTTAAAAACATCGAATGTAAATAATTCAGTTGAACCAAAAAATAATAAGTTTGTTCCAAAAACCTATACCTTTGATATATCGAAATGTGATGAAATTTTTGATTTATCGGTTACTGATGGCCAAATAGTTGTGTCAAAAGACTTGAAAATACCACCAATAGATCAAAGGAAAAAGAGAGGTTATTGTAAGTTTCATAATTATTTGGGACATAAAACTTACCAATGTGTTCTTTTCAAGGATTTGGTGCAAAAGGCTATCAATGAAGGAAGATTGAAATTTGGGGAAAAGTCTAAGCCTAAAATGAAAGTGGATACTAATCCACTGCAAATTGCTGAGACTTCATTTGCGGAGCCTTTCGAATGTTTAATGGTGGACGCAAGTGAAGCTGCTCCGGTTAAGGCTGTAACTGAAGAAGAATATGCCAAAAAGGTCGAAGCAGTTTATCCTAATGCTGAAGAAAGCTTGGCTGAATACCTCAATAGGTGCCAGCTGAATGACACAGTGGTGATGCTTTGTCCAAGATGCAGTGTTGTGTGCGACAAAAAGGCCATTACAGGCCTTAAAGACTTTGTTCCTTATGCTGGCAGCAGAAACAAATGGCCAAACAAAAGAAAAAATCAAAAGGGTTGGCCATGTCAAGGCCCAAATTGGAACAAGGTTGCTGCTCAAGCTTGCTCTGTCCATCAGAGGCTAGGCCCAAAGAATACATTTGTGCCATCAAATAAGGCACCAACCAATGGGTAAATGGACAATATGTTACTTTTAATAAGAAAGTGATGGAGCAATGGATTCGAGTAATAGTGGCCCTACTATTGTGGTGGCAGGGATTTCCAATTCTGTAGGGGCCAAAGTGCCTGATAATGTTGTGGAAGCCAATAAGTATGCATATCGAAATAATTATAAAGGCAAGAATCCTATGACTCGCTTCCAATGGCGCAGATTCCAACACTAGAAAAAATTGGCTACTCATAAAGTGAATGTTGGGGGCAAAGCCAATGTTGGAAAGAAGCTTGAATTATTTGGCCAATAAAGGAAAGATTGTCTTTTCCTGCTGAATCGTCCAAAGGGGAAATCCCTGAAAAAGATGTTGAGGATGAATATATGGATGATGACTTATTGGATGAGGAGGCGGATTTCGATATGCTGGTGAATGTTGTTTCAATTTTGCCAGTGGAGTATGATGTCCCTTCTGAAGTCAATGATGAGGAAGATGACTTCGAGGAACCTGACATGGCTAGCCATAAGCTATTTTGTCATTATGTAATGGAGAATGGCTGTGTGGAAGAACAAACAAGCCACATTTGAAAAAACCCTATGAGGGTATGAAGAATCATTTGAAGCCTTTATTCATAAGGGCTAAAGTGAATGATGTGGCGTGAGCAAAGTGTTGATTGATAGGGGTGTTGCTGTGAACCTAATGCCCCATTCTTTGCTGAAGAAAATAGGGAAGTTTGAAACTGACCTTCACTCTCACAACATAGTTTTGTCAAACTATGAAGGAAAAACTGGCCATTCTATGGGTTCTATACAGGTTGATATTTGTGTGGGTAGCACCATAAGGCCAACTCTGTTTTTGGTGGTGCCATCAAAAGCAAATTATAACTTGCTGCTAGGAAGGGAATGGATCCATGGTGTAGGAGTTGTTCCTTCGACTCTCCATCAAAGGTTGATTATTTGGAGAGAAGATGGCCTTGTAGAAAATATCGAAGTAGAACAAAGCGTTTACATGTCTGAAGTGAATCATATTACAAAACAAACTTTCAACAAAAACCTTGCATTGATTGCACCAAGTGGAGAACAAAGTGCTGCATTTGATGAGTCTTTAGTGGCTCCAAACTCTGTTTACCATTCTGTGAAGCTGCATCCTACCCATGGATTTTGTTGGGAAAGGGAACACATTAGTGAGCCTTTAGTTGAGCCTTTGGCCGAGGATGAGCTTCCACCACCTTCTGGGTGGGATGACAAAGTAAGTTTTCATGATTATGTCCCAAGCATGGGGTCAGATTTCGGCTTATATGGCCGAAAACAAGATGCAAATGGCTGGTGAAGCCATTCATGAACAAGAAAATATGTCTGTTGAAGCAAATGTTTCAAATTATGGTAATTTGTCTGAAATGCAGAGGTTAGACTGCATCTATGATGATGAACCATTGGGATTTGAAAAAGATCAAAGTAGTTCGGACCATAGAATGCAGGCTATGAGTATTTAGCACCAACATGCTAACTTTTATTAGCACCAACATCAGTTCTGAAGTGAGGGTCAAAACTCCTCAAGGAATATAGAGATTATTTTGCCTGGGATTACATTGAAATGCCAGGATTTAGTAGAGATTTAGTGGAACACAGGTTACCACTTCGACTAGATAAAAGGCCAATGAAGCAATTGCCTAGGAGGTTTTCTCCTGACATTATGACCAAGATCAAAAGTGAAATCGAAAGGTTGCTGAAATGTCAGTTCATTCGAACAGCCAAGTATGTAGAGTGGTTAGCAAACATTGTGCCAGTTATTAAGAAAAATGGTACTTTAAGAGTTTGTATAGATTTTAGAGATTTAAATAATGCCACTCCCAAGGATGAATATCCTATGCCTGTAGCGGAAATGCTAGTTGATTCAGCAGCAGACTTTGAGTATTTAGGCATGGTAGATGGTTATTCAGGATATAATAAAATCTTTATCTCTGAGGATGATGTTCCTAAAACAGCATTTTGATGTCCAGGGGCCTTAGGCACATATGAAACTCACACGACATTCTATCTTTTTTGGTCTGTAGACGAAATAATATATATTACATGAAATTCACGCATACAAATTGAAAATCCTAAATTTGAATCCGAGACAACACAAATATTCGGTATAACAACTTTGATATTTGTTAGTTAAACTTAAAGTAAAACATATGCTCTCTCTAAGTTTAGTTGTGAATTTGAAACTTCTCTGTGCAAATAATCAATAATGAAGAGCAGAACAAATATCAATAGCAACTAATATCAAATAAGTCAAGTAATTAAAATTCTAACAATAAAATGGTAAAGATGTACCAAAACACATAAAAGCTTTGTTACCCAAAACAATGTTAATTTCTACCAATTTCTCCATCTCTTCTCTTAAATAAGAGACTTAACTAAAGATATAAAGAAAATACTGACAACATAAGAACAATACTTACTCTCTCTATTTTTACTCTTCACTCAAGAACAAAAAATTCAAATATAAATTAAAATTAAAATCTACTTGGTCCAATTTTAAAGAAGTACCATATTATTTAGAAAGACTTCTGAACTGAAAAAGAACAATTAAAAGTAGACAAAAACCACACACGATTTTCATATTGCTTGATTGAACTATCCATCAACTACCAATAGCTTATTACTACTAACCATCCATATGTGGAATGGGGTGAAAGTATTTTTTATTTGATTGGTCTTATGAAACATGCAGTAGCTAATATACCTTTCCATAGGCTATTATCGTATAGTGTCTATTAACGAAAGAGACGAAAAAGGGAACCCCTTATCGTTTTGTCTAAAGCGTGATCACTTGCTTCTGAAAGTTCTAGGAAAGATTAATGATATGATTTGAGCTTAAGCTCATACATACATATAAAATAGGGTTTTGTTAATGAAATATTCTCTATTATTTTTTAAATATTTAATTTAAAGAAATTATTTATTAAAAAAATAAAATATTCAAATTTTTAATATATTAACTTCACATATTTTTGCATGTTTAAAGAATACTCCAAATGTACTCGTTCATTATCATGCCTTTATCAACAAAATTAAGCTCACATGGACTAACATAATATCATGTTATTATAAAATAGTAGAAAAAATTATACATTCTTAAATATATATAGTTCAGCTCATAAGACATAAAAAATTACTTTTTTGGTCCGTCATAAAAAAATTATTTTGTAGTACTTGTTTTAATTGTTACTAGCTCTGGCTAATTCAGAATTTAACTAAGTAGTTTAGATCCAAATATTTTTAATGGGACCAGATGAAAAATCAATTGAGAGCAAGAAGAATATTTTTCCCAAAATTCAGCACAAAAAATAATGAAAATATAGACTAAATTAATCCCAATGAACAAGTAGCTTAATATAATAAAGAAAAAATGAAAATAAAATTCCACAAAGTAACAAAAGAGAAGAGAATCAAATCACAAGCTGGAATGTCAAGGAGAAGACACAGTGTGATTGTCCAGTTAAGTAAAGCATCAAACTTTTGATCAAGACACATAAGCATATATGAGTACACCGTTAACCGTTACTTCCTTTTCAATGCTTTTCTTTCTTTTTGTTATGTTTCTCCCACATACTTTTGTCTCAAGGGTTGGCACGTTCTTGTAAGTTTTACGAGTATTTATTATTTCCTTTATTTTTATTCTCTGTCATGCTCAAATTGTTTGTTAATTGGTTTATACATGCAAATAATATTATATTATGGTAAGAGCTAAGAAATAGTTAATCTGGTGGACCACTACATCTAAATAACGCTTAAATATGATTAGTTACGAAATATATTACACAAATCAGAGTGGCGCAGCGGAAGCGTGGTGGGCCCATAACCCACAGGTCCCTGGATCGAAACCAGGCTCTGATAGAATTTTTTTTTTTTTTTTTCTTAACATTTTCCACATCAAGCGCACGGTATCATTGCCTTGCCTCTGAAAAATAACAAAAGAATATTCGTTTCTTAGTACTCCTGCAACATAGTACAATTGATCAACATGACAAAATTTGTAAACTAAAATGTAGTATTTGTTCTACTATTTTGATAGGATTAATGTCAAAATAAAACAAGAGATTAAGACGACAATAATAAAATTGTAACCCATTTATAAGGGTTTCCACCTAACAAGCAAAAAACAATAGAGAAAAATCGAGAAAAAAATGTACAAAACCCAACCGTTATTTTTTTCATTAGGTCTTGGTAGAGATCAAAGGTCTTGAGTTACCGATTCGGCCGATAACACAAAATACAATTAAAAGAGTTTACAAATCATTCATAATATAAACAAGGAGAAACGAATCAATTTTTAAAAAACCATTCCCTGAAATAATAGCCTCATTTAGAGCTTTCTAGATAGTTCAGAAAGTTAAATGTCAAATTAATATTAAACGTTTGATCAATTTTCTGGTATTGAAGTATAAGTTGCAACTTTCAAACAAAATAAAGAGATCTGTAAGTATTGATGCCTTAAGGGTGCTTCCCCTTTGAATCTAGTTTTTCCTTTTATTGTTTTCTTTTTCTTTGTCAATGTACCCAAAAATAAATTAGCAAGTACAGATTAGTAATGAATTATTAAATCAGATTTTGTTTCTATATACATTTTGATGAGTTGAACCATTGTATTTAGCTCAATGAGAGGTCTTACTCTTAGTCTTTAGCTATTTATATTTTGTCCCAATCTTGATATCCATAAAATTCTAAAAGGAATGTAGTTCACAAAATATACAATGTGATAAACTCTTTTAACAACATGTTGATTATCTACAAAACCTTCTTACAAGTCACCACCAATCATACCCTTTTACCCTGAGTAGGTAATGTGTTGTAATCGTGTGATTAAGGATCAATGTCAATTATCACACCGTCCACTTGAATAATATCAGAAACATACAAAACATAAAACTGAATTCGCAGTTATTGGGCACACATTTTGCATGTTCTCTACCCGGTTTTGATTTGGCCATATATGGCATGCTTCTAACCAATTCCAACACTATCTTGTGTTTATTTTTTACCTATTTATTATTATTTTTGTTATATTATTTCCTTGAAAGTGCAAACACAATATATTCAAACTTGGAGGAGGAAATAAGTACTCTGCAACAGAAAAAGATAAAGTGGAAAAATGGGTAGTGGACTTTAAGGCATCATAAAAGTTAGAGTTTGTGCTTTGCCCTCGTAACCAGCCAAAGAGAATATTATTTTTCTCTAATAAAAAACACACAATGAAAAGTCATCATCTAAGCGTCTGTTTGGTTACACGTTGGGAAGCTCCAAACGTGAGTTTACCATCTCGAAACGCGATTTCTTCATTTCTCGGTTGTTTGGGTAAAACCAAACGTGATTCTTTGCAATGTGAAAAGTAATCCAAACGCGAGTTCATATGAAGCTACAATTCCAAGCTTCTGCGTCAAATCAAACGTGAATCCAAGCCTTAAACTAAAATTTATTACATATTCATCTATTACCCTTAAATCTTCACTTATTTTCTGCAACGATGGTGATTATTAAAGAAGATAAACAGCACTATAGGTTGAAGAAGCTAAACAGTGCTGATTATGTTTTTAGGTTGCACAGACAAACATTTGGGCTTTAATAAATTTGACCCGGTGGCCCATTTATGTTTTTACTTACTATACTAGCCCTTTAGGCTGTTATTTAATTGGAGTTATTTATTTATTTTATTATGAAGACCCCAACTAAATTTTATAATACAATATAATTTTTTTTTTGTCCGTAATACAATATAATTTATTTACTTATAAAAAATAATAATTTATTTTAACATATTTAATACAATATAAATATAAATATAAATAATTATATAAAATATTAAATGAAATATGATATTAAGTACATTTGTGTAAGCCCATTTTGGTAAATATACATACAAAATCAATTTTAATTTAAACTATCCAAACAACATAAAATATTGAGAATCGCTTTTACATTAATATATCAAACATAAATCAATTCTGTTAAACTCACTTTTAACTAAAATCAATTCTGTCAAACTCAATTCTACCAAACTCAATTCTCTCAACCGCTAAATAAGTGTGTGTTTGGTTTCAATTCTATCTCTTCTAAAATTGATTATGGAGATGTAGAATTGATTCTGACTTTTTTGGTTTCTCAAAAGTAGAATTGATTTTGCCTCCAGAATTGACTTTTTTGGTTTCTAAAATCAATTCTGGAGGCAAAATCAATTCTACTTGAAGCTAAAAATAGTAGCTTATGGTTTCTAGAATTGATTTCACACATTTACACTTAAATATTTTGTTCAACTCATTTTTACATGAAAGTATCCAAACATAAATCAATTATGGTAAAATCAATTCTGTTAAAATCAATTCTACCAAAATCAATTCTATCAAAAGCAATTCTATCTAAAGTGAAACCAAACATACAATAAGATCAAAATAACCAATTTTCACGGCATCAAAAAGATGAGAAATGTATTGTAAATATGTAATTGTAATTTGTAATATAATAATAGTAATAATAATAATGTGATGAGAATTGATTAAAAAATAGTAATAGTGATAATAATGTGACAAGAATTGAGTTCAAAAATTTGTTGTAAATGTGATGACAGAGAGTTGGCTCATATTCCAAAAAGTATCGACTCAATTTCTGCTACCTAGTATTTGTAAATGGTTATGTAAGGATTGTAAGTTTTGTGAATCAATTCACTTAAAATTTTTCTTGTAAGGAAATAATGTAACAAGAAAAAGGTTCATTAGAGTTAGAAAAACGTTAAAATTCATAGAGCATGTATATAATTACTTACACATTGAATCAATTATTTATCAACCGAACCGAATATGAGATTTTGATTTTGGGTGTCAATTATAGGCACATTATTACATTACATTATAGTATCGGTTGAAAAAGGATGCAGAAAAGGTGTGACTGACCCTATCTATCCATATCCAACCATATGCTTATTATTACTGTTGTGTGTCTCTCATTCATTTTTTACCCATACACATTAGTGGCCGGTTCCGACAATTTGAAGATCCTGCATTGAATGTTAAAAATAATTTTTTTAATTAAAAAAATATAAAATTCAAATATAAAATAATCATATTATAATTAGTGGGAGAAAGAAAGAGAATATATACGAGTTTCTGTTTATGTTTGAGACGGGACAAATTTTTTTTTTTTATGTTCATTTTATTTTATTTTTCTAAAACATACACTTAACCACTTTAAATTGAAGCAACAAAAATAGATTAAAAAAATATTAAAATTTATTATTATTATTTTTTAATTATCTTTTTTTTATAAGAGATTTATTATCACATAATATTATTTTTTGAGCCCCCTAAAAATTAAAAGCCCGGCGCACTAGAGCACTCTGCGCATGCTCAGGGCCGCCCTTGCTCATATATCCACCTAAGCAAATTAATGCCAGGAATAAATACATAAATAAACTAGAACAACCGTGCACATGTTTAATTAATCGTAATATCTAACTGTAAAAAATACAATATAAAAATTATAATACTAAAAGGTATTTAAAATATGCGGAGTAACATTATATTAGTTTAACAATGAATTTAGATAAATATCCGTACAATAAAAATTATGGTATTTTACGAAATACTTTCAAATTTCATAGAAATCACGTATTGCAGACCCTTCATGTGTTAAAAAATATGTTGTTATTAACCCTTTCAACTAAAACTTCAAACTGGTTTGTTTTTGAATTACCCAAATTCGCATAGCGATTGATTTCGTCGCCAAAATCAGTAGCAAATATTTAAGGTAACTTAACAGCACCCTAAAATGAAAATTAAAAAAAATTAGAACCACAAACATAATATTCATAAAAGATATTATACAACGAATGAGATAATAGATAAATGTTAAAGTCACCTCATTAACATCATACTTTACATAATAAGTTCGATATTTAATTCGTAAATCATGATGTATTTGTCTTGATCAGCTATGTGATTTGGATCCAAATGACCTATTTATATCATAAAGGAAACAATTACTAATTCTGATAGGAAAATTAATACTTACAAATATATATATATATATATATATATATATATATATATATATATATATATATAACCTATGAGAGAATTGTACCTCTCAAAGGACCTATTTATATGATAAAGAAAACAATTACTATAGTTACGATATGAAAAATAATACAAAAATATTATTAAAAAAACCTATGAGACAATTGCACCTCTCAACAATGAATAGCAAAATTGATTTCAATTAAATTGTGAGACATGGTCAAATTTTCAAGATACAAAAACGTATGAATGAAAGAGTTGTGCGCAAAATAAAAAAGTTTTAAAGATGATTACAATCAATAAATTGAAAGAAAGACATTAATATATATTAGGCATAATAACTTAAATTGAAATATGTAAAGTATTTTTTTATTTTATTTTGGAATTATATATTTGAAATAGTTTAAATTAAATTAAATATTTTTTTATGCATAATTTAATTTGAAAAAAGAAAAATATGATATTTATATAAACGAGGCAGATTTGAGGACGGATGTAGCTTCAATCCCGTCTTTTAAAATTAGGGAAAACCAAAACTCAAACGCACGAATATGTATTTTATTGTCATGTCTAATTAAGGTTAGCTTTAGTGTTACTGTTACAAGGTTTTATAATAAGAGATAAATTAGAAAGAAAGAAAAAAGATAAACCAATGGCTAACTTGTGCACAGGAAAGTTATCTCTGAGTGAAGGAAGTTTCCTCCATCTTTTTTGGACTCTCCTGCAACAAAACCAAGAGATGCAGATTGGCTCAAAAAATTAAACTAAATTTCACCATGAAATCTCATCATCATTATCATTATCATTTCTTTTTTATCATATTCATATCATCATTCTCTCTAACTTCACTCACTCCCCTCCCAAACAGAAGAATTCTTCACCAACCGTTACTAATTCCGGTCACTTCTGCTCCACCGCCGGAATTCTCTCCGCCTCCTCCAGACTTCACTCCTCCGTCACCTGACATTCCGTTTTTTAATGAATCCCCAACCGGACCACCGCCTCCGGTGGTTGCCACCAACAATCCGAATCTACCGTCGCCGTCAGTTGCCAACTCAACAATTGCAAATCCAACGGCGACGAAACCTACTAAACCTGCTAAGAAAGTTGCAATTGCTGTTTCAGTGGCATTTTCGATATTTGTTATGTTCTCCATTGTAGCTTTCTTCTTGTTTAAGCATAGAATGAAACACTCGTCGGAATCAGATAAACGGAAATTCTTCGGTGAGAATTTGAATAGAGTTCTAGAAGATTCCACGCGGGTCCCACCACTGCCACCGCCATCAACATCAACAACAAATTTCCTCTACATTGGAACAGTGGTAGAGCCTAACGGAACTCCGGTAGGTGTGACCAAACCTCAGAAGGTTAACCATAACCGTTACCGTCCGAGTCCCGAGTTACATCCATTGCCGCCGCTTACGAAGTCTCTCGTCGTCGATACTCACTCTCCACCGGCGGTTTCTTCGTCGTCATCGTCGGATAATGATGAAAGTCGCGACACGGCGTTTCATTCGCCGGAAGAGTCTTCCTCACTCAATCTCAGCCGTGAAGACAATTTTTACACGCCGGTTTCCCGTCAAAGCTCTCTCGCAAACGGAAGTCCAACTGCTCCTGTTGCGGTAGCTCCGGTGGTTCCTTTTTCAAAGAGAACTTCGCCGAAATCTCGATTTTCTAGCTCTCCGCCGGTGATGATACCATCGATAGGTGGTAGTGGTGGTGGTTCTTCTAGAAGGCCGAAATTCTCATCGCCGCCACCAGCACCGAATTTGACTCATCTTCATTCAAATGACTCCATAGCTTCACTTAACCTTCCTCCTCCTCCACCACCTCCGCCACTACCGAGAAATGGTTGGTCACCGGCAGTTATTGCACCATTATCCTCTGTTTCAAGGAAGCATCAACGGTCTCATTCTTCAATTCATGAAGCAGATTCTGCATCTGGTAATAACAATTTGAATGTGAAGAAAGGTTTGAAAGAAGATGATGAAATTGAATTTGATGAAGGAAATGGAAAACCGAAATTGAAAGCTCTTCATTGGGATAAAGTTCGTGCTACTTCAGATCGTGCTACTGTATGGGACCAATTAAAATCAAGCTCATTTCAGTAAGTTAATTAATTAAGTACTAATCCTAATTAAGTTTTTGTGAATTATTGAATTAATTAATTGATTATTATTTGTTTATGGTAATGAAGGTTAAATGAAGACATGATGGAGACACTGTTTGGTTGCAATTCATCAAATACTGTCCCTAAAGCTAAAGAGATGTCTGTTACCAGGAAACCAGTTTTTGCTACTGTTGAACATGAGAATAGGGTGTTAGATCCTAAGAAATCACAAAATATAGCTATATTACTCAGGGCATTGAATGTCACTAGAGATGAGGTTTCTGAAGCTCTTTTAGATGGTAAGTTTATTTGTTCATTCATTTTTATTTCGGTTATATTATTCGATGTCAACTTCGAATTCTACTTTAGCAAAATATTAGGCTGCAAATTTTGAAGCTAATAGTTGGAAGCTAATAGTTTAAACATAATGAATCATTTTGAACATTAGTGCTTAGCTTACTTAAGATCAAAGTTATCATATTACAATTTTGAAGTTATCATTTGTCATATTACATTGATATAAAGTATAAAAATGATAGTGTATGTTTGGATTAGCGGTGAGTTTAACAAAATCCTGACCACGATGATAGCTTAGTTTTTGTCAAAATTGTAGTGTGGCTCAATGATTCCACCAAATAGCACCACGCCGGCTCTATAATTAGATTGTTAAACAAGTGTTACTTTTTATAAACTTTTTATTAAACTAATTTTCTTCTTTTAACTCTTATTTTTAGTAAACTTGATACTTTCCTTGCCATCATAATGAACCACCCTATTACCTTAAAAATTCTCATCAACAACATAGCTTTGCCTTTATAGCTGTAACATTTAAGCTTGCCCTGATAGCAGTGCATCCTTTTTATGAATCATCACTGGCACGTGATTAAGACTGTTTATTTTACTATTTTTGCTACTACCTTTAACAGTTTTATCCTCATATATTCCTTCTTTTATTCCTTAAGCATATGATTATTCTTTGTTATCTTTTTCTTGCTTCTGTGTCAGTGTTCCTTTATCCTTTCTTTCTCAGCAAATTGGCCATTCAACTTGTAAATTGTATAACAATATACATATAGATGTACAATAATTTACTATAATCTTTTTATGCATGATGATATCAAATATGGATAAACCAGTAATTCTCTTATATAACCACCAGTGTATTGAGTTATTGGGTGTTTTATGGATGACACAGGGAATCCTGAAGGTTTGGGTGCTGAGTTATTTGAAACTCTAGTGAAGATGGCTCCTACAAAGGAGGAGGAGATAAAACTAAAAAACTATGATGGTGACCTTTCAAAACTTGGTCCTGCAGAAAGATTTCTTAAGCAAGTGCTCGATATCCCTTTAGCTTTTAAAAGAGTTGAAGCCATGTTGTACAGAGCTAATTTTGAAACAGAAGTTAACTACCTTACAAAATCCTTTCAATCCCTTGAGGTGTGTGCGGCTAGTTTATATCAATCCCTTGTTATCTTTACTTTCAAATTTTCTCTTAGAAGTCCCACATCGGATATGAGATGGCCTGAATAAATGTTTATAAAGTAGAGGCAATCCTCACCTTACAAGCCGGTTTTGTAGGGTTGAGTTAGGCCCAAAACTCAATTCTAATATGGTATCAGAGCCTCTATGACTAAATGGTCTAGAGTTCGATCCCCGGTCCCTACACTTTCTAATTAAAAAGTGGAATTTAAGCATATGGTAGGTGAGGGGGCGTGTTAGAAATAATATAAAATCATTGATAATGGCTCTATCCTAAAAGCTTCTTAAGCTTTTGGGATAATCGGTTATTTGATATTTTCAATTACATTTTCTTCCCGCTCTTGATAATTAAACTAACCAACTAGTTGTTAATAATATCAGGCAGCAAGTGAGGAATTAAAAAACAGCCGGTTATTCCTCAAACTCCTTGAAGCTGTTCTCATGACAGGAAACAGAATGAATGTTGGAACCAATCGCGGCGGTGCTAAATCTTTCAAACTGGACACGCTCTTGAAACTTGCAGATATAAAAGGAACAGACGGGAAGACAACATTGCTCCATTTTGTTGTGCAAGAGATTATTAGATCTGAAGGTACGGGTGCTGAATCCACAAATGAGAATGTTCAAAACCAAACAAATCTGCAGTTCAATGAAGATGAGTTCAGAAAGAAAGGATTACAGGTTGTGGCTGGATTGAGTAGAGATTTTGGTAATGTAAAAAAGGCGGCAGGAATGGACTCCGATGTCTTAAGCAGCTATGTCATAAAGCTTGAAATGGGGCTTGATAAAGTGAGATTGGTTTTGCAATATATAAAACCAGATATGCAAGGAAACTTCTTTAACTCAACAGAGACATTTTTGAAAGATGCTGAAGAGAAAATATTAAAGATCAAGGCTGATGAGATAAGGGCCTTATTCCTTGTGAAAGAAGTTACAGAATACTTTCATGGGGATACAACAAAGGAAGAAGCTCACCCTTTTAGAATTTTTATGATTGTAAGAGACTTTCTAAATATTTTGGATCAAGTATGCAAAGAAGTGGGAAGAATGCAAGAAAGAACTTCAATCGGTTCATCCAGATCGTTCAGGATAGCTGCAAATGCATCGTTACCTGTTCTCAACAGGTACCATGCAAGACAAGATACAAGTTCAGATGACGAAAGTTTATCACCCTAGTATTGTGAATATGAAACAAAAATAGTCTATCAAAGAAAATCAATGACAATAATATTTTCCCAACTTTAATTAGTTACCCCTTTCCATCATTAGTCCCATAGCTTTTGTTGAGATTGAACCTTAAATACTTACATTTACACAGATGATGGGGAAGAGAACAAGCCCTGACACATTTTTTATATTTAAACCATATATTAATTATGATAGACTCTCATTAGATTAAAGTTCCACACATTTTCATATTACAGAATGTTATTATTTTAATATATTTTTTACTCATTAATAAATAGCAGTTTTTCTGCAATATTCCCTTATTTTAATATATTTTTTACTCATTAATAAATAGCAGTTTTTCTGCAATATTCCCTTACGTGTGTGTTGATTTTAGGAGTATAAATAATAAGAAATTTGGCAATCAATTAATAATTGATATTTGGATTAATCGTGTAATAATATTGGAATAGTGGAATTAGTTAACCTCCCTCCACTTCCCACTCATGTAATTAGCAGTTATATACAGTTTATGCAAAGCAAAGAACTCACTTCTTGCTCTTGGTTAGATTTCTCCTCCTTAAGTTACAGAGAATCAATCAAAGAAAAAGGAAGAAAATTAATGGACACATCTTTCCTTTTATGTGATGAAGAAGACCGCACTTTCCTCTTCATGCATAACAACGATGACAATGAAAACATTACCATCAATTCGATGAACCGAAATCTCAATTCCAAATATGAAAAGGAACACATTGAGTATTTGTTTACACTTGAAAAAAGAAAGTTCCCATCCTTCAGTTATTGCTTCAAGCATGTCAACTTCAACAACATACGTATTAATGCCATTGATCACATTTTCAAAGTGAGTATTTTATTTTCTTTGTGTATAGTTCTTTATTTTTAGTTTTTGATAATTGATGAAATCTTTATATAAGATACAGGGAAAACTTGGATTCAAGCTATCTACAGCTTATTTCTCAGTGACATACTTTGATCAGTTTCTTTTGAAGCAACACAAACACATCCATGTAACTTTTAACTTAGTGACACTGACACATATTTTCATCTTTTTCATTTTCGTTTTTTACGTTCATTTTTTATTTTATTTCTTGGAATGGTGAATAGGAAGAGAGGTATATTCAGCTATTATCCATGGTGTGCTTATCTCTTGCTGCAAAGATGATGGAAGAGCGTGATCTACCGGTTCTATTTAAATACATAATGGAAACATACGAAGAGCAAAGTTTTGTAGACAAGCGATGTATTGGGGAGATGGAGGTAGAAGTTTTTAGTACATTGGAATGGGAATTGACAACTGTCACTCCTTTTGATTTTCTGCATCACTTTGTTTGCTTGTTCTGCCCTGAATCTCCACCAGAACCATTGATCTCACAAGCTGTAGAACATGTTTTGGCTATCCTGAAAGGTGACAATGTTATGGATAAATTAATAAAGATTCCTATTATTCGTTTTATTCAAAACTCCAACACTCGCTCTTTCTTTTATGTAGATGTTAATTTGATGGATCATAGGCCATCCACTATTGCTTTGGCTGCCACATTGATGGTGGCTTTTGATGCTGCATTAACAAGAGAGATCATGGATCTGCACATAGGTGAAATCTTATTGCAACTAAATTTAGACAGTGTAAGTTTTCTTAGCAGATCATAATCTGGTTTTTGTTTCTTATGTTTAATCATAAATAAACACAATATTTTTATGCTTTCCATTTTATATTCAACAGGAAGGTGTGGTTTTCTGTTACCATCTAATGCAGGAAAAAAGTACTGAGAGAGTTAATTTGAACAATCTCGCCTCAAGTTTGACAGCCCAATGGAGCTACACATCTATTCTTGACCATTCCTTTGTTACTTCCTTTACAGTTAGGAGAAAACTTGGTTTTGACAATAAAGAAAATTGTCCTTAGCTTGTAGAGTTTGTGATTTATGAATGTAGGAAAATATTAATTGGTGTTTTCTAATGAGTTCATCTGTGGGAAAATTCAAGTGAATATCTTCCACTACAAAATGTAATTGAAATAGCTTTACTAGATTAATAATGATGAATACATGGCTTGTTTTGTATTGGACAACTTTTATTTTATTTTTGTAGGAAATGAACTCGGTACTCCGGAGTTTACACTCTGCGCACCAATTACTTACGCTAGACTCCCGTTGTTGTGTTGGTCAAATTGGTACTAAATAAATGGAGATTGACAACGATGATTAAAAGGAATCCTTCTAAAAATAAAAAATAAAAAAATAAAAAAAAAGTAAGAAAGTTTTGTAGATAGCCAATTACAGAAAGTAGGAGTATCAATATTTTTCAGGGAGAAAATTTATTTTTTTTGGCTTTCGCACTGGTTTCCAACCCACCAAAGGTGGACGACTAATCCGGCTCGTGCGTAGAGGCATGCGCACTGACCAAACATTGTTCCCCCTGGGAATCGAACCCGGTATTCCCTGGGTACGTCCTTGGAAGGAGCTCCTTGCCACTGGAGCCCAAGCAACTTGGTTGGGAGAAAATCATATTTGAGTCTACTAGAAATAACATTTTATCACACAAATTTGATTTTCTATTCATGACAAAAAAAAATTGTTACATTTCTGCTTCTCAAAGAAAAATGCTACAAATAGAATACTTGGAATGATACTTGTACAAACTCATTTTGAATCTAACAATGACAAGAGACATCATTATCCACTACAAAAGTCCTGGTTTTAAAAAAAAAATCTTATCACTTTTCAAACTACTACTCTGCTGGTCTTTAAAAGTAAACAAACGTATTAAATATAAATTGCTTTAAGTGGTGATTTGATAGTAACTTATATATTTGGCTAACCAAAATGTCTATGAGACTCCAGAATTCTACTTTCTGCTCAATTTCTGGTTCCAACCCAAGAAAGCTTCTGTCAGTGAATGTACAAAGAATAATATGGAACTTTAATGCACTGTAACCACAGGTAACCTTAAGCTTCTTTTTAAAATATAGATCCATGGATGCTCTCAGGGTTCATACTGGTATCTGCTTTAAGTGAACTGCAATCGGCAGGCCCATATATCCAACCCCTATGCAAAAGATCCATTGTACCAGAGATAGAGGTGTTGTATTTGCAAAGGTTCCCAGGTACTCAACTATTATGATTTGGAAGACTACAGTTGCAGTGATGACCGCCACGAATACATGATTATCCCATATGCCTTTAAAAACGTCTATTTCCTCCATCTCGCGAGAGTTTATCTCATTGAAAACCTGTGGAAAATTGTGAATTGAATCTTATTATGAATCATAAGATACATAATTAGTAAATGAAACGAGATATGGCTTGCATGTATTGTACAACCCTCATAGCTATGGTTATAATACAATAGAATTTGACCTTTACTCATAGGCCTAGCTATGGTTATAATACAATAGAATTTGACCTTTACTCATAGGCCTTCAGAAGGTGTTTTTTACCTGACAGAAGACAAATGTGTTGAAAATGAGTGTGTTTAAGACTACATCAGCATTAGGACCCCTTAGGAAAAAGACCCATTTTCCTACTGTCTGAAGAAACCATATTACCACAAACTGATATAGTGCTTGTCCTAAGATATTCCTCCACATGACACTACTGATGAAATCACCTTTCCTTCCCACCGGTTCACGCTTCATCAAATCATCTGTTGGAGGTTCGGTCGCAAGTGCAAGCGCTCCCAAAGTGTCCATTATCATGTTCACCCACAAAAGTTGAACAGCAGTCAGTGGTGCACTTCCTGAAGATTAAATACAGATAAAAATCATTTGATAAAAAATAAATCAATTTATTTTAATCTATATGAACACATTTCCGCGTCTTAGTTGGCTAATTTTACTAACCTGTCATGCAAGCTGATGAGAAGTTCACCAGCAATGCAACCACATTTACAGTAAGCTGAAACTGTACGAATTTCTGGATATTGATGTAAACTGAACGCCCCCATCTCGCCACTGTCACTATTGTGGAGAAATTATCATCCAGAATTATAACATCTGCACTTTCTTTAGCAACCTGCATATAAATTATAAAATTAGCAGAGAATTCTATGTTCCGCAATTCATACTTTTCAAGAGTCTCATATGGACAAAGCTATGCGATTCGTATGAGTATATATTGTATTTCTCTGACCTCAGTTCCAGCAATTCCCATTGCAAGTCCAATGTCGGCTTCATGAAGGGCTGGAGCATCATTTGTTCCATCACCAGTTACAGCTACAACTTCCCCGAATGTTGTACGCAGCTGTTTAACCAATGTATGTTTGTCTAAAGGTGATGATCTAGCCATAACCTAAACCAAAATTAAGACGGCGTTACTAAAAGCATCAACAGATCAACCATTTCTAGCATTGCCTATTATATCTGTTATGACAGAAAACAAACAGAATCGTAGCAGAATGCAGACACAGGAAATATGAATCACCTGAATTTTGGGAATAAGTTCAAACATTTCCTCCTGAGTCTTCTCTCTGAAGTCAGGACCTTCAATAGCTATGCCATCATCTGTTAAAATTCCACATTCCCTAGCTATAGCCTTTGCAGTATTAATATTGTCTCCTGTAACCATTCTCACCACAATTCCAGCTGAACGACACACGGCAACCGACTCCTTAACACCAGGACGAACAGGATCTTTGATACCGACAATTCCAATACAAGTATATCCTGAAGAAGGAATAGGTTCCTCGGCAGAAAATCCGTTTTCCAATTCCATAAAGGCAAGGCAAAGAGTTCTAAGTGCTTCATTAGCAAACTGGTTAATAATACTGTTAAGATAATTAATCGATTCTCCATCAAGAGCAACAATATCACCGTTAGAGCCGATAACTTTGTCACAAGCAGCAAGAATTATTTCAGAAGCACCTTTGCAATGAGCTCTTAAACCTCCATCAGGTAGCTCCACAACTACTCCCATTCTTTTCTTCTCAGAGTTGAATGGCTCAACTTTAACAATTTTGCAAGCTTTTCTCTCGGCCTTAGAATCACCACCTAGTGACAACCCAAATTCCAATATTGCTGATTCGGTCGGCGTCCCTAATATCTCGCGTTTACCTTTTCTGCTATACACAACCTCTCCTCCCGTGTTATTAAATATCGACTGTAGCAACAGTTTTGCAGCAGAATCTGGTAGTTCGGACGACAAACTAGAATCATTATTGTTCACTTCTTTGCTGTTCATACAAATGCATGTTTTCACAACCGTCATTCGGTTGGTTGTTAGTGTACCGGTCTTGTCACTACATATAGTTGTGGCTGATCCCATAGTTTCACAAGCTGCTAAATGCCTAACCAAGGCTTTATCATTCATCATCTTCTTCATTGCAAATGCAAGACTCAATGTCACAGCTAATGGTAACCCCTCCGGAACCGCAACAACAACAATAGTAACCGCAATAGCGAAGAATTCCAACATCTCCATTGCATCATCACCAGACCATCTCCAGAATCTTCCTTCGCGGATTTTGCGGCCCAAGTATCCTTTAACCAAAACTGTAAAAGTAATAATTGCAAAGACTAGTCCTATTTTCCCAA
Organism: Trifolium fragiferum; assembly: GCA_954870985.1. Taxonomy (NCBI): domain Eukaryota; kingdom Viridiplantae; phylum Streptophyta; class Magnoliopsida; order Fabales; family Fabaceae; genus Trifolium; species Trifolium fragiferum. The sequence continues at coordinate 44,902,529 of OX940792.1, read as the reverse complement.
TAATCGTTGCAACTCCATTTAGTTTCACCTGCAACGGCGTTTCATCGTCTCCACCTTCACTAAGAGTTGCCATCAATTTACCCCATTGAGTCCTCATCCCAACAGTGGTAATCAACATGGTGCATGATCCATCTTGGACTTTTGTTCCTGAGAGAAGAAATGGATTTTGTGAAGTCACCATTATTGGCTCACTCTCACCTGTTAAACTCGACTCATCGATCAATACCGAAAATCCTGAAACAAATAATCCATCTGCAGGGACTTGGTCTCCAATGTTAAGATGGACAATATCACCAGGAAGTAAATTGTATATCGACATTTTCTGCCTATAACCGTTTCTCGTAACTTGAATGGAAATCTTTTTCTTCTCCTTGTCTAAATCCTTAAACTGTAATGATTGTCGATAATCACTTGTTGCTGTCACAAAGACAACAAGTAAGATACTTGCAACTATTCCAAGACCGTCATGAGCTCCTTGCGGCCATCCTTCGGTTAACACGCCTACTATCAGTGACACAAAAGCACACACTCCAAGTATCATCAGTGTCATGTCTTGAAGAGCTTCATAAACATAAACCCAGAAACTTCGAAGTTCAGTTTCGGCAAATTTATTGATGCCAAAAAGCTCTTCTCTCCTATGCCGCGATTCAGAATCGCCACCTAGTCCATTAGTGGTTGATGTCGAAAGCTTTTCTGCGATGCCATCAACTCCACCATGAAATTTGAGTTTCTTTACATCATGGCCTTCGACAATAGACCCCAATTCATCAGCACAGATTTGGAAACCTGCAGCTTTAACATCCTCAGGTACAACGTAGTCGCTTGGTTGAACACCTGCAGGGTGTAAAATCAATTAGAGTAAACAAATTGATTCTTATAGTAAACTTATCAGAACAATTCTAATGAAACTTGCCTTGTATAAATTGAAATGCGGCTTTCGACACCAAAACAGCAACCCTTAGCTTCTCCTGCATTAAGGATAATAAGTATTTTAAGAATCCATATTCCATACATGAGGTATTATTCTTAGGACACAACAGAAAAATTACATTGTTTACAAGTATTGTCTAAGAATTACTAATAAGTGGACATGTCGCTCGAGACATAATAGAACGACACTGAAGCCACTCTGCAATCAGAGACATAGGCATAATTGGCTGAATTTGGTGGTTAAATCATATGTATTTGTTTTTCTTTTGAACCAGGGTTATTGTTCTAACACAATGAGAAAACTAAAGAGAACCACAATGAGAGAAATCTAGAAGTAAGCTTTGAAATTCACAAACAAATAATGAAATCAATAAAACAAGATAGGTTTGTCAAAATAAATAAATAAAACAAGAGAGGTAATGCAATGATCTAGTATCAGCATTTTGTATAATTAATATTTCTTTCAAAAATCTATTGTCCTAATGTCTTAATTATACTCCCTTTCATATCTAATACAGTATTTAGGAAGTAAATGGTATATCATTTTGAATTTAACACTGATCCAAGTCTAATACATCCGGGAAAAATATAATTACAAAACAAAGAAACCTGACTTAGTGCATGTTTGGATTAACGGTGAGTTTGACAGAATTACAGTATAACATCATAATTTTGACAAAAGCTAATCTTCTGGAGCTTCCACAAAATCACGATATCACCATAATCTCATTAAATAGAATGTATGTTTCAATGTGAGCGTTGAAATTGGCAAAATCACAAATGATAACGTGATTTTGTTGAAGCTCCAAACTATAGCTTCTGCCAAAATTGTGGTGGATCACCGTGATTCTATCATTTTCACCGCAAATCCAAACATCCACCGATCATGTATCAAAACATATATCGGTGACCTGATTCGTGCGACGCATAGCAGCAGCTTCGTAACGTTTGGAGATATTGGCAGTGAAACGAAATCGCCTTTTGGGATTCTTTACAACCCCGCATAATTTCCTCCATTTTCCAAGAGCTTCTTCGGTAGAATTCTTGGACTTTACACCTCCAAAATTCTCATTTAAATAACTCTCCATTACACTTTTGATAAATTAATTTCCCTTTCACAAATCTCTTATTACTATTTTTGTTTTATCAATTCGACTCAGAGATTCCTGCGAACCGCGCGCGCATATTAACAAGCAATAGTGTAACAAGTTTTAGTAGTAACATTGTTGGAAATTTTAAAGGTTATGTTTTATGGTTTGATGATTGGAAAGGGAAAAGAGTGAGTGAGAGGTGTGAACCTCGTAAAAGGGATTGAAAGAATTGGAAAGTTGGTTAGAAAAAAAGAAAGGAAAAGATGAAGAAGCATAATAGGAGAGATGGGAAACGAGTGTGGATCCGAAATTTTGTTGTGTTTGAGAATAAATAACGGTCATTTCTTTCGTTAAAAAAAGTGGGGATGAACGAATTGGGCGGGGTCAACTAACAACGCTTAAACCTTTTTAATTTTTAATTAATTTTAATTTTAATTAATAAAAAGTGTGAGGGTGAGAACTGAGAAGACTTAAGCCTAGATAGACAGCGGTGGAAAAAAACCGCGACCCGACTCAATCCGAGAAAACAAAAAAAACTAAAAAAAATGGGCGGTTTGGATCGGACCACGGGTTAGCGGGTTTGGAAACTCGGTTTAAATATAGTTGACATGGGCGAGTCCGGGTGGAGATAATCGGACCGATGGGACCCGAAATCCGTCCGCATTAGTAAATTAAAATTTTACGTTTAACACTTTTTTTTGCGAGATACACTCTAAACTCTTTTTCCGTCTTTTCTTCACACTTTTTTCATTTCACCTCAAATTCATAGAGACTGAAACAATCATGGCACATTTTGAAACATAAAACTTATCTTTCTTTATCTTTTTTATCTAACTTCGCTAAAATTAAATGTTATATTTTTAATTTTATTTGAAATTTTTGTTTTTTTTTCTTACTTTTTATGTTTATTTATGGTTTGTAACACTTTTATTTTGTGTTTGTTTCATGATTCTCTCATCTCTTGTTGCATATTCTTAGAATTTAAATTACAAAGATTAAGTTTGTTATTGATTTTATTATTATTTTTGGGTCATGCTAAACAGTTCACCCGATGCATTAGTTAAGCATATCCAAAAAGGAAATAAAGAGGCAAAATTAATGTTAGAGAGATAATATTTTGCATCTTTAACACATTAAATGCACAAGTTTCAAGAAAAAGTTTCTATATTAATATGTTTAACCAATGCACCTGGTGCATGTGCATTGTTTAACATTTTTCATATTTATATTATAAAAAAATATAGAAAATAATAGTTTGATTTTTTGACGAAATAAATTATAAATTTGATGTAAAATAATATTTTGGATGAAATAAATTAAAAGTTTAATATTTTGGAACTGTGCCGCCGTCGGAGGTCTGCGTTGACCACGTTGTTGACAGGTCAGCACCACCACATTTTTAATATTTATTAAATTTATTATATATTAAATCCTATTATTAAAATGATAGACTTTTAAAATAAATATGATATAAGGATGTGTGGAAAGAATGTTTTGAGGTTCCTAAAATAATGTTTGAGCTTTGTCAAAGAAGAAATTTGAGTTTTTTTATACTCTATTTCATAAAATTAATAAAATAAAAATTTGTTTATTTTTTGGTAAGGGTAAAAATTTGTTTTGGAAATAATATATAAATCTATGTTATTATTCATTAATAAATATACTTTTAAAAAATAAAATAAAAAAAATTTCTTTAAAAGAATGAATATCAATTGGATAATCGAAAATTGATTTTTGAATAACAGTTTTTATGATTTATTTACAAATGGACCACCGATTTATTGGATAACTTACCATGAGTAAAATTATCATCTAAACCTTTATCCTCTAAACACATTTTTTCCTTTGTTTAACAAAACTACCACCAAAATTTTGCTCTTTGTAATGAAATATGTCGATTGAACTATATTTTTTGCAACTTGAAAACCTTCTCATACAGAGTGGTGAGAGATTTTTGTAGTTCACGATGGTGTGTTATGTCGTCACGGAGGATGTGGGTGGCAGCGCCAGTTCATAGGTTAATGTGTTGGATAAAGAGAAGGGGAAAGAATTTTGCAAATAAAGAGGTTATTTGAGACATTTGAAAAGTAATTTGAGATACAAAGAAGGAATAAAATATGTTCAAAGACATGGTGAAGAAAGTAAAATAATCTTCTTTTATGTGAATGGATGATGAATGCAAGGGTGATAATTCACGGCAGAGAGGTATCTTTGATGGTAACTTCACTTTCAATATATCATTCATCAAAAAAGACTTATACAAATACAACCAACAATAAAATAAAAAATTGATGACCGGTTGTATTAGGTAATTTAAAGAAAACCACCGATAGTCCTTTAAATTGAGGATCATATTAAGGGTTTTCTTATTTACTATACAGTGTATATAAATTAAATCTTAACTTAATTCTACAAATATTGCTAACTTCTTGTTTTTACTATAGACTTAGTACAATGCTGATATATTTAATTCAACTTTCTTTTTTACAATATATTTACCGGGTTAAGATCTGCTCCAGTTCTGGTATCCTTCAGTTTCCAGTTCTATGTTCAGATGTATGACAAGTGTCGCACAAAACAATTCATGGCTGAGATTAAAAAATAAAACAAAGTTTTCCATGTTCCTCTAAGTTTCAATATTCCCATCGGCCTTCTTCTACCTATTCATCTTCTCTGTTGACATCAACCCCTGCTCTGGGACTTAACATCTTGCTTCCATTGAACGACCTCACCTCACTCTTCCGTGAAGTTCCATCGCTTCTCCACAACTCGCCGCCACTCTGTCTTTGTGTTTTATTTTTATTCTTTTTAATAATTCTGTGTCTTTGTTTTTAATTTAATAGATTAACTTGCAATATTTCTGCATAAAAACTTTTTGAAGAAGCTTTATGCATAAAAACTACCGATTGAGCAAAAACATTTCCACCACAACACCATGATTTTGAATTGATTACAACACCATATAACATGGTTTTAATTTACAATTGAGTCCTAAATTGAAAAGGGGAAGATGCAGTGGGACTTGAGAAGCTAATAAAACAATGGAATTAAAACTGTGATAAAGAATCAGTGGAAAACAAGTAAACGAATTTGTTTTTTCGTGGCGGCGCTTTGAAACACCGTGGCGGTGATTTCTTTTTCAATGGCGCCGTGGCAGTGACTTCGTCATGGTGCGGCGGCGGTAACAAGCTTTGTCGACACATCATGTCATGTGGTGGATTTAACACGACGATGATACAGCAGCAATTCAGTGATGAGACGGTTTCGACGCGGCAGTGAGACGGTGGCCGCGAGCGTCGGCAGCAAGGAAATGACGAGAAGGCTAGAAAGTTTCAAGAAGCATCTTTGAACTTCTCTTTGTTTTGTTTAGTATGACAAAAAAAACTGGTGATTTTATAAGATTTTTAATCACAGCCATTGTTTTTTCCATTTGCCACATGTCATGCACCTGAACGGGTTGGGTTATGGTGCATAAGTCTTGGGCACCGTACATAATTTCTCACGCCCCCCCCCCAATATTGCTACGCGCGCCCCCCAACCCCACCTCCCCCCCACCCCCCTCACTCCACTCATTTTTTTTGAATTTTTTTTTACATTTTTTTTTGAATTGTTGTTTTTCACTTTTTTACATTTTTTTTCGAAAAAAGATCGGAAACTTTTTTTCCGGAAAAACCATAAACTTTTTTCCGAAAAAAAATCAAAAAATTTTCCCGAAAAAAGATCAAATACTTTTTCCAAAAAAATCGAGAACTTTTTTCTGAAAATTTTTTCCCGAAAAAAAATCGAAAAACTTTTTTTCAGAAAAATCGGAAACTTTTTTCCAAAAAATAAAAATCGAATTTTTTTTTCAGAGAGTTAAATGGTTTCTGGAAACCATTTATGCAATAATATTCTTGAAACCATTATGCTGGTTAAATGGTTTCAGAGAGTTAAACAGTGAAACCATTTGTATTGTAAAATGGTTTTATGTGTTTACTGAAACCAATATTGTGTTTTTATGGTTTTAAAAATTCTGGAAACCATTATGCTGGTTAAATGGTTTCAGAGAGTTAAACAGTGAAACCATTTGTATTGTAAAATGGTTTTATGTGTTTACTGAAACCAATATTGTGTTTTTATGGTTTTAAAAATTCTGGAAACCATTATGTTGGTTAAATGGTTTCAGGTAGTTATACAATGAAACCATTACTATTGTAAAATGGTTTTATGTGTTTACTGAAACCAATATTGTGTTTTTATAGTTTTAAAAATCCTGGAAACCATTATGCTAGCTAAATCGTTTCAGATAGTTACATATTGAAACCATTTGTATTGTAAAATGGTTTTACACTAAATGGTTCAATGATTTTAAATACCGATTATTACTGAAACCATAAATGTGGTTTAATGGTTTTGATAGTTTTCTATGTGAAACCAAAATAATTGCCTAATGGTTTCTTACAAAACTAGTGTTGATTATCTTGGATAATCCTAAATAACCGTCCATAAATAATCCATAACCATTTGTTATAATCGGACATTAAAACCAAATATAATCGGACATTAAAACCAAATATAATCGGACATTAAGTTTCCAATCTTTTTTCCGGAATAATTTTCGATTTGTTTTTTCCGGAAAAAAAGTTCCGATTTTTCAGGAAAAAAGGTTTCAACAATATTTATGGTTTTAAAGATCCATTATGAAATTATTACACCCCAAAAATGGTTTGGGCATGATTTTAGTTTAAAAATAATTACGAAAATATTTAATCATACATAATAAAAAAAATAAAAAAAACTATAAAAAAAAAAACTAAACAAAAAAAAATTTAAAAAAATGGGTTGGGGGGGTGGGGTTGGGGGGCGCGCGGAGTAATGGGGGGGGGGCGCTGAGTAATGGGGGGCGCGTGGAGTAAGATCTAATGGTTGAAAATGGCTTATGCACCATGCATAAGGATGGCTTATGTATAATAATTTTACCCCATCTGAACATAGAACTGATAACTGGAGGATAACAGCACAAGAGCTGATCCAAACTCATATTTACCATAGTCTATAAAAAAATTTGCTATAATGTTATTTTTTTATTTTTTTTTTCGGTTTTTCACCACCAGTTGAATCTGGTTCGGGGGTCAGTTCTGGCATCAAGTGGTTCCAGCCCCCTCCCGATCGCAGTTGCGGGGGATCGAACCGTGGTCCTCCCTACCAAGTTCAGCGTCAATCACCACTGAACCAACTAACGATTGGTGCTATAATGTTAATTTTAATGACTAGACTCGCACACTTTGGAGAAGTGGGAAATTCAACTCTGATCTCTTTAATAATATTTTTATAGCTATAAACCGAGTAATTCTTGCCGAACTAATATTAACTTTTTTTTGACACAACTAATATTAACTTTTTTATTTACAATAAACTTGGAAAGTACTATCTTCGATTTTTTTATTAAAAAATTGGCTTTTTAGATTTATCGAATAACTAATATATTTAGTCTATAAATACAATATTATTTCATGAATCTAAAAGGTGAATTTTTTTTTTGTTATAATTTTTGGATTGTTTCGTATAAAACGGACTAAGGGAGTATTTATAAAAAAAATAAAATAAAATAAAAAAAATAAAAAACAAAATTACACCTTAGGTCCTTTATCTTATTTTTTGTAACACTTTGATTTTTTATTTGTAACATTTTCGTCCTTTATCTTATTTATTTGTAACATTTTAATCTTTCATCTTTTTTTTGGAACACTTTGGTCTAGGGATGACAACGGGTGCCCATGGGTGCGAGTTTCACACTACCCAAATCCACACCCGAAATATCGGGTGTCATCCAAACCCAAACACAAAGTCTATTTGGGTGACAAATTAACATCCACGCCCACATTCATTGGGTTCGGGTTTTTCCACCCAATCCAAAAACCCGTAGCAAAAAATACAACACTAAAATTTCATCAAGATCTCTCAATTAAATTAAAATTAAGGTCTACAATTGAAACACAAGCATTTCAACAACATTGAAACATGGTAACATTATAATTTCCAACAACAATATCGTAACATAGTCTTCAAGACTTTTAAGAAATTAAACTACAACTAAAATTAAGGTCTTCCAAGAGAATATTAAAACATTATATAAAACCTCACAAACCTTGATAAGTCTAAATTTTTGCCACAGGCCGTAGCAAATATTAAAAAGCCGATGTTTTTTACCCGGATGAAAACAGAACCTTGCGAGTGGCGATTAGAAGAGATAAGGGAGAGTTGATTTGTGGTGATGAAGCTTTAAGCTTGCGATGAGAAGGAAAGTCGATTTGAAAAAAGAGAGTCATATCTGAGAAGTGACAAAGAGGTTTAGTACAACCGAGTAAGGGTTAGGGTTTCTATTTTTACACTTATATATACTTAAGAGCAATTATATAATTTAACATATATTCGGGTGGATGTTCGGGTTTCGGGTGTATGTTTGATACTACTCAAACTCACACTCATATATTCGGGTGTCACTCAAACCCAAACCCAGTCAACTTGGATTTCGCCCGTTGACTTGGGTTTGGGTGGATCTATTGGGTTTGAGTTTTCTTGTCATCCATACTTTGGTCTTTTATCTTTTATAGCATTCACATATAAACCATTTTTCTCATATTTTTTTATTAAAAAAATGCTAAACTTAATTTTTTAAAATACCTTTCTATTAAAATTTGATGAATATATTCATTATCTTCTTTAATTCTTTTATATTTTTATCTTTTTTATTGGAGAAATTCTAATATGGACACAAACCCAAATAAATATAATTTAGGCACACTCATATTAAAGGATAAAAATTAAAGAAAAAATGAATAAAGTGATATTGATTGATGTGACCATTTTATTTTTCTTTTAATCTTTTAAATTTATGTGTGTGTGCATAAATTTATTCCTAAATGTATTGTGCCTATGTAAGAATAGCTCTTTTTATTGATCAAAATGTTACAAATAAAAAATAAAAATGTTACAAAGATCAAATTATTACAAATATAAAAAAACTGGAAAATATTTAGAGCATTACGAAGTTTATTGCGAAAGAGAACAGCGTCATGTTTTTCGCGTGGGGCTAATCAGAATCACAACTTCACAAGACGGAAAACACCGTCGTATATTTAATCACTCACTGCTTCTATAATAATCTACTAATGACAATTCAAATTTCCAAAAAAACTTACTATAAATATTTAATAATTGCCACGAAAATGTTATTAGCCATAACAGAAAACGGTTACAGAATAACCTTCTCTGTCCAAACTCAATAATCAATCAAATCTTCCTCTCTATTTCCTTCCAACATTTTTTTGCCGTCTTATTTTTCTCCCTCCGCCGTAAATGACCACCGTTAAATCATTTCCACCGTCGTGTAGCACCTCCGTGTTCAAATGCGGACAATCGCCGACGTCGGAGAACCTAGGGTTTTCTATGCTATCTGGAATCAATGCCGCTAGATCGTGCCGTAGTCGCAAAAGCTTCGTACTCTTCTACGACGGTGCGAGATCGAAGGAATACACTGGTGCTTCTTTGATCAATGATTGTTTCCGCAAGTGCTCGAGAAACTCGTTGAAGCCAATTAAGGCTAAAAACGATTCTGAATCGTCTTGCACGGATAACAGTGCTGCGTTTTCTGGTAATTTTTCTTTAATTCTTTCTTTTCAGATTCTATTTTTGCTCGCAGGCTTAAAAAGCTATATCAAGATCTGGTTATTGATTCTTGAATCTTGAATGCTTTTCTGTGAAATGCTTTTTTTGCTCTTTATTTGTATTTGTACGCATTGTTATTCGTCTTTTGTATATGTTTAGAGTCATTAGGTAATTTCAATTTCAATGAGCTTCATTATAATTTATAGTTATACCGTAGAAAGACTGTGTTTGGTGGAATGGTATTCAGAAAGAATCTAGAACATTTTGATTATTTTAATTAAATAAATTCCATTTGTATATATAAATAAATTGATTAAATGTTGCACAAGTTCAACGATATAATAATTATTAGGAAAGAAAGATTGAGAAGTAAGAGATTCGTATTGAACCAAAATATGTACAGCTCAGCCACGTGGTAGCTAGCAAGTAGCTACAGAAGCTTATGTCATTTTATACTGTGCCAAATTGGCTAAACAGTCAACTTAAAATCGATGCATCTGTTTTCAGATTGAAAGAACAGATTCTCAATTAGGTCTCAGGAGTTAATAGGGATTAAGGACTACCCAAGTGATTTTTCAGGTAAGAGTTGTTGTGAATCATGATCACAAATAATAGGATGAGTGATTGGTGTTGTATACTTGTTTTGTTTCTATTTTGCTGCTTATCTTGTTTTCTTTTTCTTACGTTTTCGTCCTCATCTATTAAGATAAGATTTGAGTGTTCTGGGTCCTCTGGTATAAATTAAAAAGGATTTCTTTATGAAATTCCTGTTTTAGTGAAACTGGAAATCTGGTCAACTTGGTTGAATTGTAGAGCAAACATTAAAATTTAATACACGAACGTACGTATAGTTGGCTTTTTTACATCATTTGATGTCTAGCTTAGAAGCTATTGAGCATACGATTATGATTGCTAGGATGCAAATTGTTAACCGATTTATCATCTAACTAGGTAAAAATCTCCCCCAGATGTCAAACATTGGGAACTCGACAAACATTTTGTGGCATGACTGTCCGATTCAAAAACGTGATAGACAGCAGCTGCTTCAGCAAAGAGGCTGTGTTATATGGCTGACTGGTCTCAGTGGTTCAGGTTTGTGATATTTTAGATAGTTACTGTCCATGAATGTCTGCTTTTGTTCAAATCAAGTGAAAATACAGCACAATTGTGTGTAAGAATAGGATTCTGATGGTGATTTTGTTTTGAGCACTGTCTGGCTTTTTAGGATGTCTTTTTATGCAGACTTATGCATGGGCAGATACAGCGGGTTTTCATTTTTAACCGAACTTGACATATATGCATGTGAAACTGTATAAAAGAGTAGATAGTAGATGATCCAAAGTACTAATATAGACCTATAAATTATAATAGACACTTTCATCACAGAATGTGCAAGTGTTCATAAAGGCCTTGATCAGAGTCTCAAATTATCAAACAAAGATGGTAAGTGGCCCTTATAGCAAAGATTTGCTACCATTGTTAGATGACAGTGGCATTACAAATGCTCTCTTACACATTCATCTGTTAGTCATTAAGTTGCAAATTAGAGACCATGTTGACAGTCCTTGTGATTGATGACATCTTGGCAGATGCTCCATATAGCTGTAGAAAGTTTTCTTGGCAGCTTCAACAACCTAAATTTACCTCTGAGGTGTTGCCTGGGAGGTCTAGTTAGTTGGTTTAGGGAGCACGATGGTTACCCAATCATATGGAATTTTTCAACACTCCAGTTGAACTTTTTTAGGGAAATCCGTTTTGAAGATTTCCAAACCTTCCAACAGCAATTTGATCAATAACACAAGCTTTAGTTAAGCTGTTAGCCGTGCAACATCGGATTTAATTTCCTTCCATTGATGGACAAGAAATTTTCACTTCATATGATGAAGTTGTGATAATTTTGATACACCGGAATTTCAAGAAACTATTGTGAGAGGTACATATGCTTATGGTTTGGAAAAGCTCCCATCACAACAAAGGGAAATTTTATTTTTTGCAAGGGTTTGGGTGTGATTCAGAAGGTTTGTTTAGGAAAGGAGGAGACACCGACATCAACTGATGAAAGATTGTTCTTCATATATCATCTGTTCTATTTCAGAGGATGCACAGTTAGAGGCAATGAGAAAATGGTGGCAACTAAATTGGCAGAGTTGTAGACCAAATTGTTTTGGATCACAACAAAATGCAATGGTTGCCTAGTACAGATACTAGAGATTTGGATCAAAACTTTAGTTTAAATATATTTTTAGTTCCTATAAAATTTTCAACTTGCATCACTCCCAAGACCATCGTATACAATTTTTAAGGTCTTGGGTTTGTTCAGTCTTCTCCTTGGGACCACATTCATGTACTCGGGTTTTTTTATCTTAGCTCTAAGGGGACTCAATGAACAATTTCGTTGCAGCCCTTCATAATTCAAAAGCCACACTCTGGTGTTGTCCACCTGCCACAGTTCTGAGCTCCCTGCCTAGTATTCGGTTTTGCCAGAATCCTCCCTAAAATCCAATTTTCCGTCTCGTACTGTTACTTAGCCCTGACATGTTAAAGTAAATATAGCAATTGTAAAATGGATTGCTTGTTTCTTAATTTTTCTCTTGGTGACTGACATTGTATGAAAGTTAAAATCCATACAAGTTAAAAAATAAAAAAATAAAAAAGTGATACCAAGAAATTGTGTAATTTTAGCCTGCCATTCGCTTGAACCAAGGGAGGATCTAGCCCATTTGAGGAGGTTCAATTGAACCCCATGAACTTAAAAAAATGCAAATATAGCCCTATACATTTTTCATTTTGAACCCCCTAATTTTTTATGCACCACTAACCCAAGAAAGCGAAGAATTCAAATGTTTGAACCCCCTGGCCAAGGTCCAGAAATCACCACTGACTAGAACAGTTACTTCTACTTATCAAACATAATTATACTGATGAAGGTGATAAAAGCTTGTGAGTTTAATTTATTGAGATGTCAGCTATATCCGCCATACCATTACTCTTAATTCTTCTAGATACCATATGTGCATACTTCAGTTCTGGACTCACCAGTCATTATTGATTTTAGGAAAAAGTACTCTTGCATGTGCCTTAAGTCAAAGCTTGCACTCCAGAGGAAAATTGACTTACATCCTTGATGGTGACAATATTCGGCATGGTCTAAACCGTGATCTTAGTTTTAGAGCAGAAGATCGGTCAGAAAACATACGAAGGATAGGTGAGGTTCTACTTTCTACAATAATGCACACTCAATTTTTTTGGCTTCATAAATGTTTTCCCCTACATGTTCCAGTTTTATTGTATTATTTTATCAAAATTCAGGCATCATGATTTTGAAAATTTCAGGCGAGGTGGCAAAACTGTTTGCAGATGCTGGTATTATTTGTATCACTAGTTTAATATCACCCTATCAGAAGGATAGAGATGCTTGTAGAGCACTACTGCCAGAAGGGGATTTCATTGAGGTATATTCTTGTTATTGTACTGATCAAAATAGTGCAGGTAGAGTTTGCCAGGTACTGTACAATTATAAAACAAGAAGAGGTTCTTCATAACTAATACAATGCTCACATTTCAGGTTTTCATAGACGTGCCACTACATGTGTGCGAAGCTAGGGACCCAAAGGGCCTCTACAAGCTTGCTCGTGCAGGGAAGATCAAAGGTATCTTGGTAAAACTTTTCATATCGCTGCTTGCAAACTAATTTGGTATCTTCTGCCCATGGGGTGCTACAATCCCGTACTGCTGTATTTGTTATTTTATTACAATATCATCAGTTCAGCTATTTATGCCGTGCTTAATTTTTCTTCTTTCTAATCAACAATGTGGAGTATCAGTTCTTGTATTGGGGTTGAATTGTGTATTTGTATGCTGCAGGTTTCACTGGTATAGATGATCCGTATGAACCACCGTGTAGTTGTGAGGTTTGTATTTATATTCTTTGTCTTAGTAATGTTAAAGAGGAAGATAATAGCAATGGAAAATAATTCTTACGTCAATTTTTTTTTCATGCCATACTTACACGGTTAATGGTGCCTTAATTATTGGCCGACAAGGTATAGGTTAAACAAAGAGGATCCGTTACTATTAAGCTAGCAACATTGTAATAGGTTATTAGTCTGTTAACTAATCTATACAATTTGTAACCAATAATTGAGGTATTTTTAACTGGTTTACAAATGGTTGTCAACACTTTGGTGTGTAAACCCAGACTCATGTTTTTCCTTTGAAACTTCTGCTGAACTTTCTTCCACCTTTGTGATTCTAGATTTTTAATTCAGTGATTTCTACTTTCCATTTAATTGATTTCAATTTTTGTTTTCATTTCTAAAGACTTCCTTCCTTATCTTGCAGATAGTATTACAGCAGAAAGGAAGTGACTGTAAGTCTCCTAAAGATATGGCAGAAATAGTGATATCCTATTTGGAGAAGAGTGGACACCTGAAGGCCTGACTTTGCTTTAATGGGTCCTTTCTTGTAGCCTATAGTTGAATTGAGTGTTGTATATTTTAGCACATAAAAAGTTGTTCCTTCCTGCTGCTGCAAGGAAATCATCGTTTCCTGCATATCTGCTTCAGGACTAAATCAATAAGGTGAAGCCATGAGGAAGGGCTTAGAAGTTGGTGCTGATTGGTATATGACATAGTGAGAAAGGATTTAGTGTATGTGATTTGTATTTTTCAGTCAATATTGTTTGATTTGGAATGTATAGCACCATGTAGGTGTAATATGTAACTAGGGAGTTCTTATTATTCTCAAGATTTCTGTGTGGTGCTGATTACTGGTACTGCAAGGGGATTCAGACTTCAGATTATATTGAGATACATGAAATGACCCAGTACATTATTCTTCGAAGTTAACCGGGTTTGCCGCTTTGGTTGACTTTTACACCTTTTATATTGAGATACATGAAATGACCCAATAAATCATATACCTTGGAAAATTGTTTAGCTATCAATCCAAAATGCATATATTGTTTAGATGGGAAATTACTTTTAACAAAGAAAAATAATATTGATCTTGGATGAGATTCTGAGTTTCAGGTAGTTGTGAAATGGTGAACAGAGTATTTGTGGTAAGCCTTATTCCTTTCTTGGTTCTTGTTAATTGGCAGTGCAGTTTGAACAGTAGAATTAGACAATCAGGAAATGCAGAATCAATATTGATGAAATCAAGAGGAAAGAAAAAATTAGGATGCATTGCTGGGGAAGAGATTCTCTCCCATAACAATTTGTTCTAGTGAAATCTCAACTCTATTGTTTTCACCACTTACAATTTTAATTATCAAAAAATAGATTCAAATGTGGATGAGTACACCAGAGGAGGTCCAGTGAAAAAGTACACCGGAGACCATCCCCATCCGCATCGCTGAGAGCAATAAAAGGGCGTGAGTCGCGTGACTGAATAACGCAAAAATATCAGAAAATCAGTGATAATGTATGCTGTGTTTTTTTTAGTTATCATGTTATAGGTATAAAATTTCAGCCGTCAATCCCGTTGAAAAATATAAAAATGAACTGTTTTAGAGCCTTGTCTATCCTGAATTCGGAACTTGTTTACAGAACTTAACAAATTTTTGCGGTGTTTGACCGTTTGGTTTGGAAAAAAGATGGACTCGTAGGTAGAATGATTGATGGATCAACAAGAAAAACTTCCATGATAATTCATATCATACAATACCACCTTATGTAATCACGAATATGAATCTTATAACTACGTCGTGATGGGAAAAACATTGTAATTGAACCTTATAAATCAAAACTTGATAAGATTTGCTAAATGATCAAGAAAAAAAAAAATACAGATACTAGAACAGTTACATTATATTCTGTCAAAAAAATAAAAAATTACATTTTATGAAGAGGCAAATACCATATCTCTACCTCGTCTTTGTATACGATTATGAATGGACAAGAAGCAGAACACAAATGTGACAGTTACAGACACCGCAGCAGAGGTAACAGCATCAAAAGTGTAAGACCATCGCCTTTCTTGAAGACCCCAAATGGTTTTGACAAAGTGACTAACACCATCCACCACCATTGATACAACATGTGTTAACATCATTCAACACCAAGGTTGTGTGTGCAAGAGCAACTATTGTTATTATGATAATGAGGAAAGTAAGGTATAATGACCAAAATAGTGTTTCTGGGTTACAACGCTTATGGAACTGGCAGTAGATAAATAGACCGTTGTTTCCGCGATGTTTCCTGATTTTATCTTATTTAAAAATTAAAATTAGGGTTTGATTTGATTTATAAAGATTTCAATCATCAATACACATTATATTTTTGAAAAGTCAATTAGATGGATTAAGAAATGTCGCATTTATGAAAAAATTTGACTTTTTTAATACATTGAAAAATGAATATACGTGGCTTATATTATAGACTACATGCATTCATTTTTTAATGTATTAAAAAAGTCAAATTATCTTATAAATGTGATCGAGAGAGTAATAATATTTTTTTTTTTGCCAATACGAAATAATAAATATTGATAAGCTAAGTTTTTAATGCTTATTTTAAAAAAAAAATTATTTAGTTTATGATTTTAGTTTTATAAGAGTACAAATAGTAGTAGTACAACATTGTTAATTGTACTTTTTTTTGACTAAATAATTAATTATATTTTGATTTTTTAAAAGAATCAAAATTTTAAGTTAATAATAAAAAGTAAAAAGGATAAAAAATTAGAGATGAAAAAAGTATATATTTTTATAACGTTCTCCTTCATCCCAAAATATAAATAAAAGTTGGTCAATATAAGTGAATGTATTTGGTTTAAATCTTTTTTTTAATAAGAATTTGGTCTAAATCTTTACTCTCTACGTCTCAAAAAGAATGAGTTGACTGCTGCACGCATACCAATACATAAATTTGATGATTAATATATTTAACTGTATAATAGTAAAAATTATAAAAATTTGATATTTAAAAATACTCATTGAAATGAATCCAACAACATCTTATATGCTAGTATTTATTTTTATTTATTAATAGAAAAACAAGGTCAAAAGAAAATATGTGAATAGTATACTTAGTCAAACCGACTCAATCAAATGTGGACGAAGGGAGTAATCAAATACATTAAATTTTGTTTGACTTATTTTTCTTTATATTTTGGAAAGAAGTTTTTTTTTTTTTTTTTTTTGATATAATGGAGGGACTAAGTCCCAAAAAAAAGAATTACAAAGCCACGCCCGGACATCGTAATTCCAGCTAAATCTAAGTTAAAAACATGACGAACTAGAGTCGGACAAGACTCGTAAAAAATCATAGTATCACATAATCCACACCCAATATGCGCAATATGCGAAAGAAGTTTTTCTATCATGTCTAAATTTATTTATGTTAAGAAATTTAAAATGGTAAATTTGTATTAGAATTTATATATTTTATATTAAATTTATAACTTTTTAAAGAATAATCGTTGTTTTTCAATATATTGCATTTGTTTGAAAAACTCTTTATAAATATTTACTATTTAAAATTCATAAGGAGTTTCCAAAAATACTAACTAAAAATTAAAACTTCTTGTATTAGGTGTGACTTGCAAGTCTGAGTAGACTGGTAAGTGGCGACAAGGGGTAGTTATTTCCGGTAAATCAACGTACGTGACTTACGTGTCTAAAGGATGCTTACATTTTGAGTACATATTATGTTTTGAAATTTTTGGAAAATTTGATTTAAAATTATGTTCAAGTAAAATTAATTTGTACTTGAGAATTACAGTATATTGTACAGATTCATTTGCAAGAAATTATTTACTTTTTTTAGGGAAAGCTATTTTTCTTTTAGCTAAATTGGATAATTAATCCTTTAATGATTAGTCTTATATTGGTTCATTAACTAATTAAAATTACAAATTGGTCCATTAAGTAATTAATGTCACAAATGGATCATTTTATTATGTTTGTCGTACGTACTGGTCCTTTTTAATTGGTTGATAGTATATATATCTTCCATCTAAGAAAAGTAAAATTAATGTTTTTTTTTTACAAAAACTAACGAAAAATGATCAATATGGCAAACAAAATTAAAGTTAAGGGATCAATTTTAAAGTTAATTAGTTAAACAATCAATATGATATCGATAAATAAGCTAAGAGACCAATTATTCAATTTAGCTTTTTTTTTTTTATAGAAAACTTGAAAGATTTGTTTTAGTTTAAACTTGTATTCGTACCCGTGCCAAGCACGGACATAACGCATGTTTCAAATTATTTAAATATTAATTTTATATTTTGATTTAAAAGTAGTTTTAATTCTCGTATTTTATAAAATGTGCAATTTTGGTCCAGCATTTTTTTTGTCCAATTTTTGCCACATATTATAAACAATTTAGACATTTAATCCTGCTTTTTATTTAACCTTTAATTTTGATATCTTGACATATTTTTTAAAGAGTTTAAAGGACATGCATTATCAGTGTAAACTAACTTTGCACCGACAACAATTAAGAATGATTTCACTTTCTCATGTCATATCAAGAAAGTGAGATTAAGTGAAATTACATGGCGAAAAACATAGTTGTAATTTGTTGACAGTGTAAAATTATTTTACATTGTCTGTGCATATACTTTTTTCTCTTTTTTAAATGAAACGACACATAATATGTGTTTATGGCCACTTCAAATTTGAAATTTAATTTATTATTTTTAAAATAAAAAACATGATTTTGTCAAAAAGAAAAACTAAAAACATTATTATTACCAACAAAAATTATATTTTTAAGAAACATATCATATCTTAAGGTCTCGTCACAATTATTATCATTAAGGTTAAATATATTTTTGGTGCTTTTAAATATTCAATTTTTCTGGTTTATTCCTTATAAAATCATTCTTTAAATTTTGGTCTTTTAAATAACTATATCAATTTCTAATTTTAGTCGGCGTTTTTTTTAATATAAAAGATCACATTTTATTTTCGAAATGAATTTGTTAATAACATCTCGTTAGTTTAATACTTAACCATTTTAATATCTAATCTTCATAAATTTATCTATAACTTTAAATTAAAAAATTAATCGTTTAAACTGAAGATTAAATAATCAAGTTATTGAGTTTAAAATATAAGTTTGTATTTTTAAAAGAACTAAAAGTATAGAGAACAATTTAAAAGGACTAAAAATGAATATTTTAGTTTTTTTATTGCAAAATAAATATTTTATGGGTTAGCTTTTACCCATAAAAATGTAAATATATTTTTTTGTTGAATAAAATATAAATATTTTAAAATAAGATGTCCAGTTTTTTGTTTTTGATGGAAATGTGATGTATAGTTATATACTATGTTACATGGATATATGATATGAAAGTCTGTATTAGTTTTTAATATTAAATGTTCATCCCCGTGTATAATTAAGATATATATTAAATATTTATTTCTTTATTTGTAAAATGTTCATACTCGTGTATTATTTATGTTAAAAATTCATTTCTCTAGCTACTTATAAAATGTTCATCCCCGTGTATAAGATTTTATTTTTTGAAAATGGTATAAGATTTTATGTTAATATTTACCTCTACTAAAATATTAATTCACAATAATTAAAATACTACATTCGTCGAAAAGTATTTAAGTATTTTAATAGGGTCAAATCATTTATAACATACTCCTCTAGTGCTTTTTATAAAAAAAATCAATATTTTAGGTTTATTGAAAACGAATATATATTTTGATAATTTTTTAGTTTTTCAAGATTAGTTGCAATTATACCTTGTCTAGACACCATCTACAACCGGCCCTAATATTTGGTTTTGAGCTTTCATCTTCTTCTACCGGTAAGGGGGTGATTTTAGGTCATTTTTGGCATAAAATCACCCATATACTCATTTTTTCTTCTTCTTGTTTTTAATCTAAATAAGTGATTATCACATATATTAGATATTTCTTTTGTGTTTTTTTTTTTTGTGTGATTTCCTCGTCTCAGTGCGACGTTGTTTGATTTCCCGTCTTGTTTGCGGTGTTTGTTTTTTGTCCCGTCTTGTTGTGCTGTTTGTTTGTTGTTCCGTCTTGTTGCAGTGTTCGTTTAATTGAATCAGTATATCAACTTCGGTCAACTTCAGATTCACACATTGATTAAGTTCGTCAAAGATGCAGATCCGGAGGCATAGGTATTCCGGTTACTTTTATTTTATCACATTATTTGTAGGCATGATTATGCCGTTTTATACTATTAACTTGGATTATGCGAGCTTGTTCGCAGATTCATCATTTTCATTTTTAGCGGTACTGAATTTGTACTTGAATCTGATATACTCTACCGAATTGAATGAATGAATATATTTTATTTTAGTAAAAAAAAAACTAATATATTTGGTCTATATTATAAACCAAATACATTGATTATAGAATGAACTTAAAAAATTAAAGTTTCTTAAAAAAAATATCGGAGGGAGTAACAAATTCAACTTTGAATTTTGAGGTGAATTAATTTTTCAAATGTTATTTTTTTAGCCTCCGTACCAAAGTTCGAGCGTAGATAAGTAAAGTCTAGCCAATGATTGTTTACAACAGAAATTCACTTGATTCTAATATCTTGGTTATTTTTTCAAATGTTTTTTTCTAATATAATACTTAAGTAAAGTCTAGCCAATGATTGTTTACAACAGAAATTCACTTGATTCTAATGTCTTGGTTATTTTTTCAAATGTTTTTTTTTTCTAATATAATACTTAAATAATAATGATATTTTTTTGAATAAATTAAAATTTTGTTAATTTATCATTTATATTAAACATTCAATATTACATGTAAAATCTTCATCACCGGGGTCCCATAGTATAACTTAGTTGGTAGAAAAGACATTATATGGGGGACCAGACTTTTTCGAACTAAAATTCACTATTTATCCACATTTAAAAGTTTGTCAGTCTAGCCACTAATATAACTTTTTTTAGCGATGTCAATATTCTGTCAAGGATCATGTTAATGATCGAACTTATTTGTTTTATTTTTTAATATAATTTATTTGTTTTATTTTTCAAGTATTGTATGTAATTTTATTTTTTTGTAATACCAAGATGAAGTTTAAAATAATTTTTATTTTATATATTTCTTAGCTTGTATTTAGGAGGAAAAAATTAAATGAAATTTATTTTAAATTTTTGCAAAAGAAACTGTTAAATAATTTTATTTTATTTATTTAGTTGTTTATTATTTGTTACTAAAGAATTGAGAAAATATTATAAAAATATAAATTTCTTTATTCTTTCATATTTTTTGTTACGATACAACAATCTAATTAACAAAACTCATGCCATATAATTTTGGATGTAATACCCCACATTATTATCTAGAATATAATGCAGAATATTATAAATAGTACTGAGTTCATTACAATTACATTATTCAAATATGCCCGCGCAGGTGCAGGAATACAAACGAGTTCACAAAATATAGCGGAAACAAAGTCAACACGACAAGATAATAAGGAAGCAAGAAACTAAAATGCAATCCTCCAACAGCAGCAGCGACTCCAACACCAAAGCTTACCTATTCAACCTGTTTGCCTGTTTCAAATAGGGAGTGGGGTGAGACAGTCACTTCGTCCCAGTGAATTCTACTACCTTCCTAGGCTATAAGGCCGGGGCTCCTAATCAGTCCATAAGTAATAATTAACATAATATTGTCATAATCATAATTAAAATAAAGTGTAACACACAAGAATATCTTATTGATTTTATTCCGCTAAGACACTTCGAGGTGAGCATGTCTCGAAGGCCCGCCATATCCGCTGATCGATTCGACCACGACATTAAGCTCACAATCATTTTCCTAATGGGTTATTCCATTGGAAGCCCATAAGCAGCATACTAAACCGCACATGATTGACTGATTCTAAAGTGAATAGCATACTACCATAATAATCCCTTAACCCGGGGAACATACAAACTTAATTCTAAGTTATCCCTAAATTCTGAATTGTGTCTGACTTCCTATTTAACATTAAATACATTATATAACTGCAAAATCATCTATCTCAGGTGAGGATATAAAACGAGTGATCATTAATTTTTAAAACAGAAAAAGTGAGTAATTTATGGGTTAGCTCGCTATGGCGAGTTACTAAGCTCGCCATGGCGAACGTACAGGTCCTGACCTAAATAACTCGCGAGGCGAGCCAGAGCTCGCCATGGCGAAGTTCTTCAGCTCGCCATGAAGGCTCGCTAGCAACTCGCTATGGCGAGTTCATGCAGAAACGCCTCTGTTTCACGAAAATCATCATTTTCAAAGAATTCACCTACAATCATCCTCTGAGAAAGTGCAGATATATAATATAATCAATATAGAACAGAATAGAAGAGAATTTGGGAGCTAATTCTCCTCACACAATTAATTCCTAATTTTCCTAAGTTAACATGCAATTTCATAATTTAGGGAATTCTAACTAAACTAGCCTAAGAACCCACCTGTAAATGGAGCTTTAACCTTTCTCTAAGCTCTACAAACAACTACTGAACCTCCTAGCAAGACCCACGAACTACTAGAGCAGAATTGGAACTTTTGTCACTTGAAACCCTTAAGCTCAGCTCTAAGAATTTGGAATGTGTTGATGTTTAATTCTCTGAATTGAGATGGTATTTATAGGAAGGTTTTCTGAAGGTTAAACAGTACCAGGTTTGGTTGCATTTCCAATTGCATGCAAGAACATTGGGTAGGAGAGTGGTGAGGTGAAAGGAATTGTTATTTTGCATCATGTGAGGCTTGGGGAAAGAAGAAATGTTTGATTCAGAATTGATTCTCTGTCTGAAGGGAATCTCTGCAACTTAGTAGGTTGGAGTGTGATGCTTGTGATGGATAATGCCAAATATTGGTGTTAAGAGTGAAAGGAAATTTTGGAGACATGATGTTGTTGTTGTTGGACGTGGGAATGAGAGAAAAGGGAGAGAGCTTCTCAGGTTTTTCTGAACTGATGCTAATGAAATGAGATGGTTTTCTTGCATGTGAAGAGAGTGGGTGGAGATAAGTGGAATCATGACTCATTCATAGTCATGAGGTGTTGAGCTTAGGAGAGGTGAGTCATAAGGAGGGAAAGATTCAATCCTTGTGTTTAATTAAATCATATGTGTAGATTTAAGGTATTATTGTGTAGTTTAGATTTAATTGAATTTACTAATTCATACACATAATACACTTAATTCCCATGAGTTAGTTAATTTTCACATCTAATTTAATTTTAATTTTATGAGACGACCTCTATTTGAATTAATTAGATAGTTTAGAATTTGGGGATGTTACATTGGACCTCACATCTTAATATTTTCTCTTTCTATTTTTTTTTTTAAAAAAAAGTAATCTCGTATAAAATGTGTATATTATTCTCTCTTCCACTTTTTAATATGATTATAAAATCATTTATAATTTTACAATTATAAAAATATAATTTTACTAAAAAAAAATAATAACATATACGTATGAAAGTTAGTAATGAAAAAGTAAATCATAATAAAACAATAACATAATCATTCAACCTAAGCAACACCGTTGCTTAAATTGTGAAATATGATTTACAATATACATTACACTTATTCCCGAAAACAATACAATACATCTTCTAAATTAATTGATATTCATATGTGTGAGTAAGAATAACAATCACTTAAAACTCATATTATAATGTCTTTGATCCAATTTCTTCAGAGTTGATAAATAATTTATATTCTTCTTTTGAGATCCACATCTGCAAAAATTGAAAACAATAATAAATATAGAATAAGATGAATATAGATAAAATGAAAATAATACGAAGAAATACAAACAAAATAGCTAAAGATAAAAAGTTGGAAAATATGTAATTGGAAGTGTTCAACCACAAAACATTTATATAGGAAAAAAACATGGATATATAAATATCTTTATTCATAATATCCAATTAATAACAATATATATTGATTCCTTTTTTGTGAATGTCATGTTATGACTTTTTTTTACACTATCATTTTTTTCGAAAATCAATAGTTAACACTTAACACAAACTTTTGAAAGAAGCAAACAATCTCATTAAAATTAAATGCTTATAATTTAATACTAAAATAAACTCTTAGGAGTTTATTATTTTATAAATAATCTTCAAATTATTACTACAATAAAAAAATATAATTTATTAAAAAAGTAAGAATTTTATAATTAAAAATAATTGCTCATAAAGTCTAAATTTTGAACATAACAAATAATATTACCTTTAATGTACAAAATAATATAGATTTATATTAGAATTATTGTTTAATAATATTGATAGTCATTAATATCAACATTTTAGAGGAAAGAGAAAGGTAAAAACGCCAAAATTTTAGTGTTTGACATAGACTTTGTATGATGGACCAATATTTTTTTATCAATGGATACTTATTTTTATTCATATGAATTTATATAAAAGACAATATTATATGTAAATTAACACATAATCTCATAAAGAATAATATTTGTAAACGCAAATTTATATTAAATTGAAACTCCAATAAAAAAAATTAAGCAAAAACTAAAAAGAAACATACTCATGTTCAACAATTATTTCTCTATTTTAATAATTTTGTTTGCCCATTTAGACAAATTTAAATTGGATCTTACTCATGTCTCGTCTAATGAAAATATTATCTTCTTATTAGAAACAACTTATTAGAAACAACGAAGACACATTATAAGTCAACAACCTTTTCCCCTTTCACAACTTTTGAAATTTTTTTTTTGTTCTTTACATCCTATCATCAACAACTTAGATTGACAAAATGATTTTTTTTTATATTTTTTCTTTCGAGTTTGAAGTCTGAAATTTATAAATACAATTAACATAAAATATTATTATATAATAAAATTACAAACATCGATAGAACCAACATCTAATAAGGATTTTTTGTAAACCATATACCTTAAAGTTGGTCTTCGAAGTTGCAAATCAATGTTTTTCGCACTAAAACTGTAATTCGATCTCCCTACATAACAAAGAATAAATCATCATAATCTAAACTTTTAAACAAAAAAAAAAAAAAGAAGTTTTTATTTTTTGCAATATTAAATCTCCCAAACATGCACAACTCTTAAAATCAATATCAATAATTGTTTCTTAGTGATATGTCAATAATAAAATCGTGCATAAGAGACATTGCTTTCACATAAAAATGAGAGAAACAACACAATACAAATTTTGAAATATGGATGAAAATGAAATCCACCGTTTGCAACAACTCAAAAAATTGTAATTGAGTAAATGTTACATTTCTTAAAATCTTTTTTCAAACTTATAAATTAGAGTGATGTACCGTGTATTTTGTTTTCCTGAACAATAAAACAATATATTAATATAATACATCAAAAAAAATCAAGAAATAGTGTAATTGAAAATTTAACTTATAGAAAAGTTCTTACGGTTGAATCCATTAGTATCATATCCAAAGAAAATGGTCAATTGTTGCTTGACACATCACGAACCAATCACATCTGAATTACACGAACAACAATATTCAAACTCTCATTGGCTTGATTGATTTTTGATCTTAGGTTAATTTTTGGAGCCATTTTTTAGTAACTTACAAAATGAATTTGTGAGTTGGTTGTGACTAAAACTACAAATATTTATAGTTAGCTTTAGAAATATAAAAATTAAATACAATTTTATGACAAAATATCGGTTACAAATTTTGTTATGTAACTTTCAAATAAATATAAAAAAATATTTATTATAACAATTAAAAATTATACGTAACGGAAATATATTTATGATCATTAAAAAATATATAAAAAGGTTAATGTATCAATTCAATTTTGTATTAATAATATAAATATCTTTAATTTTCATAATTATAAAAAATATAACGTCGTTAATTATTAAATAAAATTAAATGTAATAAATAATTATGTAAATTTTTTGCATTTTAGTATTTAATTAAAAATGTAACATTATAAAATATTAAATAAAAATTAATGTAATAAATAATTAAATTAAAAATGACACATGTCATGTTCTTATGAATAGAGTTGCATTAGGATCATGGATCAAGCAAATTACCAGGGGACGAAAAATCATTTTTTTCCAGCATCATATAATCCGTACTAATAAATCACAATATTAAAATTGAAAATGAATACAAAAAGTTTACATAAATTGTAAAATACAACGTATAAATAAAGAAGCAAAATATACACAACAATTGTTATGCATAGATTTTCTTCAAATCAATGACACTCATGAACTTGGAATTAAACAACAACTTAGTTGAATTAAAATAATTTTGAATTATTGTAGTTCATAGAAAAGAAACACATTTGTAAGAGTTTATAAGTTTATATTTGCAATGAAAAATAAAAAAAATAAAAAATAGATGACATGATTTTTATTGTAATCAACAACATGAATACCTTGTCACATAATGATTTTAGCCATTAACACAACGACTATTGTGTTTTCAGTTTTGCTAGCAGCAACAAATGCATTCAACTCAGCAACATATGGACCAAAAATGGTAATGATCCGCTGTCGCACACGGGTCAAAAACGAGTTTTAAACGTAGTTAGGAAATCGACACTCGAGTATCATCTCACAAGGACTCACGATCAATTTAGTAATATTAGAACCAATAAGAAAACTGTAAATTATGGGGGATTTAAGGTTCTGAACTTAAATTGAAACAAAGATAAAAATGATTTAAACAATTACGGTAAACAAGTTGTTTTGTTGGTTCGGTTCCTACTTATCATCGATTTAATTAATTCCAATTCCGCTAATTTGATCCTATTCGATTACAATATCGATTAAACAAGCGCAAACGATATTATATGGTTTATGATCCTATTTTCTGAATTAAGCAAACAGAATTAAGCACTCATGAATTAAGCAAACATGACTTTACCAACCACAATAACGAAAAAGCTACGCTACGCGATTATAATTTAGGAACATAAACACAATCGAATTTAATCAATTCTACCCTATGAGCAGCAATCGAATTAAGCAAACGAAAGCAATCAAATTAAGCATTTGAATTCATGGGGCAGAATTAAAAGGAAATCAAAAATGGAATTGAAATTATAGTAAAACCTCAAAGTTACGGAATCCGAGCACAACAAATCAACCTTGTGATTAGTTCTCCATGAACATTGAAGCAGCCCTTTTTTTTTTTTCAAATTGTGAATAGTGTTATGCAGAATGTCAATACAATTCTGATTTGGGTTTAATTTATAGGAGGAAAATTGAACTCCAAAAGTTATGGAAGAATTACAAAAGGCCAAAATTAAATTTCCACTTAGGCCATTAAGTCTGCCACTTTCCACGAATTATTAAGGACTGTTACAGTCTGAAACAGCTCCTCCACCCAAAATTAAACTTGTAGCTCTGTCTCTTAGCTTTCCAACGCAACTGACCGCGCCGCAATACGATACTCGAAGCTCCAGTTATGAATTTATCCGTGCAGAGTGCTAATACTGAATAATAAAATACGAAAATAAAATAAAGGCTAAAATAAACTTATATCTAAAAACATAATAAAATAGTAAAAATATTAACACAAACTAGAGAAATGCCTAAGTACAATAGTAGAAGAATGTGCATCTAAATGCACTGATCAAATTCCCCCACACTTGAACTTTTGCACCCCTGAGCAAAATTTAAGAAAAAGACTTCAAAAAGATGGAAGAGAAAGAAAACAAGGCATAATGCAAAGTCACAAGCAATCAACACATTCCAAGATTCAAGGTGTATAACAATCATGAACAACATCTTAAAACAGGTGCAATGAACAAGGTGGCTATAAGACTAAAAAGTGCTTCAAAAATGATAGAATCTCACAGAATATTTGTATAAAGTGCACTCAATCACTCAATAATGGAGTGTCAGGAATAGTGTTTACGCTCAAAGCACATCATCAAAGTTAGCACTGTCATAGGCTTGACAAGCCTCTACCGTCCCCAAAGATGGAGGACATCCACACAATGAAGCACATGCATGCAAAGATCAAAAGGTCTTTATTAAGGTCGTAACGGGGCCAAGGTAAAGGTGGGATAATCCTAAGGGAGACTAGGTTATAAAATCTAAGAAGATAAAGAAGCATGAAATTCAATTGAATATTAATAAGCATGAGGGTTAATGAAGCTCAACACAGTGCAATAACATAATAGAACATGTCAAATCAACCCAAAATATTTGAACTAAACAACATAACTCCTTCACATCCTAAGATATTTTTCTTTTCACACCTTGAAATCCAAATTTGCCCATTTCTTCTTCTCTTTTTTTTTTTTTCTTTCTTTTCTTGTATATTTCTTTTTTTTTTTTTTTTTTTTTTTTTTTTTTTTTTTAACATTCCATACCACATATGAACATATGAACCTAAACAAGACATTTCCCTTTCACAAATCATATCAACATTAGAACCAAATTTTGAGCACCCCCACACTTATCATAAGTAAAATTCAAGCTCTTTATCCCTTAGATTGGGACACAAAAAAAATGGATATAAACAAAGGCTTAATCGGCTTGTAATGAGCTATAAAACCAAGAATGAGAATAAAAGGCTCAAAGGGGCTTAACAAGGGATGAAATATCAGGGTAGGCTTATTTGGCTAAAAGTAGCTTATGAAAGAAAATTGCCTAGATCATTTCAGTACATGCATGTGAAACAAGTGTTTCAAGAGTCAAGTCAAGTTCTAGAAGTTACTAACAGTATGAGTGAACCACACAAGAAACAACGAATTGCTGGAGGCTCAAAATCTCACATGGTTTCAATGTTCTATCACAAATGACGCACAATCTAGTATCAAGTCAACTCATCACACTACACAAGCAAAAATGTTATTCATATAATGACATACACCTCTAGGCCTAGAACAATGAAACTACTCATAACAGTTGCATGCATGCCAAAACTTTTTTTTGATTTTTTTTGATATTTTGATTTTTTTTTTTTTTGGTTTTTATAAGAAAGACTAAAATTAAAAAATAAAATAAAACAACTAGATGTGAATTGTTTCCCCCACACTTAAATCAGACATTGTCCGCAATGTAAAAATAAGCATATAGTGAGAAAAAGGAAGGAACACACCCGAGAGTTTAAGGTGTACCATTGGGCATCGAATTTTCATGGAACAGCTTCAGCCGCTGTCCGTTGACTTTAAACACCTTATCAGTACCTGCACTTTTTATTTCTACCGCACCATGAGGGAAAACATTAGTAACAACAAAAGGGCCAATCCACTTAGATCGAAGTTTCCCAGCCATTACTTTTAGGCGGGAATTAAACAATAAAACCTGTTGGCCCACAGAGAATTCCTTTCTAGAAATCATTTTATCATGAAAGTGCTTAGTTTTCTCTTTATAAATTCTAGAGTTTTCATAGGCTTCTAGCCTAAGCTTTTCAAGCTGTTGTAATTGAAGTTTTCTTTCCATACCTGCTTTTTGCATTTCCAAATTACAGCTTTTGACCGCCCAATAAGCACGGTGTTCAATTTCAACAGGGAGGTGACATGCCTTACCAAACACAAGTCTATAGGGAGACATCCCAATTGGTGTCTTGAAAGCTGTTCTCTGAGCCCAAAGTGCGTCTTCTAGACGGCGGCTCCAATCCTTTCTATTTGGCTGCACCATTTTCTCTAAAATTTGCTTAATCTCCCTGTTTGAGATTTCAGCTTGTCCATTAGTTTGGGGATGATATGCAGTAGAAACTCTGTGCACAACTCCATACTTTCGGAGTAAACTTTCCATAGTGCGGTTACAGAAATGTGTGCCTTGGTCACTTATGATAGCTCGAGGTATTCCAAACCTGCAAAAAATATTGGACCTGACGAAATCTGCAACAACTCTAGAATCATTAGTCCTAGTGGGGATAGCTTCCACCCACTTTGAAACATAATCAACAGCAAGTAAAATGTAGAGAAAACCAAATGATACAGGAAAAGGACCCATGAAGTCAATTCCCCACACATCAAATACCTCACAAAAAAGCATAGATTGCTGAGGCATTTCACTCTTACGAGTAATTGCTGTACCTGCTAACTGACACTCTTTACAAGTGCGGTAAGTCTCATAAGCATCCTTGAAAATAGTAGGCTAATAGAAACCTGAATCTAGGACTTTTCTTGCAGTCCTTTAAGGACCAAAGTGTCCCCCTACTTGAGAAGCATGAGAAAAATGCAAAATAGATTCAATCTCGTAATCGGGGACACATCTCCTAATTACCTGATCACTACCAAATTTCCAAAGATATGGGTCATCCCAAACATAATATTTTGCATCACTCTTAAGCTTGTGAATTTGTGTCCTAGATGCACCTGTAGGAAAAACACCAGCAACAAGATAATTTACAATATCAGCAAACCAAGGAGTTACCCCATGTAAGAGTAAAAGTTGTTCGTCCGGAAAGTTATCCTGAATGGGGGAAGGATCCTCATCACGCTCTATTCTGCTTAAGTGATCGGCCACTAAATTCTCAACTCCACTTTTGTCTTTGATCTCGATATTGAACTCTTGGAGCAACAACATCCACCGAATCAGCCTCGGCTTTGCTTCTGGCTTTTTTAACAAATACTTTAAAGCTGCATGGTCAGTAAAAACAATAACCTTGGAACCTAGCAAATACGATCTGAATTTATCAATAGCAAAAACAATAGCTAAAAGTTCCTTTTCAGTGGTGGTATAATTAGACTGTGCAGAATCTAAAGTTCTAGAAGCATAATAAATAACATGGGCAGCCTTGTCGACTCTTTGTGCAAGGACCGCCCCAACAACATAGTTAGAAGCATCACACATAATCTCAAAAGGAAGGGTCCAGTCAGGAGGCTGGATGATGGGGGCAGAGGTCAATGCTTTCTTCAAGAAGTCAAACGCTTTTTTGCATTTGTCATCAAAATCAAAAGTAACATCATTCTTCAACAAATTTGACAGCGGAAGAGCTATTTTGCTGAAATCCTTTATGAAGCGCCTGTAAAAACCTGCATGACCAAGAAAAGAACGAATCTCGCGAATACAAGATGGGTAAGGCAGTGTAGAGATCACATCAATTTTAGCAGGGTCAACAGAAATCCCTTTTTCAGAAATTATATGTCCCAAAACAATTCCCTGTTGAACCATAAAATGACACTTCTCATAATTTAAAACAAGTTTAGTTTCAATGCATCTTGCCAAAATCAATTCCAAACTGTCTAAACAAGAATCAAATGAGGAACCATAAACGGTGAAATCATCCATAAACACTTCGATGCAATTTTCAATAAACTCAAAAAAAATACTAATCATGCATCGTTGAAATGTTCCAGGAGCATTGCAAAGCCCAAAAGGCATTCTCCTATAAGCAAATGTGCCGAATGGGCACGTGAAAGTGGTCTTTTCTTGATCTTCAGGTGCAATATGAATCTGAAAATAACCTGAAAAACCATCAAGAAAGCAATAATGTGATTTACTAGCTAACCGCTCAAGCATTTGATCAATGAACGGCAAAGGAAAGTGATCCTTTCTAGTAGCCTAGTTTAGTCTCCTGTAATCAATACAAACTCGCCAGCTATTCTGAACTCTAGTGGGAACAAGTTCATTTTTTTCATTTTTTACCACTGTGAGACCAGATTTCTTAGGTACAACCTGCACTGGGCTTACCCATTTACTGTCAGAGATAGGATATATGATACCTGCTTGCAAAAGTTTGGTTACCTCTTTCTTCACAACATCAAGAATCAAGGGATTAAGCCTCCTTTGAGGTTGCCTTACCGTTTTCGCTCCATCCTCAAGTAAAATTTTGTGCATACATGTGGAGGGGCTTATACCCGGAATATCAGCCAATGTCCAACCAATAGCCTTCTTATGCTTCTTCAAAACCTGCAAAAGCTTATTTTCTTGATCAAAATCAAGGTTAGAAGAAATTATAACCGGGAGTTTTTTATGACTCTCCAAATAAGCATATTTCAGATTCTCAGGGAGTGGTTTAAGCTAAAGGGAGGGTGGTTGTTCAATGGATGGTTTGGAGGGGGCAACCATGATGTCAAGGGTTTTAACTACATCATCAACAATGTCACCAACAACTTCACCTGCAGGAAAATTGTCATCTAACAAGAGAGCATCAATTTCAGCACAAGCAACACAAAGGTCATTGTTAGTACAATCATCACATGAATAATCATCATCAAAACCAGATAAAGATGGATCAGCAGAGAACAAATCAAAATTAAATTCATCAACAATTTCAGAGAGCAACTCCATTTGGAACACAGAGTGCTCTTCTGAGGGATGCTTCATAGCATCGAAAATGTTAAATTTCGCGACAATGTCACCAAATTCCATGGACATGGTTCCATCGTCAACATCAATTTTTGTCTTTGCTGTTTTCATGAATGGTCTGCCCAAAATGATTGGCGATCTGCTTGATTCTGTTTCTCCAGCCATGTCAAGAATGTAAAAATCTGCAGGAAAAATCAAGTCATTAACCTGAACAAGAACATCTTCCACTACTCCAACAGGGCGAGCATTGCTCCTGTTTGCTAGCTGAATAGTGAGACCTGTAGGCTGCAGGGGACCAAGATCAAGATTATTAAAAATAGAAGTAGGCATAACATTAATAGAAGCTCCTAAATCTAACATGCAATTTTCGAATTTACTATCCCCAATGGTACATGGAATAGAAAAAGTTCCTGGATCTTTGCATTTTTGTGGTATAGCCTGATTGAGAGATGAAACAGTGCCCTTCTCAAGTGAGGGCTCAGATGAATGCTTAGGCTGAATAAGGACAGAAACATTTCGCCCTAAATTGACTCGCTCATTTCCCTTCAACCTTCTCTTGCGGGTGCATAAATCTTTCAGAAACTTTGCGTATTTCGGAATCTCCTTGATCACATCAAGAAGCGGAATGTTTACCGCCACTTTGTTGAATACATCGAGTATCTCTCTCTCTTTGTCCTCCTCATCAATTTTTTTATTTTTCTGTACTCTGTGAGGGAAAGGAATTTTTGGAACATACTCTTTTTCAGCCGCCTCGACAACAACGGGAGCTTCAACAGGTACAGGTTCAGGTGTTACCTCAAGAACTTTTTTTTGAATTTTTTTATTTTCTTCGGGGGCTGGTTGTGTCACCCTTCCAGATCTCAAGTTAATTACACTCACATTAGGATTAGGAACATTAGGATTCACCACTATTTGAGCAGGTAGTTGGTTCGATCCTTGAGCTTGCTGCAGGACATTAATTGAAGTAGCAAGTTGCCCAATCTGTGTCTGCATATTCTGCATATTAGAATCTGTTCGCTGCTGGTATTGCATATTGCTTGTTGAGACCTTTTAGGGTGTTGGCTTCATTTGGTAAAATAAGCCTGATTCCATGATGTGGAGCATGATGTGTGGCACATCAGGGTTCACATCTGGACGCCCTACTGGACGCGCCTTTATTTATTTAAACGCGATCTTTTGAAAAAGATTTGTTTTTCAAGTATATCGTGCCAGCTTGCGCGCCAAGGAACAAGATAATCTTTCATGGTTCTGTTTTATTTTATTGGCCGACTTTGATCAAAAAGATTTGAAACAAACAATTAAAAGATTATGATCAAATAAATCTCAAAGAGAATTAACAAAGGCCAGCTGTTATTATTGAAGATCCAAGCCCATGAAGCTTGTTCTATATAAAGGAAGACTGAAGACATAAAGAAGCACGAAGCCAAGAGTTGAAGATATCGAGTCTTAGGTCTTAGTCTGTTCATTGTTATTTGTGAGCCTTCACTTGAATCATAATTTTGATACAAGTAAGGACTGAGTTTGATAGAGTTGTAATCTCTAGTGTTCTTTCTCCAAAGCTTTGAAGCAAGGAGTTAGAGTGTGCAACACTCAAAGCCTTTAGGTACGAGTGCATAGTTTTCTAGGAGTGTGTCTCCAAACTGAGTTTGTTATTAAATCCTTACTGGGTAAGGTTGAGGGGGAGTGAGCAGAGGTTCTCATATCTAGGAGTTCCTAGGTAGAATTAGCACGGGTAGTGATTAAGTGAGAAGTTGTAAACGGGGGAGTTTAGCTTTGAATTGATACTACCATAGTGGATTCATCCCTGGATTGGTATCCTCCAGAATAGGGCTTGTTATAAGTGCCGAACTGGGTTAACAAACTCACGTGTTCTTTTGTTTCCTGCACTTTATATTGTTTACTTGTTCATCAAGTTCAGTTGTTCACGATGTTGACACATTAGGCTACACATAGTACGATTCCTAAAGTGTACACATCGTGCTACACATCTGACACTTGCCACCAGAATTTCAATTGGCATCAGAGCAGGCACCCTGCCTGTTTGAGGGTGAGCTCCAGGGAAGTTACTTTCTGGAAACATGGACAAGGATGGAACAACGGTCAACAAACCACCCCTTCTGGATGGAACCAACTATGACTACTGGAAGCCAAGAATGATTGCCTTCCTAAAGTCACTTGACAGCAGAACTTGGAAAGCTGTGCTCAAAGGCTGGGAGCATCCCAAAATTTTGGATGCTAATGGTGTTGACACTGGTGTACTCAAGCCAGAGGAAGATTGGTCAGCTGCAGAAGACACTGCATCACTTGGAAACTCCAAAGCTTTGAATGCTTTATTCAATGGAGTGGACAAGAACATGTTCAGATTAATCAAGCAGTGTACTGTTGCAAAGAATGCCTGGGAGATACTCAGAACCACTCATGAAGGCAATGCCAAGGTAAAAAGCTCAAGAATCCAACTTCTTAACACTAAGTTTGAAAACCTCAGAATGAAAGAAGAAGAATCAATTCATGACTTTCACATGAATTTGCTTGAGGTGGACAATTCCTTTGAGGCTCTAGGTGAGAAATTGTCTGAAGAAAAGCTTGTGAGAAAGATGCTTAGGTCTCTACCCAAGAGGTTTAACATGAAAATCACAGCTATTGAAGAAGCTCAAGACATCCCAAGTATGAAACTTGAAGAACTTGTGAGCTCGCTTCAAACTTTTGAGATGAACTTTAGTGAGCCAACTGAGAAGAAAGGAAAAGGTATAGCCTTTGTATCTTGTGCTGGTGAAGAGGAAGAAGCTGATGAATCAGATGATGACCTCTCAAATGACTTAGCCATGTTGGGAAGACAATTCAACAAGCTTCAAAGGAGGGTGGACAGAAGACCAAGGAGGAATGTGAGAAACATCCAGACTGACATCAGTAAACTAGGTAACACTTCAACAAAAACCAAAACTGATGATAAGTCAACTCAGAACAAGGGTGTTCAATGTCATGAATGTGAAGGCTTTGGTCATATAAGATCAGAATGTGGCACATATCTGAAGAAGCAGAAGAAAGGCCTAACTGTCTCATGGTCTGATGAAGACTCTGACACTGACTCAGAGAATGTTGCTGCTAATCATGTTAGTGCCATGACTAGGGTGGATAATACTGATGTTGAATCTGATGATGAAGAACTCACATTTGATGAACTAGCCTCAGTCCATAAAAAGCTATTTATCAAGAGTGAGGAACTGTACAAGGTCAATGAAGAGCAGAAGGAAATCATCAGTCAACTGGAAACAGAGAAGGGTCAACTACAGAGTCAAGTTGCTAGTCTTGAAAGTGAAGTCAAGTTACTGTCAACCAACTTGAAAAATATGACCAAGTCTGTAAAGATGCTCAATCCTGGAACCAACATGCTTGATGAAATTTTGAAAGTAGGAAAGCATGCTGGTGACTCATCTGGTGTAGGATTTAAGAACAAACATCACAGCAAGAAGACAAATACTAAGTTTGTTCCTGCTCAGAAGAAACCTGACCCTGGCAGCATGTGGACACATCACACTCCACATCAGAGACCTGCTGGCAAAGAGAAGTTTAATGCTTGGAGATGCCACTACTGTGGGAAGAATGGTCACATCAAGCCCTTCTGTTACAAACTCTATGGGTATCCCAAGAAAAGGCCTCAGGTGCTAGCCAAAACAGCAAGGGTCACTCCTAAGGAGATGTGGAAGCCCAAAGTTTCTGAAACTGCACATATTGCTCACACTTCTCTTAGAGCATCTTCTAGTAATGATTGGTATTTTGATAGTGGTTGTTCTAGGCATATGACTGGTGTTGAGAAATTTCTCACTAATATCAAGCCTCATACAACAAGCTTTGTAACCTTTGGTGATGGAGCAAAAGGTGAAATCAAGGGCTGTGGTAAACTCAGCAGCAAAAGCTTACCTGACCTAGATGATGTGCTACTTGTTAAAGGCTTGAAGGCTAATCTTATCAGCATAAGCCAATTGTGTGATCAAGGTCTCAAAGTCAACTTCACAAAGAATGAATGTCTTATTACTTCTGACAAAGGAGAATTGTTGATGAGAGGATCTAGGTCAAGAGACAACTGCTATCTATGGATTCCTGATGAAACAACTCACTCCACTACATGTTTGATAAGTCAGGAAGAAGAAGTAAAGATTTGGCACCAAAGACTTGGCCATTTGAATCTGAAGGGAATGAAGAAGATTGTGTCCAAGGAAGCTATTAGAGGTCTACCAAAGCTCAAGATTGTTGAAGGCAATATATGTGGTGAATGTCAAGTTGGAAAGCAGGTTCAGATGTCACACCCAATGTTACAACATCAGGTGACATCCAGAGTTCTTGAAATGCTACATATGGACTTGATGGGACCAATGCAGGTAGAGAGTATTGGGGGTAAAAGATATGCCTTTGTGGTTGTAGATGATTTCTCAAGGTTCACTTGGGTTAGCTTCATCAGAGAGAAGTCTGACACTTTTGATGCATTCAAAGAACTATGCCTTAGACTACAAAGAGAGAAGAATAGTGGCATTGTTAGAATCAGAAGTGATCATGGGAAAGAGTTTGAAAATTCAAGATTCTCTGAGTTTTGTGCTGATGAAGGAATTGGGCATGAGTTCTCCTCACCAATCACACCCCAACAAAATGGTGTAGTTGAGAGGAAGAACAGAACCTTGCAAGAGGCTGCAAGAGTTATGCTACATGCCAAGAAGCTACCTTACTACTTTTGGGCAGAGGCCATGAATACTGCATGCTATGTACACAACAGGGTGACTCTGAGAAAAGGTACCACAACCACACTGTATGAGATATGGAAAGGAAGAAAACCAACTGTCAAACACTTCCATGTCTTTGGTAGCAAGTGCTATATCTTAGCTGACAGAGAGCAAAGGAGGAAGATGGATCCCAAGAGTGGTGAAGGAATCTTTCTAGGCTATTCCATAACCAGCAGAGCCTATAGAGTCTTCAACAACAGAACAAGAACTATGATGGAATCCATCAATGTTGTCATAGATGACTGTTCAGACAATGTACCTGATGTTGATCCTGATGTGGACACATCTCACCCCCTGTCTGAAGACTCTGAAGTTATAGAGATTCCTGAGAAGACTAATCAGCAAGAAGATGTGACTCCAGTGAACAAGGGTCCCTCTGTTAGAGTTCAAAAGAATCATCCAAAAGAACTCATAATAGGGAATCCTGAGTCAGGGGTTATGACAAGGTCAAGAGAGGTTGTATCCAATGCTTGTTTTGTGTCAAAGGTAGAACCAAAGAATGTAAAAGAAGCCTTGACAGATGAGTTTTGGATTGAAGCTATGCAAGAGGAGCTGAACCAGTTCAAGAGGAATGAAGTGTGGGATTTAGTTCCTAGACCTGAAGGAGTCAACATCATTGGTACTAAATGGGTTTATAGGAATAAATCTGATGAAAGTGGTGTTGTGACTAGAAACAAGGCTAGGCTTGTGGCTCAAGGTTACTCTCAGATTGAAGGAGTAGACTTTGATGAAACATTTGCTCCTGTGGCACGTCTCGAGTCCATAAGGTTACTTTTGGGAGTAGCATGTATCTTGAAATTCAAGCTATTCCAGATGGATGTGAAGAGTGCTTTCCTCAATGGCTACTTGAATGAGGAAGTTTATGTGGAGCAGCCCAAGGGATTTGTTGATCCAAATTATCCAGATCATGTCTACAGATTGAAGAAGGCATTATATGGATTAAAGCAAGCTCCTAGGGCATGGTATGAGAGGCTAACCAAATTTCTTGTGCAGCAAGGTTATAGAAAAGGAGAAACAGACAAAACCTTGTTTGTCAGAGAAGAAAAGGGCAAGTTCATGATTGCACAAATCTATGTAGATGACATTGTGTTTGGAGGAATGTCTGATCCAATGGTCAAGATGTTTGTGAATCAGATGCAGTCTGAATTTGAGATGAGCCTTGTAGGTGAACTTACCTACTTTCTTGGTCTGCAAGTCAAACAGATGGAAGATACAATTTTCATCTCCCAAAGCAAGTATGCCAAGAACATTGTCAAGAAATTTGGAATGGAGAATGCAAATCACAAAAGAACTCCTGCAGCAACCCATCTCAAACTTTCTAAAGATGAGCATGGTGTCAGTGTTGATCAAAGTCTATACAGAAGCATGATTGGCAGTCTACTTTATCTCACTGCAAGTAGACCTGATATTAGCTTTGCTGTTGGTGTGTGTGCAAGGTACCAAGCTGAGCCCAAGATGAGTCATCTGAATCAAGTCAAAAGGATTCTTAAGTATGTCAGTGGTACAAGTGATTATGGAATTCTCTACTCTCATGGTGAAGACACAAGATTGTTGGGTTATTGTGATGCTGACTGGGCAGGTAGTGCTGATGACAGGAAAAGCACTTCTGGTGGATGTTTCTTTTTGGGAAGCAACCTTATATCATGGTTCAGCAAGAAACAAAATTGTGTTTCTCTTTCTACAGCTGAGGCTGAGTATATTGCAGCAGGAAGTAGTTGTTCTCAGCTACTTTGGATGAAGCAGATGTTGGGTGAGTACAATGTGCAGCAAGATGTGCTCACATTATACTGTGACAATCTAAGTGCTATAAATATTTCCAAAAATCCTATCCAACATAGTAGGACAAAGCACATTGATATACGTCACCATTTTATTAGAGATCTTGTTGAAGACAACATTGTGACTCTA
Organism: Trifolium fragiferum; assembly: GCA_954870985.1. Taxonomy (NCBI): domain Eukaryota; kingdom Viridiplantae; phylum Streptophyta; class Magnoliopsida; order Fabales; family Fabaceae; genus Trifolium; species Trifolium fragiferum. The sequence goes on along the minus strand of OX940792.1, from coordinate 44,863,991 downwards.
GAGCATGTTGCCACAGAGAATCAACTGGCAGATATATTCACAAAAGCTTTAGATGCAAATAGGTTTGAGGTGTTAAGGGGCAAACTTGGTATTTGCCTCTTTGAGGATCAATAGCCATAATAGCTATTCCGGCGTGCAACGGTCACCTGTCTTTCCCTCCATCCATAGTTGCACGCAATCCAAAGGCAATCATTACAAAATATTTCCAACGGCTATTTCACGATCAAAACTCCAAGAAATCCGTTTACTCAAGATTTTTCTTATTGCCTACCACATTGATCACCACATTCGTTTCTCAACCACTCAAACGACCAAAAATTTTCTTGATCACTCTCAAACCCTTTGTTCATCTCTCTGCTATTTTCTTTGAAAATCTTCATACCAAATCACCATCATCATCATCATGTCTACTGCAACCAAAACATCTCCTTCAACCAAATTCACGACTCCTCCATCATCATCAAAACCTAATTCCCCGCATCCTGAAGAAGTTCAAAGTGACATGATCGTTAATGCCACTCCTGTTTCTATGATCAAGCCATCTGGATCAAAGAAGAAGAAGTCAAAACGATCAAGAAGGGAATCAACCCCCATTGCTGCAGAGGAAGATGTTGTTCCTTCTCCTTCCACAGAAAAATCCAAGAAGAAGAAGAAGAAAAGCAAGAAGCCAAAGATTGGCTCATCAAAGAGGGTTCACACCATGGAAAGTCTGCATGTTGAACCTCTTCCTGCAAAATCTGGTGATGCAAATGCTGAAGCATCTATGGGTGTAGGTTCTTCAAACCCTAACCCTGAGAAGGCTGCTGTAAAGATCCCTGAGAGTCAAAGACATCCCTTGACTCAGAAGATCATTGATTCTGTGCTCCAGGCCCTGCAAGAACCTAATGTTGCGGCAGATGTTGGCACATCATTGCCACAAGGTGAAGAAGAGTCTCCTGCTGAAGAAGAGACTGCTGCTGTTGAAGAACCTGCTGTCATTCCTGATTCTCCTGAACAGGAATTTGTTGAAGAAGATCAACCTGCTGAGGTTGAGGAACCTAAAGATAATACCCAGTCTGACAAGGGTAAAGAAACTGTTGAAGGTTCAGATCATGAAGACTCCAATCCTTCTGACAAGGATGCTGATGGAGATACAATTGTTGTGGATGTAGAAGGCTACAATTCTGACATTCCCTTGAAGAAGCTTACTGAGGATAGTATTGCAAGAAGGACTAGAAGTGGTAAAGGTCCTGCTGTTGTTGAGATTTCTCCTGCTGCTACTAAGGAGAAGAAGAAGCCTGTTAAGAGGCAAGTCATGTATGGTCCCAAGAAGGGATTTAGTAAAGCTGTGGTTCCACCTGCAAAGAAGAAGACTCAGAAAAGAAAAGAGCCACCTACAAGTGACTCAGAGTACGATGTGGAGCAGGATGTAGCTCACATCAGTGAGTCTGTGGAAGAATCTGCTGAGGAACGCAATGTGGAGCTTGATGTGATTCACATTGAGTCTGCTGTGAAGAAGAGCTATGGGAAGAAGAAAGTTCCTCAGGGAATTCCTGACATCCCAGTTGATCTGGTTTCCTTCCACAACCCTGCACATGCTGGTAAATGGAAGTACATTGCTCATAGAAGGTTAGCTCTGGAGAGGGAGCTCAGTGCTGAAGCCTTGCAGTGCAAGGAAGTTATGAGGTTGATCAAGCATGCTGGCTTGATGAAGACTGTTACTGGACTGAGTGACTGCTATGAGAAGGTAGTCAAAGAGTTTTTGGTAAACATCCCTGCTGGTTGTGACAATCCTTTGGACAAGGAATACCAAACTGTTTTTGTGAGAGGTAAAGAAATTCACTTCTCTCCCACTGTTATCAACAAGTATCTGGGCAGAAGTGAGGAGCCCTTTGCTGAGATGGAGGCAAATGACAACTACATAATCAAGGCCATCACAGCTGGAAAGGTCAAGACTTGGCCTAAGAAAGGGAAACTGCAAGCAAGCAAGCTCACACCAATCTACAACATCCTGAATAGGATTGCTGCTGCTAACTGGGTGCCTACCACACACAACTGTGATGTGGCTACAGGTTTGGCTAGGTTCATATATACTATTGGTAGCAAATCTAATTTTGATTTTGGTACCTATATTTTTGATCAGACTATCAAACATGCCAAAACCCTAGCTGTCAAACTACCCATTGCATTTCCTTCCCTACTGTGTGGAATCATATTGAGCCAGAGACCTGATGTTCTGGGCAAGGATGATTTGTCTTGCAGAAGAGAGTCTGCTATTTCTTTTAGTCTCAAGCAGTCTGATGTGACTCCTGATGTGGGCACATCCAGCTCAAACAATGCTATGTCTAGGATAGACATGATTGCTGCTTTAAAGGAGACTTGCAAGGCTCTGGATGAGAAGAAGGCCAAGCTGGAGGCAGTCATTACTGGACTGGAGCTTGAGGATGAGCAAACAATGGCTGAGGATGAGGAATTGGAGGAGGAGGAGCCCAATGACTCTGAAGCTGAGGAAACTGATGGGAGCCAGGATATTTGAATTATTGTAATTCATTAATATTTCCCTGTACTCAGTATTTCCTTGTTTTTGCTTGTATTTTGTGGGCTATGCCCTGGATTTCTGATGCACCTTTGCGTGCCTGTTCTGTACTTGCTGCACTATTAACGGCCTGAGTGCCTTTTTCTGTTCATGCACCATCATCTCTACATCTGCATTCTATGGTGTTTTACTCACTCTCTGTGTGTTTGACTATATTTGTCAAAATTTATGGCTAAAAAGGGGGAGTAAAAATGAACAATTCTTTGAAGTCAATTGAAGTCTTAAAACTGCAGCAAATTGTGATGTGTGGCACATCTGACTACACATCTGGCATACATGCTTATTTTTCTTCAAATGTTTTCTCAACAACTTTTTGAAGAATTAGTTTTCTAAAGCATGTTTTTCTGAAGACTTAATCTGTACGTTTTCAACTGGGTGATGCATTCTTAAGAAGTCCAATTGAAGATGTTATTTTGTGTAATGGTTGATCCATTTGTATGATTTCTACATGGTGATGCATTCTTAAGAAGCCTGTAGAAGTTGCTATTTTGTGTGATGTTTGACACATCTGTGAGTTTTAACTTGGTCATGCATTCTTAAGAAGCCAAGTTTAAAACTTCTCTATTTCTCTCTAGGTCATGCATTCTGAAGAAGCCTATAGAGGATATGAGATTTAGGGGGAGTACATGGAAAGTGCTCTAGTTCAAAGGGGAGTAGACTATTACTGGGTTTGCTACCCTCCCTTATGTGTGCATGGAATCTCATGCTTGTATGTGTCTGAGAATTTATTTTTCTCAGTCTTTGGGAATTTATTTTCCTATCTTGTGAGAGTTTATTTCTCTCTTTATTTGTGAGGCTCTGATCCGCTGCTGCATGCCTCTGATGTGCCTATACATCTCTCCAAGTTTAGTTGGGTGACTCAAAGATTATTTTAGCCCAAAATTTGCCAAAGGGGGAGATTGTTGAGACCTTTTAGGGTGTTGGCTTCATTTGGTAAAATAAGCCTGATTCCATGATGTGGAGCATGATGTGTGGCACATCAGGGTTCACATCTGGACGCCCTACTGGACGCGCCTTTATTTATTTAAACGCGATCTTTTGAAAAAGATTTGTTTTTCAAGTATATCGTGCCAGCTTGCGCGCCAAGGAACAAGATAATCTTTCATGGTTCTGTTTTATTTTATTGGCCGACTTTGATCAAAAAGATTTGAAACAAACAATTAAAAGATTATGATCAAATAAATCTCAAAGAGAATTAACAAAGGCCAGCTGTTATTATTGAAGATCCAAGCCCATGAAGCTTGTTCTATATAAAGGAAGACTGAAGACATAAAGAAGCACGAAGCCAAGAGTTGAAGATATCGAGTCTTAGGTCTTAGTCTGTTCATTGTTATTTGTGAGCCTTCACTTGAATCATAATTTTGATACAAGTAAGGACTGAGTTTGATAGAGTTGTAATCTCTAGTGTTCTTTCTCCAAAGCTTTGAAGCAAGGAGTTAGAGTGTGCAACACTCAAAGCCTTTAGGTACGAGTGCATAGTTTTCTAGGAGTGTGTCTCCAAACTGAGTTTGTTATTAAATCCTTACTGGGTAAGGTTGAGGGGGAGTGAGCAGAGGTTCTCATATCTAGGAGTTCCTAGGTAGAATTAGCACGGGTAGTGATTAAGTGAGAAGTTGTAAACGGGGGAGTTTAGCTTTGAATTGATACTACCATAGTGGATTCATCCCTGGATTGGTATCCTCCAGAATAGGGCTTGTTATAAGTGCCGAACTGGGTTAACAAACTCACGTGTTCTTTTGTTTCCTGCACTTTATATTGTTTACTTGTTCATCAAGTTCAGTTGTTCACGATGTTGACACATTAGGCTACACATAGTACGATTCCTAAAGTGTACACATCGTGCTACACATCTGACACTTGCCACCAGAATTTCATTGCTTGCAATCATTTGCTTCATGAGGTCCTCCAATGAAGGTCCGGAGGCAGCAGCTGGTGGTGGTGGTGGTGGTGGTGTGTTTTGTTGTGCTGTTGGGTTCCCATACCGCAGAAGTGGATGATTCGCCCAACTGGGATGATACTTATTTGTGGAAAGATCAGGAATGTTGTACCTGTTTTGATTGTTGCCTCGGTTATAAAGGGTTGCTGCATATGCTTGGGGTATCTCAGTGACCGACTCATCTTGAAGAATGGGACAAGTGTCGGTTGGATGTTCAGTAGAAGTACATATACCACACAACTTATTTGTTTGAGGAGCTTTACTCACTGCCAGTTGTTTCACTAAAGAAGTAAGTTCATCAATTCTGGTCTCTAGAGCCTTGTTGGAAGAAGAAGAAGAAGCATGAATCTCATTCACACCTTTTGTCACAGAATTATTTCTGGTTGTGAATTGTTAAGAGTTGAGTGACATGTTTTCAATCAAGGCCTTTGCAGCAGCTGGAGTTTTATCAACAAGTGCTCCACCACTAGCTGCATCCAAAATGTTTCTATCCATTGGTAGCAATCCCTCATAGAAATACTGAATAAGCAACTGTTCGGTAATCTGGTGTTGAGGGCAGCTGGAGATCAAATGTTTGAACCTCTCCCAATATTCAGTCAATGATTCATTTCCTTGTCTAATGCCACATATTTCTTTTCTGATTGATGCAGCTCTAGAGGCGGGAAAATATCTCTCTAGAAAAACTTTCTTCAAATCATTCCAAGTTGCGACAGAATTTGGTTCAAGATAGTATAGTCAATCTTTTGCAGCACCCTGGAGCGAAAAAGGAAAGGCTCTGAGTTTGATATGATCTTCTGTTATTCCTTCAGGCCTCAATGGTGTAGAACAAACAACCTGGAATTCTTTCAAATGCTTGTGCGGATCTTCACCTGCAAGACCACTAAACTTTGGAAGCAAGTGAATTAAACCAGATTTCAATTCAAATGGAATAGCGACATCACCATATTCGATACATAGACCATTGTATTTCACATCAGGAGCAGCAAGCTGCCTTAGTGTTCTTTGTTCAGTAGCCATGTTATTAAAAACAACTTCAGAATCACAATCAAATAATTTGCACAAAGAAATAGGATCGATAATAGGTGGTGAACTAGTGCTAGCCTGATTTGCTCTACGGCGTGTGTGAAAAGTTCTCTCTATCTCAGGATTAAAATCAAAAAGATCAGAATGACATGACCTAGTAGTAGCCAGAACTGCGAAAATGCCGACAATGTCCCTATTAGACAAAAACAAATTGAAAGAAGGAAGGTGATTAAAATAAATTCAGAAAAATACAAAAACACGAAATTTAATCTAATTAAGACAAATAAGAATTTTTAGAATTTTTTTGGAATTTTCTGAAACTATGAAAACAGTAAATAAATCATAAAAAATAGCAAAATGATGAATTTGACGTTTTAAGGGTGAAGTCACTGTTTACTTTGTAAACAAGTGAGTTTTAATCCTTGAATTTTTTTCAATCAAAAGGGCTCGGACCAAATTTGAAACAGACTCAATTTTCAGAAAAATCGGTTTTTATGAAAACTAGCTAGCCCGGCGCGTAGAACTCAGAAGCGCAAGAAAACTAGACTAGAACATGCTACTGTAACCTATGACAATAATATTGACTAAAATGACAAAGAGTCTCCGGCAACGGCGCCAATTTGATCCGCTGTCGCACACGGGTCAAAAACGAGTTTTAAACGTAGTTAGGAAAGCGACACTCGAGTATCATCTCACAAGGACTCACGATCAATTTAGTAATATTAGAACCAATAAGAAAACTGTAAATTATGGGGGATTTAAGGTTCTGAACTTAAATTGAAACAAAGATAAAAATGATTTAAACAATTACGGTAAACAAGTTGTTTTGTTGGTTCGGTTCCTACTTATCATCGATTTAATTAATTCCAATTATGCTAATTTGATCCTATTCGATTACAATATCGATTAAACAAGCGCAAACAATATTATATGGTTTATGATCCTATTTTCTGAATTAAGCAAACAGAATTAAGCACTCATGAATTAAGCAAACATGACTTTACCAACCACAATAACGAAAAAGCTACGCTACGCGATTATAATTTAGGAACATAAACACAATCGAATTTAATCAATTCTACCCTATGAGCAGCAATCGAATTAAGCAAACGAAAGCAATCAAATTAAGCATTTGAATTCATGGGGCAGAATTAAAAGGAAATCAAAAATGGAATTGAAATTATAGTAAAACCTCAAAGTTACGGAATCCGAGCACAACAAATCAACCTTGTGATTAGTTCTCCATGAACATTGAAGCAGCCCTTTTTTTTTTCAAATTGTGAATAGTGTTATGCAGAATGTCAATACAATTCTGATTTGGGTTTAATTTATAGGAGGAAAATTGAACTCCAAAAGTTATGGAAGAATTACAAAAGGCCAAAATTAAAGTTCCACTTAGGCCATTAAGTCTGCCACTTTCCACGAATTATTAAGGACTGTTACAATCTGAAACAGCTCCTCCACCCAACATTAAACTTGTAGCTCTGTCTCTTAGCTTTCCAACGCAACTGACCGCGCCACAATACGATACTCGAAGCTCCAGTTATGAATTTATTCGTGCAGAGTGCTAATACTGAAAAATAAAATACGAAAATAAAATAAAGGCTAAAATAAACTTATATCTAAAAACATAATAAAATAGTAAAAATATTAACACAAACTAGAGAAATGCCTAAGTACAATAGTAGAAGAATGTGCATCTAAATGCACTGATCAGGTAACATTAAACTTGAGTCTGTGTAAATAATATGATTCAAAAATTTAATAAAACATTGTAATATTTTGTCATTGATTGAATAAGATAAAAAAACATATGTGATACTAACCCATCATAGTTCAACTGAATTGCAACCATTTTGTTCTTCAAACCATTGCGTTCATACTCATTTTGACCTCCAATGTCAGTTAACATTCCCATAATGTCTACAAAATATGATTATACACATGATTATTGATACCACATGTCTACAATGTTATAGCGACAAAAACAACAAATAATACCTAACATACTAATACTTCTTACCATAAAGATAGTTTGTATCATAGTCAGGAGCAAATGCTGGAACAAAACTTTAAATCAAATATATATTGAAATGAACTTTTTTCAAGTTGCAAAGTTTAACCTTGTGTGGAATTGAAATGTTAATTTATACTTGTGCCTAGTAGTACGATATGATCCACCATTTGCAACAACTCCAAAATTCGTAACCAAGTAAACATCACCTTCCTTAAGGTCTTTTTCAAACTTATAAATCAGAGTACGACGCACTGTACCGTGTATTTTGTTTCTATAAATAATAAAACAGTAGAATAATATATTACAACGAAAATATCTAAAGAAAATGGTGCATTGTTGCCGGACACATCGCGCACCAACCACATCCGAATTCCACGAACTACAATATTCAAACTCACATTAGTCTGGTTGATTTCGGATATCAGGTTAATTTTATTCGCCATTGTTTAGTAACTTAACAAATGAATTTGTGAGTTGGCTGTGGAAAATAGCAAATGAGTTTGTGAGAAAGTTTTGGAGAAAAAGAAGACATATTTATAGTTAGGTATAGAAATATAAAAATTAAGAGCAAATTTATGAGATAATATCGGTTACAATGTTGAATATGTAACGTTCAAATAAATATAAAAATTATTTATTATAATAATTAAAAATTATACGTAACGGAAATATATTTATGATAATTAAAATATATATAAAAATGGTTAATTATAATAATTAAAAATTATACGTAACGGAAATATATTTATGATAATTAAAAAATATATAGAAACGGTTAATGTATTAATTATATTTTGTATTAATATAAATGTTTTTAATTTTCATTATTGTAACATTCCAAACTTAATTAATAGAAGATTATTAATTAAGCGAAGAATTATTGGAACTTATGTAAGCAAGAAATTTTAATTTTTAAAATTTTCACCCATTTCCCTCTCTCACACCTCCCTCTACATTACTTAGGAAACCCCCCACCACATCTCAATTCCTTTATAAAGGAAGGTTCAGGGAAAAAGGAAATCAGTATCCTACTCCCTTTCATTTGCTTCTCACGCCAAACACACACCCAACAACCATACTCTCAACTTCAAGCCTTGAAATTACTTAGAAATTCAGCATGCAAACCACAATCTGAATTCATGTAGTGCTATGAAACATTGGAATGAAGCTTCAATCCCTCTTCATCCTCATATCTCTTCTCATGCCACAAAACTCCATTTTTCCTCCCAACCTCTCCACCTTGAATTCATGCATGTGCAATATGCAGTGCTAATGGAAGCTTATAAGTGATGGGAAGCAAGGTAGGAAGAATGAATCACCCTAATTCCTTTTATTTGCTATTTTGACCTAAACCCCTTTTCTTACTTCCATCTCTAACCCTAAACTAATCTTGTGGCTACTGCATGTCCCTTGTTTTGTAATCAATGGCTCTGCGAGTTGCTAGCGAGTATTCATGGCGAGCTCAAGGTTCTGGGCTGATGAACTTCGCCATGGCGAGCTCTAGCTCGCCTAGCGAGTTGTTTAGGCCAGGACCTGTAAGTTCGCCATGGCGAGCTTGGTAACTCGCCGTAGCGAGCTAACCCAGAATTCACTCACTTTTTCTATTTTCAAAATACTTGTCACTCGTTTTATACCCTCGACTGAGATAGTTGTTTTGCAGTATTATGAAATTAAATAATATAAACAGGAGGTCGTCACAGTCGGACTATTAGGTGATAACATAGGGAATTAGAATATTGTATGCTTCCCGGGCTTTAGGAAATTATGGTAGCATGTAATTAATTTAGAATCAGTCAATTATGTGTGTGATTATATTATCACGTGTGGACTTCGTTTTAGATGTTCCATTAGTAAAAACTTTGTGAGCTGCACGCCGGAAAGCTTTCTGTTCGCAGACAAAGCAGGCCTCTGAGACGTGCTCACCTCAGAGTGCTTGCGGTTTAAAATCAACAAGATTAATCAGTGTTACACATTTATTTATTTATGCTTATGACAATATGATAGAGGGTTGATATTTTATGCTTTGAATGTGAGTTTACTGTGTTTCTTTTGAACGTTTATATTTACTCTTCAGTATTATTTTTGTTAATAATGTATGGTCTTTTGTGTAATGTTTAGTCTTTTGTGTTATACTCTTTTAGTCTTTTTTTTGGTTACATACTCTTTTAGTCTTTGTCCAATTGCATAATTTGTATTGTAGATCAAAGAGAGAAATGTGTAATCATAATTTTATTGTATCTTTGAATCAAATGTCATATTGTTTAAAGGCAGCATTATTCTCCACGTGTTAGATGCTCGATTTCTTTGCAAATTATCACAAGTCTAAATGAAAATTTGAGGCAAATGTAAAGATGATGAACTATAATTTAAAATATCTTTTTTCTTTTTCTCTCCTTCCAACTAATATTAAATTTTTTTTTTTATCTTAGTTAGGATTGAACTTCTGACTATTGTTTAAGAAATTCAAAAGTTTTACTATTCTAAACAATTCATTGTTACTTAGTTATAAACATTTAACTTTCTTATTTTAGTTTTTGTTAGGATTTCACATTTGAGGTCTCTAAGGTGAAAAACGAAAATGAAGAAGATGGAGTTGTAAAAATGGTGAAACGCAATACAGCACAAGTTAACACAAAGTAAGCTATGAACAACTTCTAAATAGCTTCTAGAGTATGAACCAAGCTTTACTTATGTATTTTGAGACTTGAGAAGCTCTAACCTCCAACACTTTTTTGACTCTTTTTTGCAATTACATCAGAACTTGTGTTTTATGTTATTAAGTCCTTACTACAACTAATTCAAAGTTATTAGTGAAGAGATTTGGTGTTTTTGTGGGTGTTTTGTTCAAAAACAAAATATGAGAGAATGAGATGAATTTTTTATGATAATTTTGATCCAGAATTTTTGTTCCCCTCTCTCTTCAGGCGTTGTTGGTATTTATAAGTGATAGGATTAGATTAAGAATGAGTGAAAATTGGTGAACAAGAAAGGGTAGAATAGTAAGTGTGAAAATGTGAAGTTTTTGTGATTTTTGACTTTTTGTGCATGAGAAAAATCTCATATTTTGCGGGAAGGATTGTACTACATGGTGAGGTGTCCTCATGAGTAGTACATCGGAATCTTCTCAAATTCTCACCATGTAGTGCAATTTTGAAAAGAAAAAAAAAATTGGTGAAGGAAATGGTGATTTATTTGATTTTTTTGGAATTTTTTATTATGTGAAAAATAAAAATAATAATGCATGAAATTATATTTGAATGTGTTTGAAAATATTTTTGGATGAAGTTTAATGCTAAAAGTGAATTTTAAATGAAGTGGAAATGAGGTTACTTGCTGACTATGGTTTGACAAGTGCATCAGTCTGTCGTCGAGTAATAATTCACACTCTACTGAGTAGAATGAGTTTGTATCCACATGGATCATGCCAAAGCAACTAATTTACTTTAGGAACTATGAGTTGCCTCTGCTTTATAAGTTGAGATAATTTTAGAATCAAGAAACAGAGAATAAAAGCCACGTGCTCTTCATCAGAAACTTTTTCGTTTGCTTTGCCTCGATTCTCAGCTATGAACTTGGTAAAGGCATTTTCCTTGTGTTTTAGCTGAACAAAGTTGTTGGAGTTGGCAGGATTATAGGTTCCTCCTAAAGGGCTACGGCCAGTGATGACAGCCACATCAAATAAGGTATGGGTCAACATGCCACATTTGAAATGAAAGGTATTTGTGGACTTTTCGTAAAAATGCAAAGCAGCTATTAGCATCTCTAGTTGGTACTCAGGTCCTATTCTAGAAAGCTGAATTAACTCATAAATCCCATAACGTGCCCAAAGATCACCAAAATCTTTTTGGATTCTGTCTAACCAAGGGACATAAGCTTCATGCCCACACTTGGGAGCAGATCAAAACGATTTATAAGAAGTTTTCAGGTATTCGAAGATGTAAGGAGTAGAGTTAAAGATGCGAGGTTCGCAAGTTTTGTAACAGAGAAAGATGGTGTTTACCTTTTGGGTTAAAGACTTCACGTCAGGAACAGGACCTCCAAAAGCATAAATCTTTTTACCAATTTGAAAAGGGGTCATGGTATTTGAATACCATAGTTGTTTGTCCTCTGTATCTCCATGAGGCTCTGGAACAAGCTCTTCATCATTCTTGATGATGAAACGATCCCATTTGCCAGCTAAAGGGACATCTTCAGTAAAAGATGTTGAAGCCATTGAAATGGAATTCTAGACTGTAAAATCCAAGTTTTAAAGGAAAATAGAGCTTTTTTATGGTTCAGAAAGGGTAAAAACGTAACGATGAAGATGATGAACAGTGAATAAAAGGTTGTTTAGAAGCTTCGTCAATGGCGATTGCAGTATGCAGAAGTGTAAACTCTTTTCTAAAACCCTATTTATAGAGTTGGAAATAGGTGAATTCTTTAAATCAAAATTAAAAAGAAATTGCCTTTGATCACTCTTTCAACTCCCGTCCCTGCCACATGTTGCCTGTGATTATGAAAAGACAAAATCGTGATGATGAAACGTGGGGATTGAGGTGACAGTTACGACAGTAATGAGATTAGGTCAGCGCCGTTTCTGGGAAACGTGAAGATGTGATTTGAATCTCTAAAAAATGTTACCTTTCTCATTCTTATTTGAATTCGAAACGAACATTTTTTGGGGGCAATTTGTTAGCCTTTATTTTCAGCTAAAACAAAAAGGCATTTAAAAATAAACAAATAAATGTTTGAATTCAAGTTAAGGCAAAATATGTTAAGACTTTTTCCTTTTGATTACTTGGAGTTTCAATTCGATTCAAAGCGCAATTACACAATCTGTGGACTTAGCAAATTTCAAAGGTTTCAATGCTTTCGCGTTCGATTGTCATGGCAGTTGGAATCGAAGCAGAGTCCAAAGTTCGTGTAAACGTGCCAAGACACGCGTCCATGACCTATTGATTAATGTTTTAGGCAGTTTTAGTAGTTTATTTTGTTGTCTATAAATATTAGAAGTTGTATTCGAATCAAGGGTTGCATTTCATTCACAAATTCCTGAAAACTCAAAGTACCAGCGTTGAGAGAAATGAGCGAAACAGGAAAATGTATGCATTTGTGTACCATTTTATCTTCTTGTAAACCTTTACAGTTTTAATGCAATTTACCTTTTCCAAGCACTTTATCTTTGCTGTATCTTTACATAAATTCATTCTTTTTGAGTGAATTTGCAAACCCTTTGTGATTTACCATAAATGTTTGTTTTTAATGATGAACATTGCACTTGTTTCATAAAATTAAACGCGCAAAACATGTTCTAGGATTTACTAATTGATCCTGCAAGTAATTTTCAAACTAGCGGTTGTTTACCAAAAATCACAGTAAACACATAGCTGCATCACTATGTGCATGTCAGGCAATTTGGCTAGCACACTTGATAGAGGAAGTGTTGGGAGAAGATCATGGTGCTGTGACTATGAAGATAGACAACATTTCAGCAATAAACTTAACTAAGAACCATGTGTCCCATGGGAAGAGCAAGCATATTGAGATGAAGTTTCATTACCTCACAGAGCAAGTCAATAATGGAAGACTACATCTAGAGCATTGTAGAAGTGAAGATCAGTTGACTGATATTATGACTAAAGGAGTTCAAACTGATGTGTTCAAGAGATTGAGGGACATGATTGGTTTAATTTCATTAGCAACAATGATTTTTTTTTTTTTTGACAGAAGTTAGCAACAATGAATTAGGTGGTGTGTTGGAATGTAATTCATAGTTTGAGTGAATTTGTGTTAGTTTTACTGTCTTGCTTGAGCAAGTAATAGTTTTGTGATTTGTATTAGAACCTATCCTAGCCTAACTAATTCAGTTGGAAGGTTAGTTATAGTTAGTTGGTTAGTTGCTGAAAAATAGGGAAGTAGTTATTGTGACTACAGCTGTAACCTAAGGTGCAAGCAATCACCTATATAAGTGCCAATTGTGATGTGATTTTGTTATGGGTTCAATAAAAACTTCTCTTTCCTAATTCATCTTCTTCATATCATTTTCTTCTTCTGTTTTCATATGTTCTAGAGTTTTCAAAGTGTGTGAGTGAATTCATCATTGTGAGTGCAAATCCATAAGCGCAAACTGAGCCTATTCTTTGTTCTTACTTCTAGTCTGTGTAGTGTGTGTGGATTTAGATCCAACAATTTTATTGTTAAGGAATATTAGTGTTGGATTGGGCCATTTATTATTGTCTTGTGTATGTTTGAATTTGTCTAAAGTCACTTATGATCACATAGTTGAAAAGTGAAACTTTATCAACAAGCTCATATTTACTATTAGTGTCCAGGACACTAGTTAAAGAAACACAAAAAATTGCAGTGAAAATAGTATTAGTTTTTATATATTTTAAAAAAATTATCTACACAAATTCTAAGTTAATTTCACTATAGTTTCTTAGCAAGTGTCATAAAGACACTAGTTGGCTTCTTTTTTTCCCTTTTCATTTAGTGTAACTGAAAGTTCATGGGGTGTAACTAAGAATAAATCGAAATATAATTTTTATTCGGACCTTCCTTAAATTTTGTGCCAAAAGAAATGAAAGGAAAAATCTAAAATTTTATTTTGTTATTTCTCCTTAGTTTAGAAAACTCTAGTTACCCCAGTCAACTAACAACTCTCTCTTGGAAGGAAGGTGGTGGCAACCTATAGAGAAAACATCCATTGAGACACTTCCATCAACATTTCCTTTCCATCCATTGAGTCACAATTTGAATCAGAGTAAATGCATGTTTGCGTTAACGTCTACTAGCCAATGACATGCCACAAGCGTTTCAGATGAAGCTATTGGTTTCAAAGGGCGTTTAACAAATATTCATCGTGTAAACGACATACAATAAACAAAGTTTGTCTATTGACTAACGTCCGGGCTAAGTGGATTACCATTAAAAGGAGCATAAAATGGTGCATAAAATGTGACATGCTAACATCAGATAAGTATAAAATGCAACTTTATGCCTTTGGATGTTTGTTCTTTTTTGGGCGATATAACAGGGCTGCAGATGACAACCAAATTAAAAGAATAAACAAAGACGAAAAGCTTCTCATTATTCGTTTGTGCAAGAGAGAATGCAGATTGCACACAGCTACAGACAAGATGCAAAACCAGAAACTGTGAAGAATAAGAGAGGAAGGAAGACTATGACTATGGACAGTAGGGATAACGGCCAAAATCTACAAGGGTTATCTAAATCAACCTATTTCTGTATGAAGGGGTTGTGAGTCTTTTCTGGTAAAGGGAAGGAGTGAGGAAACTATGTTTTAAGTTAAAAGGCCAATCTTACAGTTTCCTAATTGGATGGAAAAAAAATTATCTTCGTCCTCAGATAGCAACTTATTTACATGTTCAGAAATTTGAATTTGCAAAACCCGTCGTAGCAAAACACTAATAAAATGATAGAATGTTTTTTCATCTAAATTTATAGCTACATTGTTTATGGTACAACAAGCTTCACTAATAAATCAACAATTATGATCATCAAAATCAAAATACACATAAACACATTGAAGGAGTATAGTAATCCGAAGACAATGTCAGTGTTGATTGATTACTTGCTTTTAACCTGCGTCTCCTTGGCCATGGACGGTAGCCACCTCTCTCCCCTGATCTTTTTCAATTTCTCAACTCTTTCCTCCTCTCTCTTGGCTTTGGCTTTTGCTGCTGCATCTTTAGCCTCTAGTCTAGCCAACGACTTCTTGTATGCATCATTTGCTGCAGCAATTAAATCTTTTCCATCTACGGCAATAGATCGAATCTGTTTTCTAAACTGTTGAGGCAGCAAATAGTCATAGTCATTAAGAAAATAGCAGACGAAGAATACGATAATGAAGCAACATGCAGAGACATCTATGGATTAACTATTAGACCTTTTTAGATTTCTCATCAATATCTTCTCCCGGAACTATTTTAGGTCGTTTCCTTGGCGGCAGGGGTTCATCTGCAGCATGTGATTCAGTAATATAGCAAGATAAATCAAAAAGTTGATAATTTTACAAACCCTTACACAATAAATTATCTAACTTTTAAAAGAAAATAAATCATCTTGAATTTCCATCGAACCCATAATGTAACAAGTTTGTGTGAATATGAATGAAATATAAAAATCAGTCCGGCAATCCACAGGTTGGATGCCATATGATGGCAACATGTTGCGTTGAATTTAAGATGTTTGTGTACAGTTCCACAAACCATTAACATCTGGATCTGGAAACATATCACCACCACTAAATCAGTTGTTTACAACTTAACTCTAATTTTAAATCATTCAAACCCTCGTTTACTCCACTGAAATGGGATTTGTAGACAACTTTAATATATATATATATATATATATATATATATATATATATATATATATAAACCAAAATCAATTTTGTCTCTATAAAATGATGTATTTGCTGTTTTGCATCTGAGTTGAAAATTTTAAAGTAAGTTTTACATAAACCTTACTTTTAATTGGAAATTTTCTCAACATAGATCGTTTTACATAGAACTCATTTTTAATTTAAAATCAATTTAATAAAATCAAGATCATCCCAAATCAATTTTACAAACAGTCATCCAAATAATAAACTAGACCATTATTCAGGTTCAGTTGGCAAATCAGCAGCCTTTTGCCAGAAAGAAAAAATAAAAAGCAATAAGTTATAGCAAAGGTCCCCATGACATGCTTTTGTGTAGTGACTAATCATAAGACATATAAACCTCTCAGTAGTTGACTAAACTAGCAAATAGATTATTGAAATGCAGTACCAATTGCAATATAGCATGTACAAAACAATGTAAAATAGTATATCATCTTCTGATTTCTGGTAACAGCAATCAAACAAAAGATTCCAGAGTACATAAAGAGATGCATCATACATGCCATGCTAATCTGGGCTCCACATCTCAACAATAGGCACAGACTGACTATCCTGAAAGAAGAAAAAGCATTGCTGCTTCTGCTTACAGCACAATCACCGGCTTTTACCAAATTCAGCTTTTTTCTAATTTCAGAGAAATTTTCATATGCATGTAAGAACAATATTGACTTGTTACCTACTAACACTACAAAATGCCAACTTGAAAAAGAAAAATAGGCACCACTGAAGTTCAAAATTATCCACAATCTAAAAATCAACCATTTTAAGATACAAAACATACTTACCTACATGGTCAGAAACTATTCCTGGCTTAGAATGCTTAAACAAGCGAATGCCACAATCATCGGTGTTGGGCAACTCATCTGGGACAAGGGTAGGTTCTTTCACTATCTCAATTGTATTTTCCAACATGTCATTCAGAATTTTTTGTGCCTACCAAGAAACATCCATAACATAAATCATCAAATTGAAAGACCACAAAAAATGGACATAATAAAAAATTGTAATAATGATGAACAATAATTTGGAACAAATGAAAACAACCCACAAGCCTAATTGTAATTAAACTAGCAAAAAAATGTGAACTTGGTAATCAAAACTGCATTTTGCATTGTGGGCATGGTTAATCACAGTAAAAGGCCAAATCCAAAATTATTTGCAAAATTAAAACAAAAATTGGATTTTAATTAGCATAAAAATGGGAAATTTAGAAGGGACCTTTAGTTGGTAGTGCTTAATCTTTGGGGTTTTAGGGTTGTTATCAATATGCTTGTTGGGGTCATTGTTGTTGGTGGCGGAAAAACCATTCATGAAGGAAGTGACATAAGAGGAGGTTCCGGCAACGGAATCAATGGCAGCTCTCCATGCTGCGTCACCATCTTCTTCGCCACTGCTGCTGCAATAGCCATTGATGGGTTCTTCTTCTGCCATTGTTTCAGGTTTCGTTTCAAAGCGCCATTGCTTCGTTGAGCGAAGATAGTTCAAGAAATTTGGGCTTTTCTTGGGCTACGGTTCATTTTAGGCCCAGTTTGTAACAACAGTCTGTATTTTGCTTTTTTTTTTTACTTGTTGGATTAATCGTAGTTTTAGTCTTTTAATTTTATCATTTTGTGTTTTAATTCCTCTATTTTAAAATTTTGATAGTTTTGATTTTTGATCAAATAGTTGGTTTGAAATATGGTGATATGATACGTTTTGAATGAAGTTTTTGAAAATTGTCTTACAATTTCATTTATGTTGATCTTTCGAATCATTTATTCGGTTATTTAAAATATCATTTATCAGTGTTTTAACTCAAAAATACGATTGAAGAACCAAATTATTATTATTTTATTTTTTACTAAGAACCAAGAACCAAAATTGTTGATTTTGAAATATGGTGAAATAAAGGTGACATTTAACCTATACAAAGGCTTAAATTTGTGTGGCATACATAAGAATAATTCTACCTATCATCTAACCGTAAATCAAATAGTCCTGCATGCATCTTTTACGTCCAACTTTATTTTATATTTCACTAAATATAGTGTTTTCTGATTATATAAAAAATTTACTCATAATGTCTCGGATAAAAAATCGGGGATATTACATTTGCTTATTATCCCTAACTTTAGAATAGGTCAATTTAATTTCTTAACCTAAAGTAATCTTAATGCAACTTAATCACTCAACTTTAAAATTGATCAATTTGGTTTTTTTAACTTATTTATGTTAAAGCAACTTGGACCCTTAATTGATTAATATGATAGTATATTTTTCAAGAAATCACAATTGCAAACGCATTTACATACATCTCTTTTTCTTTTTCTTTTTTTGATAAAAGAGGCTTACATCTAATTAATTACACGAGGAACACAATTATCCTTACAATCCAATAAAAGGAGGGCATTAAGAAAAGTATAGTCAGAATTAACTAAAATCGGAATGAAGGGTGCCTCATGACCTTGTTTGGCTAGCATATCAGCACAACGATTAGCCTCTCGAAAATAATGACGAATTGAAGCAGACCAATCAGGAAGGTTGAGAAGATTAAGAACCTCTTCCAAGAGAGGTTTAAGATAAGAGATGGATGTGGCGCGGGTGAGGACCGCTGTTGCCACTAAGGAAGAATCTGTTTCAAAAATAACCTGGTCTATCTGGAGTTGGCGCGCCATACACACTGCATGGACCAAGCTCCACATCTCAGCACATTGGGAGTTGCTAGCACCGATTTTACAATAGAATCCTTGAATAAGATTCCCACGAGCATCCCGTAGTAATCCTCCACAAGTTGAGCTAATGTTCCTCTTGTTGTACGAGCCATCAACATTAAACTTGTACTTACCATCTGGTGGAGGTTCCCATTTAATAGGAAAAACTGGACCGGACCTCTCTAAATATGTAGGGGGCTTAGTGATGCTATCAATAACCATTTGTACTTGACTAGCTATATGAAAAAGCCAATTATCGCGTAGCTTAGACAACTGGTTAAAAACAAGCTCATTTCGATCTTTCCACAACGCATCAATAGAAACACCAGAAAAGGTAATCCAATTCCATGGAGTATTTCCAATATGCTCATTGCTAAGATTCCATTCAAGCCAAGAGATAAGGCCTAAACTGAAATTTTTTGCCCAATACTATGATTGAATGATTGGGGACCAAAACTCTCTAGCTTCTTCGCAATCTCTTAAGATGTGCATGATAGATTCAAGTCCTTGTTGGCACCTGGGACAACTATCATCGTCAGAGATATGAATCTTGACTCTTTTCTCATTTGTCGTCAATCTTCCATAAGCCACCTTCCATAAAAAAGAGCAAATCCTATTAGGGCCTCTCCACTCCCAAACTAATTAGAAAAGCTTTGACATGTTTCTTTTATTAGTTTTTTAGATTCTCAAATATATTATTAGATAGTTAATTTAGTCCTAAAATTTATTTTTCATTTGTCAATTTAGTCAATAAAATTAAAAACAAAAGAGACATTAAAAATGTGAGTGGTTTTAATATATTTGAGGACTATACCAACATGTTGCACATCCAATTATTAAAATGACTATTTTGCCACATATTCTTATAAGTTAATGTATCAAATTTACCAATGGTAAAGTTAAAGAACCAAATTGTAAGTCACAAAAAAAAAAAAAAAAATCAAATTGTACATTAACCAATTTAAAAGTAAATGGACCAAATTGTACAAATTATTTTCACAAAAATAAGCAAGTTTTATTCCTTCAAATATTTTCTGTAACAACTTTTAACTTATGTGTGGTACTAAATATTTTGATTATTTTCTACGGTCATGTTTAATACTCCCTCCGTTCCTTTTTATAAGGAACAATTTGGAAAACAAATTTATTCATTTTTATAAGAAATAATCATTAATTTTATGCTTTATTAAGTAAGCAATTTCATTTTTACCCTTTATCTATTTCAATGTTTTGGATTAATTACAGTAACATATTCCCTATGCACTAATTACATCAAGGTTATTTTTGGAATAGATTATAAAATTTTAGAATTTTTAATAAAAAAATAAGATTCCTTGGTATGTGTGTTTTTTCCAAATTGTTCCTTACAAAAAGGAACGGAGGGAGTACAATATAGAATTTTCTCGTGCAGATTATATATATTTTTTTTTTTTTTGTGTTTAAAAATTTATATTTATTTCATCTTATGTTAAGGAAATATAAATTTTTGTGAAAAAGATTTTTATAATATTATAAACATGAATACAAAAACTCATTTGAAAATATAAAAATACACATAATTCTTAGACTTGAATATTGGGTCTAACTCATCCTTACAAAACCGACTTGTAAGGTGATAATTGCCTCTTACTTATAAATACATATTCAAGTCATCTCGCAAGCAATGTGAGACTTCTTGTGGATGACTCGATCGAAAACCTAATAGCAGGCGGTCTGATGGATCGTGGAGAGACTCTGGTACCAATAGACTTGAGTATTGGTTTTAGTTCATCCTTACAAAAACGGCTTGTAAGATGATGATGGTCTCTTACTTATATATATATATATATATATATATAATTTCGTAAGCGATGTGAGATTTCTTAACAATAATTTGATTCAAAAGTAGGTACTATAGTTGTGCAGAAAAATATTTACAGGATTAAAACTTATTGAATTTATTTATAATAACTAAAAACAAAATCTAAAATATTACTCCCGTTGTACTAAATTATAAGTCAATTGGAAAGAAAAAAAAAGTGTACCAAATTATAAATCGCTTTACATTATCAATGAAATATTTAATGTTATTTTTCTTATTATATCCTTAATTATTTATTACTTTATCTTTTTTTAATTTTTTAACTTATCTTTTCTATATCTTTAATGAAGAACAATTTTATAAATTAACTTATAATTTCTCTTTTCCATACAACATTAATTACATTTTTTTAATTTGTATAATACGATTAAAATGACTTACTCCTAATTATTTTTTTTGTATATTGTAGTACCCCAAAGTGTAACAAATTTTGATCCTAATTTTTTTTGTTCATTTCTAACACTCAAGGATCGAACCAAGCTCTAATAGAATTGATCTTAACTCTATCTTATGAATGAATTATTCAATCTTGTACTATAAATTCTTCCATCAAATTCATAAAATCTTTCTTGCAGGTATAAATCGGTAACACATTGGACTAGCATTAGCATTAGAAATTTAAAAACTTGGGTTTTGAAATTGGAGAGATTACAATTTACTAGAATTATGCTCCTCGCTTTCTGGTGGAATTTTTCTGTGCTCATAGAGTTGGTCTGGCGTGAGTACTAAATTCCGGCAAGGTTTGTCCTTCACATACCAACACTTCAACTAGCCTATCTACCTACCTCTACCTCTAGCCTTATCATTATGTTTTTATGTAGTGATATGGATTCTCTCAATCTTCATTTATCTCAATCTCTCTCAACAATACATCATAGCCATTAAACTTAATCCAATGGTGGAAAAAGGAAAGCACCTCCATAAATAAAAATAGGGTATAACAACAATTCAATTCTTTCCTATTTTGAAATTTTCCTTTTTTATGATTTCATTTCTCTGTTTTTTTTTCTTCTTCAGATTTTTGTTTGACAAAAATTCAAAAGGAAAACAATAAATGAGAAAACCAATCCATTTGTATTTACTTATAAAAATAAATAAAATAATTTTTATTTGACATGTTATATTTTGTTTTAGAAAAAATGTTATATTCTTTAATATATTTTCTTCATAAAAAAATTCCAATTTTCTTTATATATTGCCTCTATCTTTTATAACTTTGTAATGAAAGTGAAACCATCATCGAGAGAAAATCATAGAAAGTTTTTTTGTTGCAATGCTGATTTTAATTTTAAAATTTGTACATGTGATTAACATAAGAATTAAATTTGGAAGTTTTTAATTTTATATTTTAATATATCACAATATAAAAAATAAAAAACAAAGATAAATAAGAAGATGCCAAATTATTTTATAAAAAAAAAAAAAGAAAAAGAGATGCAAGATTTTATTATGGTGTGCTTCTATTTATGGTGGAATTTTCTCTTTCCACCGTTAGATTAAATTTAATGGCTACTCCCTCCGTTCCATTTTATTTGAGTCATTTTGACTGTAGACACTATTCATATATCTCGTTTTGACTCTATTTTTCTATTCATAAATAAAAAATAAATATTAGCATATAAGATCTTGTTAGATTCGTCTCGATTTATATTTTCAAAATATCAAATTTTTATAATTTTTACTATTATACAATTAAAGATATTAATTGTTAAAGTTTTACATTGGCAAACGTGAGACAGTCAACTGACTCAAATAAAATGGGACGGAGGGAGTATTATTTATTGTTGAGAGAGATTGAGAGAATTGAAGATTGAGAGGATCCATGTCCTTTCACGATTAGTGCTGTCTACACAAAACAAGAAATGAGATTTCTTTTGGGAAATACACTCCCTTTTGATTTCGGAAAATTCTAATATAGGCACAAATATAAATGCCATGTGTTAGGCACACTCACACAAACTAAAAAAAATTAAAGAGAAAAGAAATAAAAAGATATTGATTGATGTGATAATTTTATTTTTCTTTTCATTTTTTTGATTTGTGTGTGTGGCTAAATCTTATGTCTATTTGCTTGTGGGTAAGCAAGTGTTCCTCTCATAAGTAAGATACTCTCTTCGTACTAAAATATACTCCTTACAAAACACTTTATAAGTAAAAATGTATTTTTTAGATTCATTATATATTTAGTGTATCTGGTCCATATTATACATAAGATACATTAAATATATAATAAATCTAAAAAGTGTATTTTTGCTTATAAAAGATTACGGAGGAAGTAAATCATTTTGAGAAAAAATTGTAATTAATCATAAATCGCTTTTACGTTAACAATAAATCATTTAATTTTTTTCTTTCTATTATATCTTTTTTTTGGTATTCAACGGGGCCTAAGCCCAAAAAAGAAAAATTACATTGAAACTAAGCGGGGGAATGAAACACCCCTAATATCATCATCCATAATTTGCATCACCTTATCTGGAGGGATTTCAAAAAATTCAATGTCACTAATGCCTTCACTTCCAATGTTGGCTAGCATATCTGCACATCTATTTGCTTCCCGGAATACATGAATGACTTGCACCTCCCATGGGCCATCTAATAACTTCCTAATTTTCTTCATGATGGCACACCCCATGATGCTCCCCTGTTGCCTTTCACTAAGACAGTGTGCTATGGTTTGTGAATCTGTTCTCAACTCTAACCTCATCACTTCTAGTTGGTTAGCAAGCCTCAATCCTTCATATATTCCCCAAAGCTCAGCCATATAGGCTGTAGTATCGCCTAGAGCCTTAGCAAATCCAGCCATCCAAGCGCCTTTGTCATTTCGAATAACTCCACCACATCCCGCTTTGTGCTCACTTGTCTTCGCCGCTCCATCAGAGTTCAATACAAACCATCCTGGAGGCGGTGGTAGCCAAGATACATTCATTTGTTGTTGGATTCGGCTATGCCTTGTTTGCTCCTCCGCAATGATACTTAACTTGTAAGCGTCTACATAGTCAACAATCACTTGCCAAGGTTTTTCCGGCCTCAAAAACTCATCATCATGAAGGCATTTGTTGCGCCACTGCCAAAGTAAATAACAAGTTGTAGCCCAAATCTCCTTCCAATCTTTTCCATATCTCTGACCAAACCTGTTGTTGAGGTTGAGATTGATCCACTCTTGAAATTCCACCATGAAGAAATCGCCACGCTCTTGGCTATTTAAAAGATGTCGCCACACATGAACAACAACTGTACAATCCCGCACAACATGAATTGTTGTTTCTACAAACTGATTGCAACTATGACATAAAGGAGTGCCAATGTGCCATCGAGCTAACCTTGCTTTCGTCAACAACCTATCATGAGCCAATTGCCAAATAAACACTCTGATTCGCTCAATGCTGTCTATCTTCCAAATTTGATTCCACTTCTTATCATACATCCTCATGGTGTCACCGGTAAGAAGGTGGTAGGCTGACGAAACCGTAAACTCACCTGAAATAGTTCCCGGCCAAAGAGGGGTATTATTTTCCTGACTATCGTACGGCGGAACAACGGCATACAATTTTTGAATAATAGCATTCAGGATTACACTTTGAATCATATTAAAATTCCATTCACCAGTAGGTAGTGTAACATCCTTAACCGTCCAACTCTTGGTTGCTTCCGGGTTGTTTGCATCCACATCACTAGTACGAGTGGTTGTATCAATCCATTTGTCCGTCCAAAAATTAACTTTACCACCATCTCCTATAGACCAGCAACGATGCATCTCAATTTTTGGCCAACTCTTCACTATAGCCTTCCAAAGTGGTGAGTCATTAGGAGTAACAGAAATGCTACCTTGATTCCATCCACCTCTGCCATATTTTCCAATAAGAACATCACCCCACAAGCTTTGTTTTCTAGTTATGAGTGACCATCCCAACTTCATCAAACAAGCCTCATTCATACTTTGAAGTTTTCTCATTCCCATGCCCCCACACCATTTTGGTTGGGTCATATATAGTATCCCAATTGATCATATGAGCTTTCCTCTTATCTTCTGTGTCGCCCCAAACAAAAGCCCTATGAGTTTTCTCAATCTCCTTCAAACAACTATTTGGAATTGGCATAGTCATCATTGGATATATGGGGATTGCTTGGATGACGGATCTAGCTAGTGTAATTCTCCCGGCTAAAGACAATTGATTTGCCTTCCAACCTGCCAGTCTAGCTTTAACCTTCTCCACAAGGTACTGAAAATCATGAACCTTAGGGGCTCTCCCCAAAGCCGGAACTCCTAGGTACTTGCCTAAATTTTTTGTTTCCTTCAACCCCGATATTCCAGTTAGAGTGGATCGTTTGGAATCGGTAACATTACGGGAGAAGAAAATGGAAGACTTATCGTAATTAACTTATTGCCCCGACATAGCGCAGAATTTGTGTAACACCTTCATCACTGTTGTCATGCTTTCCTCTGTAGCCTGGCCAAAGAGAAGAAGATCGTCGGTGATGTGGGTAACAGTATATGTGATTTTGTCAAATCAGTATGGCTACACCCATTGGAGGTGGCTAAAGTTAATTACACTGATATTTGCCTTTTCTGAAAGTGGATAAGCCGGAGTTTGTGAGCCAATTTCGACCGATATCGTTATGTAACGTATCTTATAAAATCATCACCAAGATCATGGTGAATAGGTTGAAAAAAATTATTCCTCAAGTGGTGTCTCCTTATCAAACAGGATTTGTCCCGGGGCGAAATATTACGGAGAATATCGTTATAGCTCAAGAGATGTTGCATAGCATGACAAAAATGCGAAGTAGAGTGGGCTTTTTTGTGATCAAAGTGGAGTTGTCCAAAGCTTATGATCGCCTCAATTGGGAGTTTATCCATTGCGTCTTGTTGGAAGTTAAACTCTCCAATGAGATGATAAATGTTATTATGAATTGTATCACTTCTGTTCAAAGTAACGTTTTGTGGAATGGGAACCGATCTAATTTTTTCCCACCACACTGTGGTGTTCGACAAGGTGATCCAATGTCGCCTTATCTTTTCGTCTTGTGCATGGATGAATTATCTCATCTTATTGCCGAAACTATTGAAAATGGGGAGTGGAAGCCTATGCGTGTGGGAAGACATGGTCCGTTAATCTCACATTTTTCTATTATATCTTTAACTATTTATTTTTCTTTTTTTTAAAAAAAATCTTTAATTTATTTTTTTCATATCATTAATGAAGAAAATCGGTTAGGATAATTCTTTAATTTATCTCTTTCGATTCTTTAATTTATTTATTTCACTTGGTATCTCTTCAAAGTAATAATATCATCTTAAAAATAGTGTATTTAATATTAATTAGTGTTTCGGGCAATAGGTTAGGATAATTCTTTTCCTTTTACAATATTAGTATGTCATGAGAAGGTTATATGATAATTTAATTTATGGTATATTCATTAACACTTGAATTTAATTATTTGGTTTAAAAAAATTTAACTTTAAATCCAACTCTCTTCTCTAAAAAAAAGTTCTAGAAGAATCTGTAAAAAAAAGTTCAAATAGAAAAATATTAGAAACATTCTCTTAATTAGAATTTGTGTTTCAACATTTAAATATTAATTTTAATTATACTCTTAAATTCTACAATTTTTTTTTGACAAACAAATTCTACAAATTTTCTATATATCTTAATGTGTCGTTAGGATACATGTTAACAAAATTTAAAATTTCTAAAGGCATGACAATAATTTGGACAGGATCGGCCCAACATAATGTGGAGCCTAAAACGAACATTATAATAGGAGGCCTAATTTAAAAAATGCATAGTTTTTTTTGGTAAAAAATGTTGCAAGAAAAAAAAAACGTAAAATTCATATTTACAAACAATTAAATAATAATTTTTTGGTAAAATCTACCGATTATATTTGTAATAACTTTAAAATTTATTACTTGTAGAAAATAAAATCTACTATAAGGAAAAAACTTTGTTTTTGGCAATTAGAAAAAAAATATATATTATGAACAAAATAAAAACAAAAATATTTATTCTATAATATTTTTTTACAATTTCATCAATACTCAACAATGACATTTTCTCTCTGTCAAAAAAAAAAAAATTGACATTTTCTCATTATCAAATCATATATCACTTTGTTTAAAATATATTATATCGCCAATTTATAGTTAATAAATATGATAGAGAACCAAAATTGTCAAATTTTAAAATAAAAAGACTATACAAAATGGAAAAATTAAAACTACAATTAAACCTTTAATTTATTTGTTTCAATTTTAAAATTTTTAACTATTTAAATTTATTTAAATTACAGCTTTAATATTTGGGTGATGTGTTATTAAATTTTAAAAAATATTGTTAAGAACAAATTTGTACAAAAATGAAAATCCACTCAAATTTGTAGTTATATTTTACATTCTCTTGTTTTATTATGGTAGACCAATAACTTTTGTTTGAAATAATAGTATTTAAATAAGGGTCATGCTAAATGGTGTATCCGGTGCACTAGTTAAGCATACTTAAAAAGAAAATAAAAAGATTAAATTAATGCTAAAAAAAATAATTTTTTTACATTAAATGTACAAGTTCCAAGAAAATATTTCTAGTATATTAATGTTTAACTAGTGCACCCGGTACAATGTTTCAGGGAGACTCAAACCAACTCCATGTATTTTACGAGCCCAAAATGGCCTAATTATAATTATATATATAACTCAAAGATTATTTTTTTGAGGGGCCTAACTCCTTTGTAAAAATACATAAATAATTGGGAGTCTAAAGCTAGGGATTGGGCCGCTTTATGCTTGGGCCGACTCTGAACTTGGAGCACATATTAAAATGCTTGACCCTAATTACCGAGAATTGGTAAAAAAAAAAAAATCATGCAAACAAGTGTCCTTAAAATATTGTTTAAAAAATCTAAGAAAAGAAATTTTATCTTTGAAATATAAGTTAAATGTTTGTCAAAGGAATCAATATACATTCACTTTTCTACGAAAACATTTACCCTCTTTACTCCTTAAACAATGTTCTAAAGATACTTAATTGTTAGCATTTTTTAAGACAGAAATTCTATAAAGGTATTAAATTTAAAATTTATTATCAAATTACTTTTATAATGTTTTTATTTAAAGAAGAGAGAGAGAGAGAGAGAGAGAGAGAGAGAGAGAGAGAGAGAGAGAGAGAGAGAGAGAGAGAGAGAGAGAGAGAGAGAGAGAGAGAGAGAGAGAGAGAGAGAGAGACGCTGGTCAAAGAGAGGTTCGTGGACGAGAGAAAGAAAGAGGCATGGTTGGCGGTCGTCGTCCGTGAGAGACAGAAAGAAAGATTGGTCGGAGAAGAGAGATAAAATAAAGGAAAAGAGGGAAAAATGAAAATGAAAAAAAAAATGTATGTATAAACGGTACTAGTATTGTGCATGTGTATATGCGTTGTATAATTGTAGGAAAAAACTTTATGGTAAGAAAATTTAAAGAGAAAAATTGCAAGAATAAATCTCCACTCTTGTTTACATCCACCACCACCCATGATTTTCACAAAAGAATGAGATTAAATGACAACATCCTTTTGTCAAAAAAAATTAATGACACAATCCTTTAAGATTTTGTCATGTATTGATTCTTGTCTTTCTTGTGTGAAAAATTCTTACTAAATAGCAATGCTCATAATTGTGTTTCTGTTTAGCAAGCTATGTTCATATAACATATGTCTGTTGTATCAACATTCACTTTTCTATCACTACAAGAAATAAGATTTTTGACAGCGACTTTTTTTATTATAAGTTGTTACAAGTCGCTGGCAAAACTACCTTTTGTATACAAAAATTTCCTTTTTATTGCCAAACAATATCTTTTTTTTTGTACAAAAAGGCAAACAAACAGAAAAAATTAAAGAAAATTATCTAGCAAACCAACTCCCACTACCATCAGCTAGCAGTGCAAGGTTTAATCCAGCTGGTGGGATGGCTATAGAGGAGTACACAACAGAGTTATATTTTCCCCATGCTTAGCTAGGAAGTCAGCGCAGGCGTTGCCTTCTCGGAAAGTATGAATGATTAAGACTCGCCAATCTCTCTTTAGGATGTCCTTTATATTGTTGAGGATGGTTGCATAATGGTGCCACACGTCAACAGGTTCAGTGATAAGCTTAATTTCCATCTCGGAGTCAGAATAGCACCACAGGTCCTTGGTGTTCAAATCCCAAGCTAAAAGGAGACCTTTATATATTGCGATGAGCTCCACATGAAGGATATTAGTGACTCTGAAGTTTCCAAAGAAACCATGGACCCAAGCTCCCTCTGCAGTACGAATCAGCCCTCCGAATCCAGAAATGCCAGAATTGTCGATACTATGGATTTGAAAACGGAACCAAAAACCGAACAAAACCACATCGGTTTTCAATTGGTTCGATTCGGTTTTTAATCCGAACCAAAAAAGTCGGTTTTTTTTCGGTTTGGATTGGATTGGATCATCGGTTCAATTGGATTTTTCGAATCCGCTTACACCCCTAATTATGAAACATAGTCCAGAGGAAAAATTTCAATTTCTCGGGTGCTGGTAAGTGCCATAACCAGGACCAAGAAACTACACTATTCGAGAAGGTATTCCGATTGAGCTAGTGATAGTTGTCCCCAGCTGTATAGATCTCATTAAGATTTCCTTTCCACGTATAACAGTCACTCACGGAAGTAGAGGTGAGATTCTCCTTTATTTCCTGTGATAAATTCGTGTACAGCAAGTTGAAATGCCAATTCCCATCTATGTAGACATCCCTCACCCTCATCTCAAGGTCATGTATATCAACTAACATCACCTGATTAGCAATTTTACCATTCCCCGACCAGTTAGTAAACCCAAAGGAGCTGTTGCCATTCCCCAAACGAAAGTGAAAGCCTTCTTTCAGAGCTGATAAGGCTATCCTGATAGCATTCCAAGTAACTGAACCTACTTTATTATTTATGGAATTAAGAAGGGCTTCCTCCTTGAGATGTTTATGTTGAATGACTTTCACCCATAAGGCATCACTATTTTGATGAACATTCCAAACCAACTTCCCCAAGAGAGATGATGACTACGTTATGGCAAGTGGATCAGTTTGTCGTCGAGCAATAATTCACACTCTAGGTGTCTAGAATGAGTTCGTATCCACAAGGATCGTGTCAAACCTTCGCTAGTGTTATTCTAGTTCGTGTGTTTTTGCATTCGCTTTGGTTTTTAGGAAAAAAGTTTTTAATTTATAAAAATAGCGATATGCTTGCAAGAAAATAAAAGGTTTGAAACAGAAACATAGAGGATATGTATGGTGGTTGAACTTACTCCCTCCCTCATACTTGGCATAATCGGTGTATAACATAGTCATTCGTACTATTATCGGACGTCGATTCTATCCTTGGTGTAGCAGCACCTTACTGCTACCCTATGTAGGCAAAGTCCCACTACTTTTGCAACTAAGGTACCTACGAGAGCCTAACCTCGCTTTGTCACATACCCTAAATTACTAGGTAGAGTTATTTACAAACATGCATTATGACCATCGACCATCCAATACCCCTAGATCTTAGTTACGGTTATTCAGTCCTAATTGTTATTACAACTAGTTCCTGATTCTTCCTCTAATTATTAAGACATAACTAGTTCAAGATTGTTTTGCCGTTCCTTTAACCTAGTGTTATTTATTACTAGTTCCGAAAAAATAATAGAGAGAACCCTAATGTGCTACGATTAAAGTAAACCCTAATTATTTATTCTAAGACGTCGCCGTTTATCCGGCCAAGATTCCGACTAACGATATTAAAGCAAGAAAACAAATAACAAATAATAATTTATAAAGACGATTTATTATAACTTTGACTCAATTACATGACCCAAGTATTCATCGGGGAGTTCATCTTATCCGCCACAACCTAAGGAATTATTACAAAAGACTACATAATTAAATTGCAAGAATCTAACTATAAAAAGCCTAAAGAATCATACCTTGCTGAGTTAGTTTTCTCGTAAGGGGAGAAAACTATGCCCTTAGAGCTCCTCCGAACTTCTCTCCAAAAGGAATATAAAGTTCTTCTATTTCTGAATGAAAAATAATGAATTATGGAGGCTCTATTTATACTTTTCGTAATGGGCCTCAGCAAGCCATCGTGGCACGCTAAGTCCATCGTGCCACGATGAGCACATTCAGTTCAAAATTATAACTGATCCTGTGCGTTTGATCTGCGTGATCACCTCGCAAAGCCATCGTATTGCGCTGTGAGGCATCATGTTACGATGCTAAGATTCTCTTCCAAAATATAATTGATTCTGTCTTGGCGAGCAAGCAGCTCTCATCGTGTAACGTTGGGAGCCATCGTGACATGATGAGCTGTTTTTCCTTCATTTTTGGGGTTTTTCTTGTCTTTTGCGTATCTTCACCTTGTCTTGAAGCTTTTTCTCGATTCTTCAGGTTTTTGTTGATATTTGGGCCTGTCTTGGTCATTTTACTACTAATAATACTACCTAAAATACTGCATAAATTCTTGTCATCACAACCCCAAACTTAAACTGTTGCTTGTCCTCAAGTAACATGCTGTTAGACAAGATCGTTAGCGAGTTAAGAAATAAACAAAGATGATAGGAATTTCACACCCTTACTTGTTCAGCAATGATACCGCTGATTCTTATCGTAGCGTGCAATGCCTAGTCCTGCTTGGTTCAGGAGACGTTGATAGTAGCGAGTCGGACAAGTGTCTGCATGAGTCCATGTTCAACCTTTTCTCTCTCTCACATTTTCGCTCGAAATTGAAAGGGTTACTCTCAATCATCGCACAACCTGCCATTTTACCATAGCCTTGCAAGAATTCTAAGTAACCTGTCAAAATTTTATAAATATGCATTTTTGGAGGTCTTTAAGGGTTATAACGTGGCTAGGGTCAAGGTAAGACATTTTTGGGATAAGTAGGCTAAACTTGGAGTTAAGTACTACTTTGTTTCCTTTTTGTGTATGCAACCTTATTTCATAGGGTACCTTTTGATTTTTTGGCATTTTCAAAGAATAGAACCGGAGAGACGTTTGTGGTTCTTTTTCTATCACTGTTTTTGTAGAGACTTTTTTAGGGATTTTTGATGTTCTCCCGTCTTTTTTTTTTATTATATTTTTTTTTTGTAGAGACTATTTTTTTAGGGATTTTTCCCTTCTCTTTTTTTTTTCTATTTTTTTCATTTTTTTGTAGTGATAGTTCTCTGTATACCCACCCCAAACTTGAATTGTTGCTAGTTCCATGAGCAACCCCAAACTTTGATTGTTGTTATGATCAGATAATTATTACCTAACTCCAAAAGAGGGTAATTCATTGTTTTTCTGGTCTATAGGCTTATATCGTGGTTTGTCACCGAAAGAAAAGGGATATATTTTTTTACGGCTCAAAGTGGTTAGCAAAGGATAATAATATTCATAAGGGTGGCTTGAAAAAGGCTCTGAGTTATAACAAAAAAAATTGCCTCAATGCATAATTTAATAAATCAACCAGTTACAGAGAATTGGAGCAAGTTCTGAAAAATAAACAAGAGTGCGGAACTCTCATGGATCGAAAGAAATTGGTAATACCTTTAGAAATACTTAAATAATAACCCTGGGTTGCCTCTCAAGCAGCGCTTGTTTAGCGTCTCATTAGCTTGACGCATTTCCTCCATTACAGAGGATAGGTTCGCATATCTCTCTCTTCTTTAGGAGCTTCCGCCTTAGCTCCTTCCTTCTTGGTGCTCTTCTCGTACTTCTCTGGGTGCTGTTTTTCTTTGAAGGTGGCAAAACAGATCCTTCAATCATCATTTGAAGCAACTGGTTTGATGATAGATTTACCTTTTCCTTTTGGTGGACTTTCCTTGTTTTCTTCGTGTGGTATGCTGACTCGGCGGTTCTCCTCTACATTCTGGAATTGTATCTTCCTTCCTGTAGCAGCTGGCTTCTTCAGAGGTGGCATGTTAACCCCAAACTTAGATCTTCTGGCCGCCTTTCGGTTTCTTCCCCATGCTTTGACCCATGGTACCTGGATTTCTACCTCAATAGTGAGCCTCTTCATTTTGTCAGTCAGCCCCTCGGGTTCCTGCTCGGCCTTTGTTTCTACCTGTAGCTGCGTCATTTCATCCCCCAGCTCCTCTATCTCTATCTTCAAATTTACCTGAGCTGGAGTCAATGTTGTAGCTTCTTCATTCTTCCATTCGAGCTTGCAACATTCGTCCATATTCGTCTTGGAAGTTGGAATTGTGATTACCTGTTCTCCACTCCTTAGTGTCATCTCAGCAAGATCCATGTCAATGATGGCCCTGCTAGTGGCTAGGAATGGCCTTCCCAAGATGATGGGATGTTCTTCATCTTCTCCAATGTCTAGGATCATGAAGTCTACTGGAAAAACCAGATCTTGCACTTTCACCAGGACATCTTCTACTGTACCTGTTGATCGAATGGTTGATTGGTTAGCTAATATGAGTTCCTTAGCTGTACCTGCAGTTGGTAATTTGAGCTTGAATTTGTCTGCCAAAGATAATGGTATGACATTCACACTTGAGCCCACATCACATAATGCATTGACTCCTTCTTCCCCAATCTGACAGACCATGGTGACGCTTCCAAGATCTTTCTTTTATGGTGGCAGCTTTGGTTCTTCCGTCTCGTCTATTTTGTATTCTTCTAGCTCACTCAGGAACTCGTCATAGAATTCTTCCATTGACATTCCTGCTATCTCATTGAACCATTCTTCGAACTCTTTGAAATTTATTGTATCTGGCTCACCATAATCGCGTTCAGGCTTTACCTCTTTCAACGCTTTGCACTCCTCATTTGGGTTGTCCACCGTGTTACCTGCAATGTCTTTAGAAACATGAGTACTTACCAGTTTGGACAGCTGACCAATTTGGGTTTCAAGACTTTTGATGGTCGCCCCCTGGTTGGCTACTGTGTTCTGGATGCTTTCAAAATTTGTCTTGATCATGCTTGCAAACTTTGTGAGTAACTCCTCCAAAGGAGATGGTTTTCTTGGTTGAGGTGTTTCTTGAGCTTGGTTTCCGGTCTGGTTCCAATGTAAACTTGGGTGCTTACTCCAACTTGGGTTGTAGTTGTTTCCCATGTAATTTACCTGCTTTGCACCTCCTGGCAAACACTGCCCGTTTGGGTGATCTTCTAGGCAGAAGTCACAGACTCCTTCTACCCGTTTCACACTAGCTTCTTTTACCTCTTTTTCTTTCTCAGCAAGTTGCCTCTTTAGCAGCTCTACTTTGTAAGCAACTTCTTTGTCCACTTTGATGATTCCAGGTGTCTTCTCATTCCTGTCATGACTCATGTTGTATTCGTTCTGGCACATCTGTTCAACTATATCCTTGGTCTCTGCATAGGTCTTAATTTTGATAGACCCACCAGCCGAGGCATCGAGTATCATGCGATGTTGCATTTTCATACCTGCCATGAATATCTGCATCTGCTCCATAGCACTAATGTTGTGGTTAAGACACCTCCTCATGAGCAATTTGAAACGTTCATAAACTTCCCACAACGTTTCAAATTCATGCTGTTTGAAACTCAGGATATCAGACTTCCGCTTCTGGAATAAAGTGTGAGTAAAGAACCTCTCAAGGAACTTGTCTTCAAGCTCCTTCCATGTGGTGATTAATCCCCTTGACAAACATTGAAGTCAATCTTTTACTGGACCTGTAAGAGAAAAAGCAAACAACCGCAGCTTCTTCTGGTCCTCTGTGACATTTTCCGGCACCTTCTGTATCTGACAAGTCTCTGAAAACTTTGACAAATGATCCCAAGGATCGTTGTTGGTGCGGCCGTCAAACTGGTTCTCCCGCAAACCTGTAAGAACGATACCTTTGATATCAAAGTTAGCTGGGTTTGCCGGCTGGAACCCCAGTGAGATCTAATCATTGTCAGTCCTCTTGCAGTAATCTCCCATAGTGATTCTTTGTTCGTCCCCCATGGCTTTGGTGGTAGGCTCTCCTTCTTTCTCGAGATTACTGGATTCTGCTAGCTTTAGAGCTCTCAGTCTTTTCCTTAGCTCTTTCTCTGGTTCGTCGAAGTACTCAAACTCCAGGATATCTGTTATCAAGCACAACAAATGAATACCATCAGTAGCACTGGAAAAGATATTTATAAATATTTTTGGTTTTGTTTCATGCGTCTTTGTCACCATGAAAATTCCCAAGTAAGTGATGTGGATCACTAGGATCGCTTAAATACCTTGACTTTGCCTTAGCCAGAATTTCACAGTTCTAAATCCACAATCATTAACAAGATTTTTTATTTTTTTTATTTTTTTGTATTTTAATTTTTTTTTTGACAAACTAGAATAATTCTAACAAAGTTTTGTGAACACAATCCCCGACAGCAGCGCCAAAAGCTTGACTACGTTCTGGCAAGTGGACCAGTTTGTCGTCGAGCAATAATTCACACTCTAGGTGTCTAGAATGAGTTCGTATCCACAGGGATCGTGTCAAACCTTCGCTAGTGCTATTCTAGTTCGTGTGTTTTTGCATTCGCTTTGATTTTTAGGAAAAATGTTTTTAATTTATAAAAATAGCGATATGCTTGCAAGAAAATAAAAGGTTTGATTCAGAAACATAGATGATAGGTATGGTGGTTGAACTTACTCCCTCCCTCATACTTGGCATAATCGGTGTATAACATAGTCATTCGTACTATTATCGGACGTCGATTCTATCCTTTTTGTAGTAGCACCTTACTGATACCCTATGTAGGCAAAGTCCCACTACTTTTGCAACTAAGGTACCTACGAGAGCCTAACCTCGCTTTGTCACATACCCTAAATTACTAGGTAAAGTTATTTACAAACATGCATTATGACCATCGACCATCCAATACCCCTAGATCTTAGTTACGGTTATTCAGTCCTAATTGTTATTACAACTAGTTCCTGATTCTTCCTCTAATTATTAAGACATAACTAGTTCAAGATTATTTTGCCGTTCCTTTAACCTAGTGTTATTTATTACTAGTTCCGGACAAATAATAGAGAGAACCCTAATGTGCTACGATTAAAGTAAACCCTAATTATTTATTCTAAGACGTCGCTGTTTATCCGGCCAAGATTCTGACTAACGATATTAAAGCAAGAAAACAAATAACAAATAATAATTTATAAAGACGATTTATTATAACATTAACTCAATTACATGACCCAAGTATTCATCGGGGAGTTCATCTTCTCCACCACAACCTAAGGAATTATTACAAAAGACTACATAATTAAATTGCAAGAATCTAACTATAAAAAGCCTAAAGAATCATACCTTGCTGAGTTAGTTTTCCCGTAAGGGGAGAAAACTATGCCCTTAGAGCTCCTCCGGACTTCTCTCCAAAAGGAATAGAAAGTTCTTATATTTCTGAATGAAAAATAATGAATTATGGAGGCTCTATTTATACTTTTCGTAATGGGCCTCAGCAAGCCATCGTGGCACGCTAAGTCCATCGTGCCACGATGAGCAGATTCAGTTCAAAATTATAACTGATCATGTGCGTTTGATCTGCGTGATCACCACACAAAGTCATCGTATTGCGCTGTGAGCCATCGTGTTACGATGCTAAGATTCTCTTCAAAAATATAATTGATTCTGTCTTGGCGAGCAAGCAGTTCTCATCGTGCCACGTTGGGAGCCATCGTGACACGATGAGCTGTTTTTCTTCATTTTTGGGTTTTTTCTTGTCTTTTGCGTATCTTCACCTTGTCTTGATGCTTTTTCTCGATTCTTCAGATTTTTGTTGATATTTGGGCCTGTCTTGGTCATTTTACTACTAATAATACTACCTAAAATACTGCAGAAATTCCTATCATCAGATGTATTGGCGTCTCTGGCCTTTCTAATACCAATGCCGCCGAGCTTTTTAGGCTTAGTGATCATGTCGCAACCAACTAAATGAATCCTCGTATCATATGAACCTTTCCAAAGAAAATTTCTCGTCGTTCTATCAATAAAATCACAGGTGGTTTGGGGCATCCAGACTATTTGCATATAATAATTTGGAATAAAATTCAACACGGATTTAACTAAAGTTATCTGACCCGCTTTATTGAGCATATTATATTGCCAACTAGCAAGTCTCTTGCTAATTTTTTCTTCTAAGAACTCAAAACCTCTCCTTTTTAGCCGCCCGTGTAACTTGGGAAAGCCAAGATATTTCTCTAGAGAAAGAGTGTGGTTAATACCTATGCTAGTAACAATGGAGGGGATTTTCCCTCTCCTAGTGGTGGAGGAGAAGAAAACTTTTGATTTATTAATATCAACCTTTAACCCTGAGTAGTTCGCAAACCGCTTGAGCGTAGAGGCAATGTTCAGAGCTTGGGACTTGGTTGCTTTGGCAAAAAGAAGGACATCATCAGCAAAGAAAAGATGCGACGGTGGCGGACCATTCTTAGAAAGTCTCACAGGTTTCCAAAGACCATCATCTATATTTTTATAATGATATGCGACAAATATTCCATACACAACACAAACAGGTAGGGCGATAAAGGGCCTCCTTGCCTAAGACCCCTAGTGGGGGTAAAGCTCGGAAGACGACGACCATTCCACAGAATCGATAAAGAGGAATTAGTGACACAAAACATGATCAGTTATATCGACACAGGGGGAAAACTATTCATGATCGGGCAAAAATGAAGGAACTCCCAGCTAACATTGTCATAGGCTTTCTCGAGGTCTATCTTGAACACCATATCCCCTTTTTCCTTTTGGATTTTCTCATAGTGTGAATAGCCTCCTGGAGGATGATAGCATTTTTAGTAGTCCCTATCCTAGGAAGAAAGCTGCTCTGGTATGGGCCAATAATTTGAGTGAGGAAAGGGCGCAATCTGTTGACCATAATCTTAGTGATGGGCTTATAAATAGTGTTACATAAACTGATGGGCCGGAACTCTTTGAAGTTGTTCGGACAATCGGTCTTCGGAATTAAGGCAATTAGGGTCTCGGAGAGGGACGGGGGAAAGCCACTTGCTCAAAAGCAGTAGATACCAGGCGAACAACATCATAACCTATAATATGCCAATATTGCTTAAAGAAAATGCCCCGTAAGCCATCAGGACCTGGAGCCTTAAAAGGATGCATTTGATTCAAGGCTTGAGTAACTTCTTCTTTTGTTATCTTACTGGTAAGAGAGATACAAGCCTCTTCATTGAGTGTTGGGCTGTGAGAACCATCATTTATCGCATTTGAAGCACTCAAGTTATTGGAGCAAAAGAGGTTTTTAAAATACTTTTGGGCTTCCTCCTTAAGCAAATCATCATCAGTACACCATGAGTAGTTTGGGATGTGGAGACCATGGATTTTATTTTTCTTCCTTTTGATGACAGTTTTAGTATGGAAGAACTTGGTGTTGCGGTCCCCCAGCTTTATCCAGTCGTCTCTCGCCTTCTGGTACCAATGAATCTTTTCCTGCCTCAAGATCAAATCATAATCCTTTTGTAATTCTCTTTGAAGATAAATTAATCTAGCCGAGTCAACTCTTTCTAAGGCACTTTGAATACCTATCAGTTTGCGCTCAATTTGGTTCTTCTTCTTGGGAATATTACTGAAACTCTCCTTGTTAAAACTAATGGAATCTTGCTGAACCTGATGAAGGCAACTAACGAAATCCCCTGGTTACTTCCCCCAAGCTACCTTAACAATATCAGAGTAGTCAGGGTGGGTAATCCATGCTGCTTCAATTCTGAAGGGTTGAGGGCCAATGGCCCTAATTCTCTCGGGGAAGGCCGCAACGCAGGAGCTATGGTCAGAGTGAAATTTGCATAGCACCTCAACATAAGCTTTAGGAAAGGCCATGCTCCAAGGGACGTCTGCGAAAGCCCTATCCAGCTATAGGGTTGGTTCACTGGGGACTTCCCTAAGGGGGTTAAGCCTAACTTGTTTAAATTTTAGGGTTAATAGGTTGTTACCCCCTGCTAATTAGTGGGCGTATTTTGCGTTACCCCCTACTAAAAATTCCTTGAAGATTACCCCCTTGCAAAGTAATTTTTTTTTGGTTCGCCCCTTGGATTCACTTTTTAAATCGGTTATTTTGTTTAACCGATTTAAAAATTTATGTTTTTTAAATATGTTTTTTTGTTCAACCGATTTAAAAAGTACAAATTTCTTGCACCCAAGAGGGGACATACAAGTGGGGAAACCAAAAAAATTTACTTTGCAAGAGGAGAATCTTCAAGAAATTTTTAGCAGTGGGTAACGCAAAACACGCCCACTTAGCAAGGGGTAACAACCTATTAACCCTAAATTTTATCTTTGTGCTATTATTCATGCTTGTATATATATATTAAGGGTGTTCGCAGTCCGGTTTGGTTCGGTTTTGAGTATAAAAATCATCTTAATCGCGAAATAAAATTGCATGCGGTTCGGTTTGGTTCAGTTGGTTTTTAAAAAGTCATTCAAACCAAACCAAATCGAACCAATGCGGTTAGGGTTGGTTCGGTTTCCGCGGTTTATCACGATATAAAAAATATGACAATATTACCAACATGTTACAAAATAAACATGGGAAATTTTAATTTATTTTATTGTTTACATGATATAATATGCATATACATAAATTGCATACACTAAGAACTTATTTTTGATAGTAATAGTATAGTGCTGAATCAGGTGAAATTATATGTTTTTACAACCTACTATTTTATGGACTCAATTTGGGTTTGACTTGCTAAATTTGACTAGGTAATAAGTTAATTGCTACTAGTTGATATAGTCAAGTTAACTTTTGCGATTTGGTTTGATTCGATTTTCTAAAATGAAAATAGCAAACCAAACCATGCGATTTAGAAGAAAAATGATCCGCGACAGTTTTCACTGAATGCAGATTTTCAGTTTGGATTAATTCGACTTGCGGTTTTTGGTTCGAATTCAATCAACCCTAATATATATAGCAAAAATAGACAAAGAAAACAGACAGTGGAAAGTAGGGAAAGACAACAAACGTACAGTACTACTAGAGAAAACCCAAAAAAATCTTAGGAGTCAAGAAGCCATAGTGTTTTTTCTTTAACCAATAAGTCAATTGTTTATGAGATTAGGTTGATTTTCTATGATGCCACATCACATTTAGGGGTATATATATGTCATCAATGAGGTAAACGTGTTTGTATATGGTGCTACCGTACAAATGAAGACGATCAATTTGCAAGTGAGTGAGCATTGACATTTCAACTCTACATAACGTGAGGGATCACCTCAAGAAGGAAAAAGAAAGCAAAAATGTCACCAAAACTAAATGTCTTATCCCAACAATATGACATTTTAAATTCATTCTTTACATAATTTTAATAGGACTTTTAGCCCCTTTAAAAAAATGCATGCACCTAGTTTTAATCTTATTGTTAACTTGTATTTTTTTTTTTAAAAAAAAATATTTAAAAAAAAATCTGTAAAAAATGATTTCTAGATTAAGGTTTTCATTACTTTTAGGATTCATAAATTTATATTTAATTCATTTATGTTAAAATAAATTAAATTTTAGTAAATAAATATTTTATATTATTCTAAACAAGCATGGAAAAATCATTTAAAAGTTTTAGAGTTTAAGAATAATTAAACATATTTAATTTTAACATAGCCTAAAACTACATGTAGGAAAATTTATAAGGACCAAAAATAATATATTGTATTTTGATGGTAAGAAACAGTAAGAAAA
The DNA here is from genome assembly GCA_954870985.1 of Trifolium fragiferum. Classification (NCBI taxonomy): domain Eukaryota; kingdom Viridiplantae; phylum Streptophyta; class Magnoliopsida; order Fabales; family Fabaceae; genus Trifolium; species Trifolium fragiferum. The sequence goes on along the minus strand of OX940792.1, from coordinate 44,823,869 downwards.
CTCTTTCATAAAGTCCATTTAAGACAAATTTTATCATCATGTTTTCGACAAAATATATGTTATGGTGATCAAAACTGTCGAATTTTAACATATGTTAAGATGATCAAACCTGCAATTAAACCTTCTGTATGAACACTAATAATGAGTGCATCCTTTCCAATATACGTCACTTTCTTCCACTTTTTTCAATTCACACATCAATATTTCTAAATCTCAAGACTAATAATGTGTTTTATCTTCTCATTTCCAATCAAGTTTGTTCAACTTTCACAAATTAATGCCATTAAAAAAAATGCCACACTAATGTGTTCATTTTCCAAAAATGATGGATCTAATCTATAGTATTAAAAATCAGATTCATAAATTATTCAATAAATCTAAAAATTAAATTTTTACTTATATTATTAAGAATGGAGGGGATATTAATTTATAATTATGTAAAATAAATTAAATACTCTTCGATATAAGTTCTCATAAACTCAGATTTTACTGTAAATATAAATAATGTTCAACTTTTTAAATTTATTGAAAATGTATCTAAATTAAATTGAAAAAAGTTTGGTTAGCAACAATATGGCAGAGTTTGGAAAGTGACTGGGAGGCAAGAAACGTGAGTGGGTTATGCTATTGCTTTGCTACTTACTTACTGCTGCTATGAAATGATGATAGAATAGTGGGTTGGTTTGTTTGATGACTCACGCCGGCAGCTTTTTTCTAACTCTCTTTCTCATCAAACCTCACTCAATTGCCAGTTCGGCACGCCTGCTCCCACTCACTCATCCATTCTTCGAATCACTCGAACCACTTAATATATTATTTTCTTCATTCTTTACTAGTAATAGTAATTTTTATATTTATCTTAAATAATAGTTACAAAAAGCTAATCCACTAACATCTCTTCCTTTCTTAGCTTTTTCTCATGCTTTTTGTCAGAGATTTCTATTTTATTTTATAGCTAGGTCATATGCAGCACCCTATTCTATTTTTGCAAGATTTTATTGACCAAGATTAAGTACTTATCTCAGTCAATTCCCGTCTCCATTAACCTATTTTTTACAAAAAAGAAGCCCTCTCCCAATAAAAGAATATACTAACCTAGAAAAGAAAACCCCACTTGCATATTCCTAGCACATCATCGATTACACAAAAAGGAATGTAAATTAAATTATTGAATGAGATATTTTAAATTATTTTAATTTTTTTTAGAGATATTATTTTAAATTTTAAATAATTAATTAATTTTCTTGTCAAAAATGAATAATTAATTTTCAGTTAATTGGTAAATATATGAAGATCATTAAATATAGTTTCTAAATTTTGCAAATTGATAAATATCCACAAAATTGTAAAGTGTCACTAAATCTAGAGGATTGATGTGACACATTAGCTAAATATATAAGTGTTTCCTATCACCACATCAAAGAGTATAGTTTCCGTGTTTTCTCCTTATCTTCGTATGCTCTTTTTGTTTTCATTTTTTAAAGCACTTTTAGTACTCTTTTACAGTATTTAGTTTGATATATATTTGCTATTAAAAAAATAGAGGCTAATTATTAGCACAAAATTAAACTGTCTCTTCATAATTACAATTGGTGACAAATGTGTTCATGAGATGATTTAAAATTGGAGAATGTTAACTTATGCCCTTAAGGCACATAATAAGAAGATAAATATGAAAAACATTTATTAAAACATGCATACCATTTATTTATCTAAGTATTAAATTTTTTGTATCATTAAATGCTACATTTCTATTTTTAGGAAGTCAACATGACCCTTTAAAATTTATAGATAAAATAGTCTAAATTAACATTGATGCGAGATCAAAGTCCAATGTGGTATATCCAGTAAATATGTCACGACACAAGTTAACATAAACACTATCTTAAATGAACAATTTTAAGGATGTATTTGTTAATTCAAAAAAAAAAATTGATAAACTATTTTGATTGATTGTTATAATTTTGAAAATAAATTTACATACTTACTCTTAAAAATTTATTAAGTATTGATAACTAAATAATTGAGCTCAAATTATTAATAATTTTCAATTAAAAACGAATCATATTACTCAAGAATCCAAATTTGAATTTCAGATGAAATATACAATCTTTGATTATCTTTCAGTCGAATTTCAAATTACCAAAACCATTTTTCAAATAATTAATAAGTTAAAAAAAGTGCATTGAATATTGTTTGAAAATCATCTAATATAACCGATCTAATGAAATATTCAAAGAGAAGTGATGTTTGAATATAAAAATTTGTTGCAATTGTTTTGTGTGTATTTATAAAATATCTATAAAGTAAAAAAATATATATAATAAAGATAAATAGATACATTATCAAAAATGTTGTCAATTTGTTTACCAAATTAAAAAAAAAATGTTGTCAAATTGTTTTATGTTCAAATGATATATCTTCTTGGGTAATATTCCTCTTTAATGTACTAAAATTCAAACTTCATTGTTGCCAAAGAAATTAATCATAAAACTTTATTGCTTCCACTAATTAATCATAAAAACTATAAACTGTTTTATAAGCTTTCTTAAACCTACAAAATATTTTAAAAGTATTTAGAAAAACATATACCTCAAAATTACAATATTTAGAAAAATGAAGGTATATATTCTCATAAGGTAAATAGAATCTATCCAAAGTTGAAAATCCAATAATCTCCAACCGTACAGTAACCCCCTCCAACTCCCACAGTTAAAAACACATTACTAGGACCATATTGCTTGTGCTTAGAAGCAACTATATTGGATTTGGTGTGTATCTATCTATTTGATTAAATGGATACATTGTTTAGGCTTGTCAATTTCCACCAACAACCACAATATCAACCTGATCCTTCTTCCCTCAACTCCACCACCACCTTAACAACATCAAGCAGTTCTAGATCCTCAAGACAAACAACACCAACAACAACATATTACTACAATCATCAACAACAACAAGAAGAAGACGAAGAATGCTTCAACAACTTTTATTACATGGATCATAATAACAATAATGAAGAAGATTTATCTTCATCTTCTTCTAAACAACATTACTATAATTATCCTTATGATCAAAATCAAACCCATCACCACCATGTTTCTCCTACTACTATTACTACTACTACAAACACAAACACCACCTTTAATACTATTAACACCCCCACAAACACCAATATTAATTACTCTTATTCACCCTCTCAAGATTACTTCAACTTTGAATTCTCCGGCAACAACTCATGGTCACAAAACATCCTCCTTGAAACCGCACGTGCCATTTCCGACAACAACACAAACCGAATTCAACAACTTATGTGGATGTTAAACGAGCTTAGTTCTCCTTATGGTGACACGGATCAAAAACTTTCATCTTATTTTCTTCAAGCTTTGTTTAGTCGAATGAATGATGCTGGTGATAGAACCTACAAAACTTTAACATTTGCGTCGGAGAAAACATGTTCTTTTGATTCAACTAGGAAGATGTTGTTGAAGTTTCAAGAGGTTAGTCCATGGACAACATTTGGACATGTGGCATCAAATGGAGCTATCTTAGAAGCATTAGAAGGTAACCCTAAACTTCACATAATTGATATCAGCAACACTTATTGCACTCAGTGGCCAACGCTTCTCGAAGCGCTGGCCACTCGCTCGGATGATACTCCTCATCTTCGATTAACTACAATTGTCACCGCTGTCAGCGGTGGCTCTGTTCAAAAAGTTATGAAGGAAATCGGCGCAAGGATGGAGAAATTCGCGAGGCTAATGGGTGTACCATTTAAATTCAAAATCATTTTCAGCAATTTAAGGGAGTTGAATTTAAGCGATTTAGATATCAAAGAAGATGAAGCTTTGGCTATAAATTGTGTTAACTCTTTGCACTCAATATCCGGTGCGGGTAACCACCGCGATAAGTTTATATCTTTGCTTCGAGAATTAGAGCCTAGGGTTATGACAGTGGTTGAAGAGGAAGCCGATTTCGAGGTTTGTTTTGGTTCGGATTTCGTGGAAGGTTTCGGAGAATGTTTAAGGTGGTTTAGGGTTTATTTTGAAACACTTGAAGAGAGTTTTTCAAGAACAAGTTGTGAAAAGTTAATGCTTGAAAGAGAAGCGGGGAGAAGTATTGTTGATTTGGTTGCTTGTGATGCTTTTGAATCAGTGGAGAGACGTGAAACGGCGTCACGGTGGAGGAGAAGGTTGCATGGTGGAGGGTTTAATACGGTGTCGTTTAGTGATGAAGTTTGTGATGATGTTAGGGCTTTGTTGAGAAGGTATAGAGAAGGGTGGTCAATGACACAGTGTTCATCTTCTTCTTCTTCTTCCGATGACGGAATATTCTTGTCGTGGAAGGAAAAGCCGGTGGTGTGGGCCAGTGTGTGGAGGCCATGAGTGACCTATGGAAGGTTCATGTGATGGTGGATGATTCGCACGTGTGCTGCGTTTTTTTGGCACGTGCGGTTGGGATTAATTTTCGTTGTTATAATTAATTAATGGGGCTTCTTTTTCTTTGATCAAAATATATAAGTTTGATATTAAGTATAAGTAGGCAAGCATAAGATTCGATTAATTAAAGGAGTTTGCTTGTATTAAAAGGGAGGAAGTAAATTTTTTGGTAATATTTATGATTGGTTTTTATTTTTATTTACAAAAGAATAGGGTTTGTGGTCTTTGATATATTTATAAATTTGTATGAACTTATATATATAAAAGTAATTTTTCATCTCAATTATTTCTTGTCATGAATATTAATTTGTTTTTTGAGAGTTTAATTCTCGTACATCAATATAAAAAGTTTTATATCATTATGATATTATAAAATCATTTGTGTAGTGGTTATCATCATAAAATTCAAATGTATATAATGATTTAACGATTATAATTGAGAAACAGTGTAAGATTATTCTGATGATGTATATCAATTATTATTTTTCTAATAAGAAAAGTTTAAGTGCGAATTTGATACTCGCTAAAGTTAAAACATATTTTTGTGGGTTAAATTGCATATTTGGTCCCTTACATTTATTTTAGATTTTAATTTGATCTCTTAAGTTTAAAAAGTTTTAATTTGGTCCTTTACGTTTATTTTAAGTTTCAATTTGGTCCTTTCCGACAGTTTTGTCACATGTGGCAGACGGTTTGCATATGTGGACAGACACGTGGTCACTTTGACATTGCGACACGTGTCCAATTGAAAGAGTAAACTGACGGAAATGACCAACTTATGCAAGCGGTGGAAACATAAGGGACCAAATTGAAACTTTTTAAACGTAAGGGATCAAATTGAAAACTAAAATAAACATAAGAGACGAAATGTGTAGTTTAGCCTATTTTTGTGTCATGAATATTAGTCGTTAACAAGGTTATATTGCATTATCACCCACATTCAAACTCAAACGAACTCACATTATTGTCAACTAGCTTCCAGACGAGCACGTTAAGCACCAACCTTTTCGTTTGTCTCGAATGACAATTATAGCAGTGATAAAATTAAGTATAATAATTTAAACAAAATTTTATTAAATTTAATTGGAAGAGAAGTATTATTAATATGAAAAAGAAAATAAAGGGTGGAAGCATAAATCAAATCCACCAAAACAAGATTAATGAAGTCGATAATAATGAGACAAACTAAAACTTTGTCTCTAAAAAAATTCTCTCTAGAACAAATTGATAGTTGATTCCACCAGGCTAAATTATCAACAAGAATTCAGCATTGGCTAATATGTCTGTGCAAGTAAATCTCTCTTTATAAATATGGAAAAATCTATCAAAACCAAATTTTTTAATGATATAAAGACAATTTTTTCATTTGATCTCTTAAGCTTACAAGGAACCCAAATTTTATTATGTATTCAATTTCTAATGATATAATACAATTTTCTACATTTGAGTTCCCATAATTCTCCTAAATTTAAGGTTATTATGACTTATGAGTTTAATAAATAACAAGGTTTTTTTAATAAATAATAAGGTTTTGATGGTTAAAAAAATAAAAACATGAAAATGAAATTTTAAAGATATTTGGGCCTCACGAATCTTAGTACGGCCATCGAGTGGGTTTATGATTGTGGGGAATCCATAAAAAAGGCATTAGTGGCCAGCACGTTATATGTTATAGTGCCCAAAGCCAATCCAAGAAAAAGCTATAATCTTCTTTTTTCTTTCCTCTCTTTTCTTTTCCATTCTTCCCATCATCTCCAAGTCTAAAAGCCTATCATCTTTTATATATGATGACCATAGTTTTAGGTTACTCTCTTCATGCCCCCCAACGTTTCATTGAAGCAAGAATTTTATATATATTAGAGGTCCCTTTTGCCCATGAAAGCCAAACAATTATAACTTATAAGTATATAAAAAATTGAAAAATTATTAATAGTGGGTACATCTTTTAATGGGTTGCATATCTAAAATATTTGATGGTATTTGCCTCCTCTAACATAACACATCAACTCTCTCTACTTTTGCACCTTTTCCCACCTTTGGTTATAAAACAATATAATTACTTTTCTTTATGTATTTTTAAAGTGTGTTTGATGCATGCTGGCCCATACCTTCTACATGTGTAAGCTTTAGTCTTCTTTTCAATAAAATTGACAATGACCAGCTTATGCCTTTTATGTTTCTATGGGACCATATTCATGAAGGAAAAAAGCTTACTCGATGTGTTTAATTTCCAACTCATAAGTACTTCAGGGTTTTGTCTCTATGTCTATTTTTTCCATTTTGAAACAAAATCTTCAGCACATCCTTCAGACAATTATAGAATAATTTCATTTTGGTAATTTAATTAGTGATAGAAATTTAAGCAATATTTTATTGAAATTATTAAAACTAAATTGATATGACATCTACTCATTTTGGATCAGACATGCATGTTGTGGCTTTGTGTCATTGAAGAGGACACACACCAGGATGCTTTCTCTTCCCACCCCCCCTATATCTTTTTCACCCCCCAATATTCCGATTTTGCCGTTGTAAAAAAGTTCGGAACGTATTTTCCGAATTTTTCCTAGAGTAAATTCGACAAAAATTTCGGAAAATACATTCCGAAATTCACATTCAAGGCAAAAAAAAGTTCGGAAAATACGTTCCGAACTTTTTGACCAAGGGCAAAATCGGAAATTCGGGGGGTGAAAGAGATATGTGGTGGGTGGGAAGAGAAAACTTCACACACCAGATATAGGGCCATTACAACCCATTGGCTACCTAATCAAGGCCCACTATCAAGCCTTGCTAGAATAAGCCAAGCAAGTAGAAAATTTCTTTTCGCACCCCCACTATACTTGCGCATTTTTTGGCATTCTCAATTTACCCCATCGCTACTTAAGATGCGAGTATACAAAATTGCAAAAACTGGAACACCACGGTTCGCATGCTACATAGCGAACGATGTTCGCATTCCACAACTGCATATTTGTACTTTTGTGCCACTAAAAAATCCTTGTATGTCATCATCATCCATTTATCCTCAAGTGCTTGGCCGACACGTTATGGAATAAGAGTGTGCTTGATTTGATTGTATCTTTCTTCACTACCAAACACTTCTATATATCTTTGTGTTCTTCAATTCAACTGACAAATTAAGACAGATTCATTTGGTAAGCATCAATAGATTCTCCAATTAATTAGGCCAACAACAACACAAAATTCGCAGTGTCCGTCCCCTGCAACGTCTATGGTATTCTCAAAAAACAGGTGCATGAAAAGAGGCAACTGGTCCAAGTTGGGCCAAACACATTTCAGTGAGGCATGAAAGAAGAACGCTTCTTAGAGCGCTCGTCTGACTATAACGTAATTTGTCTCTTTGACGAATCTTTTGGCCACATCGACGTGGTGTCAAGATATACAAATTGTCGTTGTCAGCATTGCTAAATCTGGCCTGTTAAGGACAAACATTCAATACCTTGGTAAAAAAAAACCTATAAATGTACTGTTACTGCCTTACTGGTATGGTTCGCTGTCTGGTTAGCAAACACCCATAGGTTCGCATTCTAAATGGCGAACTACACCATTTAATTTTCCTATGACTATTGGTTTAATTTATGTGTTTCATTGAATACTGTAACTGATCGACGTTCGCATTCTAGGAAGCAAACTCCCTGTTATATCGCCTTCTAACAAGCAAACACCTTCACTGTTCGTTGTCTGAGATGCGAACGGTGTTGATGTTCGCCACCTAGGATGCAAACTCAATCCATACCGAAAATATCTTAAATACGCAAAATATTAATAAATTGATTATACTTTAACTAGGGGTGGGCATGATTTGGTTTAAAACCAAAATTGCATAAAAACTGAACCGAATTGTTTTTATAGTTTAAAAAACCAAAACTGAACCGTTATTGAAAATTTAAACTGAACCAAACGGTTGAATTAACTAATTAACTAGTTCGGTTTATTAGTTAACCATAACTGCTTTTTTTATAAAAATTTTAATTGACAATTTTTATTTTTTACAAACTTAATGATAAGTGCCAAAAAATAGTAAAATTTCATATATAAATTAAGGCACTTATTAACTTATTTTGCAAGTAATGTATATAAAATTCTCAAGATTGTGTAAATATTTGTTTTGATTCAAATTGCATCCATTTTGCTTAATCCCAACCCATTTTGTAGGTTTTGATCTAAGTGAAGGAGTTTTGAACAAAGGAGCAGAAAAAGAGAACATTTAATGATTTGGCTAAACAAGAAGAAGCGGTCCAAAGCGAAGCAAGTCAGTAGCTTTTAGAGAAGAAGCGAGAGAAAGCGAGAGAAAGCGAAAGAAAGCGAATTTTAGGCGGTCAAAAGCAAAACCATTTGTGAAGAAAGGTCATTTAGCTGAGCGAGCCATAATTAGGTAAGCGAAATGTTAATTTCTGGTTTAGTATAAATAGGTATCAGTTGCTAAAAAAAACGATCCCATTCACTTTTTCTGAGTTTTAAACAGAGAGAAACATTGGAAATCAGTTTTATAAGGGTTTTGAAGGTGGATTGCTCATCTTTGTTGAGGGATCAACTCATGGTGTTTATTCATCTCATTTCTCTTCATCCTTGTAAGATTAACATGATTATGGGTAACTAACTTCTCTTTTGTGGATTAGATGTAAAATTTCTCTATTAGTATGTATTTATATTAATCATGGTTTTATATATATTCTAGTTGCAAATCAATATGGATGTTATTCTTGTTGCTATTGTTTTTATCTTTGGATTTGAAAGAATATAGGAATATATGTTTTGAATCTTGATCTAGGATAACATCTATTAAAAGCTAAGCTCTAGGAATAGACTTAGATTTAATATTCACTTTAAAGTATTGGAACTTAATGATATTATATCGATTAAGCACTCGAGGGATCGGGGTTTAATAGATATAATAGATTTCTCGACGTTATCTGGGAACGGAAACGTTTGACGAGTAAATACGTGATAATATTGATAAGTAACTAGAATATGTATAATTGATTAAGTAAATGCATACGAATAAGTTATTTGAGTCTAATCCCAGCAATTTAATCTCTTTGTTAAAGAAATCAATCATTTACCGTTTTTACTATCTCACAAGCAAACTTTAGTTACAAAATATGTTTGAAAAACCCGCACTTAAAATCATTTTAATTGTTGAAACGCATTTAATATCGCACTAGTCCCTGTGGATACGATATACGCAAAATACTTGCTTTTGCACTTTAACAAAATGGCGCCGTTGCCGGGGACTGGCGTTTGATATTAGTTGCATTTTTACAATTTCTATCATTTTAAGCAATTTTGCACTTTTAAATTTTGTTTTACTATATTTTCCATCGTGCACGCTAACTTGTGTGGTTGGTTGTTAAGCTTTTTATGCGAAGACAGGTTTCGCCTGATCAATTACTTTTCGATCCTGAGATTGAAAAAACAGCCCGAAAAAGAAATAGTAAGAACAGGAAAAAGCGACAACAAGCCAAACAAAAACAGCAACAAGAAGGAACTTCTGTTTCTATTTCTTCAACATCTTCTGTTGCCGAAGAAACAATGGCAGCACCTACACCACCCACTCCCGAACCATGCCAAAATAGCCCGAGACGTTTGGCTCACTTGGCAAGACCAAGAGCTGGAGCCAGACAAACTGAGCTGAAAACGGGTTATTTACAATTGTTACATGCTAACCCTTTTGCAGGTTTGCCACATGAAGATCCGTACAATCATCTTGTTAAGTTCTATGAGATAGCTGGTTCACTTGGAGCCACTGAAGCGGAGGAAGAATCGGTGTTCCAAAGAGGATTTCCACATTCATTGATTGGTAAAGCAAAGGAATGGTATCTTGATCAACCTACTCAAGTAATGACCAATTGGAATACCCTTGAGGAGAAGTTTCTTGAAAGATTCTTTCCACATCACAAGTTCATGGAAGCTAAGACGAGTATTGCTGTGTTCTCTCAAGGTTCAAATGAAACACTCTGCGAAGCTTGGGAAAGATACAAGACTATGTTAAGGAAGTGCCCGAATCACGGTTTTGATGAACTTACTCAAATTCACATCTTCCGCAACGGACTCCTTCAACAACCAAAGCTTTTATTAGATGCCACAACCGGTGGTTCACTATTGTCACTAAGTGCTGCTGATGCAATAGCAATCATTGAAAAGATGGCACTAAGTGATCATCAAGGTGAATGCAACAGGAATCCATCACAAAGAAAACCAGGAGTTCTTGAACTTGATACGTCAGATGCTATGTTGGCTCAAAATAAACTTCTTACAAACACTGTGGAAGAGCTTTCAAAGCAAATGTCCAAACTGATTACTCTACAGGAAGGGTCAAGTAAAGCCAAGCAAATTGCATATTGTGAGTTGTGTACTGGAGATCATCCAACTGGTCATTGTCCTCCGACAAATGAGGAAGTGAACTTTATGGGAAATCAGCAAAGGCAAGGTCAATATCAAAACAACACTGGTTATCAAAGAGGTGGTAATTCAAACTATAATCAAGGTTGGAGACAAGATGCTGAAACATCTAATAGGCAGAATCTGTATGAGAATTACAACCAGCGTCCCCAGCAAAATCAAAACTCAAAGTTGGAAGAGAATGTGAACAAGCTCATGGACATGCAGCAGCAGCAAATGCAGCAGTTGATGAATCAAAATCAACAAAACCTGCAATATCCGAGAAGTAATGATGTCGTGTTAAGGAATTTGGAAACTCAACTGCAACAAAACCAACAACACCAGAGAAACACTGATGCGGCACAAAGAAATTTTGAAACTCAGATGGGTCAGTTGGCTAAACAAATGGCCAATAATAGCAATCAAGGAGGATCATTCACCGCCAACACCGAAACTAATCCAAAAGAATGCAAGTCCATCAAAACTAGAAGTGGCAAGGAGATTGGTAAGGGTATTGGTGATAATCTTGTGAAAGAGAGGGCTGTTGTTGAGGCAAGAGAAAAAGAAGAGGAGAAGGCAGAAGAAAGTGAGTGTGAGACAGAAAAAAAGAATAAAGAAGGAGTATTAGTTGAAAAAGAAAAAAATCAAAAAAAATGAAAAAGATGAAAAAAATAAAAAAGATGAGTGTGAGTGTGAAGTGAGTGAAGAGAGGGAGATCAATAATCAAAAGTCTAAAGATGAAAAGAGTATTCAGAAGAGTCCTCCTATTCAACACTTACCATATCCTCATGTTCCGACAAAGAAAGACAAGGAAAGACAGTATGCAAGGTTTATGGATATTTTTAAGAGATTACAGATTAACATTCCATTTTCCGAAGCCTTGGAGCAGATGCCTACCTATGCAAAATTCATGAAAGAAATTTTGACAAAAAAGAGAAGATACACCGATGAGGAGACCATTCAGCTTGATGCTAGTTGTAGAGCAATTATTCAAAGAACGTTACCTCAAAAAGAAAGAGATCCAGGAAGAGTTACATTACCTGTCACCATTGGAAATATTAATATTGGAAAAGCTCTCATTGATCTAGGTTCAAGCATCAATCTTATTCCTTTATCTGTCATTGAAAGGATTGGTGGTTTGGATATGACTCGCACAAGGATGACATTGCAGCTAGCAGACAAATCCATCACACATCCATCCGGAATAGCAGAAGATGTTCTGGTTAAAGTTGATAAGTTCTTGTTTCCGATCGACTTTGTGGTGATGGATATTGAAGAAGATGATGATGTTCCTCTTATTTTAGGCAGACCTTTCATGAAGACAGCACGGATGATGATAGACATTGATGATGGGATAATGAAAGTAAGAGTTCAAGATGAAGAGGTCAGTTTCAATCTGTGGGAAGCAATGAAGCATTCAAAAGATAAAGGAGTGTGTTTCAAGATGGATGCTACTGAAGATGCCATCATGGATGTAAGGAAGCAATTGCATAACCCTTCATCTCTTGAACAAGCCCTGACAAATGCTCTAAATGAACTTGATTCCGATAAAGAGAAAGAAATTGAAGAGTGTTTGAAAGAACTAGATGATTTCAAAGAGGTTTCTCCATTCAAAGCTAAAATTGAAGAGTTGAAAGATGAAGCAAAGCCGGTCGACGTGAAGCTCGAACTGAAAACATTGCCCGCCCACTTGAAATATGCATTTCTTGAAGAAGGTAGTAGTAAACCGGTCATAATCAGCAGCTCTTTATCAGCTCATGAGGAGAACAGTTTGATTCAAGTTTTGAAAAACAATAAAGAGGCTATAGGATGGGTGTTATCTGACTTGAAAGGTATTAGCCCGTCATATTGTATGCACAGTATCATGATGGAAGAGAATTACAAGCCTGTGGCACAACCTCAACGTCGATTAAATCCTACAATGAAGGAGGTTGTGAGAAAGGAAGTAGTGAAGTTGCTTGAGGCCGGTATGATTTATCCAATTTCAGACAGTGCCTGGGTGAGTCCAGTCCAGGTGGTTCCAAAGAAAGGAGGTATGACGGTAATAAAAAATGACAAGAATGAGTTGATTCCGTCAAGAACAGTTACAGGATGGAGAATGTGCATCGATTATCGGAGACTGAACAAAGCAACCCGAAAAGATCATTTTCCATTGCCTTTCATGGATCAAATGCTTGAGAGGTTATCCGGTCAAGAGTTCTACTGCTTTCTAGATGGGTATTCAGGGTACAATCAGATCACAGTCAATCCCGAAGATCATGAGAAGACAGCATTTACGTGCCCCTTCGGTGTCTTTGCATATAGACGGATGCCTTTCGGGTTATGTAATGCTCCTGCAACATTTCAACGGTGTATGCAAGCTATCTTTTCCGATTTAATTGAAAAATGCATTGAAGTGTTCATGGATGATTTCTCAGTGTTTGGCCCTTCATTTGATTCTTGTCTGAAGAACTTGGACACCGTACTGAAGCGGTGTGTTGAAACTAATCTGGTTCTAAATTGGGAGAAGTGTCATTTCATGGTGACGGAAGGCATAGTACTTGGTCACAAGATTTCTTCCAAAGGCATTGAAGTGGATAGAGCAAAAATTGAAGTTATTGAAAAGCTTCCACCACCGGTGAATGTCAAAGGAATCAGAAGTTTTCTTGGTTATGCCGGATTCTATCGGCGATTCATCAAAGACTTCTCCAAAATTGCCAAACCGTTAAGCAATCTGCTTAACAAAGATAAGTCTTTTAACTTTGATAATTCTTGTTTACTTGCTTTTGAAGAATTGAAACAAAGATTGACAACTGCACCCATAATCACAGCGCCTGATTGGTCACTAGATTTTGAACTTATGTGCGACGCTAGTGATTATGCTGTTGGTGCAGTTCTTGGTCAAAGAAAGAACAAAATTTTTCATGCTATACATTATGCGAGCAAAGTGTTGAATGATGCTCAAATTAATTATGCAACAACAGAAAAAGAATTGCTTGCAATAGTGTATGCACTTGAAAAATTTCGTTCTTACTTAATTGGTTCGAAAATTGTTGTCTACACTGACCATGCAGCTATCAAGTATTTGATTACCAAATCTGATTCAAAGCAAAGACTCATTCGATGGATGCTCTTGTTACAAGAGTTTGATCTTGAAATCAAAGACAAGAAAGGAACAGAAAACTTGGTAGCTGATCATTTGTCTAGACTGGTGAACAATGAGGTGACCAAACATGAACGTGAAGTGTTGGAAGAATTCCCTGATGAAAAGTTATTCATGGTGCAAGAAAGGCCGTGGTTTGCTGACATGGCTAACTACAAAGCATCTGGATTAATACCAGATGATTTCAACTGGCACCAGAAAAAGAGATTTCTTCGTGAATCAAATCAATATGTTTAGGATGATCCTTATCTGTTCAAAATTGGAGCAGATAATTTGTTAAGGAGATGTGTAACTCGAGAAGAGGCCACTAGCATACTATGGCATTGTCACAGCTCGCCATATGGTGGTCACTACAATGGAGAACGAACTGCTGCAAAAGTCTTACAATCTGGATTTTATTGGCCAACCTTGTTCAAAGATGCTTATGAACATGCCCAAAGGTGTGACAATTGTCAAAAGACCGGAGGAATTTCTAGGCGAAATGAAATGCCTTTGCAAAGTATTCTTGAAGTGGAAGTGTTTGATTGTTGGGGCATTGATTTTGTCGGGCCATTTCCTTCGTCATTCTCAAATGAATACATTTTGGTCGCAGTGGATTATGTGTCAAAATGGGTGGAAGCAATTGCATCACCAAAAGCTGATGGAAAAACTGTGATCAAATTCTTGAAGAGAAACATTTTCACTCGCTTTGGAACTCCAAGGGTGCTTATAAGTGATGGAGGGTCACATTTTTGCAATTCACAATTAGCAACGGCCCTAGAGCATTATGGAGTTAAACACAAGGTTGCGTCACCATACCATCCGCAGACCAATGGACAAGCTGAAGTTTCGAATCGTGAGGTGAAGAAAATTCTTGAGAAAACTGTGTCCACATCAAGGAAGGACTGGTCATTAAAGCTTGATGAAGCATTGTGGGCGTATCGGACAGCTTTCAAATCTCCGATAGGCCTTACTCCATTTCAGATGGTATACGGTAAATCATGTCACCTCCCAGTGGAGCTTGAACATAAGGCATTTTGGGCTTTGAAGTTTTTGAACTTTGATGAAAATCAAGCGGGAGAGAAAAGAAAGCTTCAATTACATGAATTAGAAGAAATGCGCTTTCATGCTTATGAGTCATCCAAGCTCTACAAGCAAAAAGTCAAAAGTTATCATGATAAGCGGATTGTTAACCGAGACTTTCAGCCGGGGCAAAAAGTTTTATTGTTCAATTCAAGGTTAAAGCTATTTCCTGGAAAATTGAAGTCTAAATGGTCTGGTCCGTTCTTAATCAAAGAGGTAAAACCATATGGAGCTGTTGAGATTGAAGATGTGGAGTTGCAGCGTAGCTGGACTGTCAATGGACAGAGATTGAAGCCATATTTTGGTGGTGAAATTGATCGGCTCGCCACAAAAGTTTCACTTGCCGATCCTTGAAATCACAAGAAAGGCGTCGAGCTAACGACGTTAAACAAGCGCTTGTTGGGAGGCAACCCAATTTTGTAAGTATTTTAAATTTTATTTATGCATTTTGAGAAGTAAGATGAATGGTTAAATGTGGAATAGCTGTACACAAAAGAATCTGCAGAAAAAACTGGTTTTTGGCTAAATTCGCTAAGCTAGCAGGTTTTGGCTAAGCGAAATAGTCATGTGAAAGAAAAAAAAACAGCTGGCCACAAGTAACTCAAAATTTATTACTTTTTACCTAACCAGTCCCAAAAACACGGTTTTCATCTTCTCCATCCCTAAAACTTACTCTTTCATTAACATAATTTCATCTTTGACCCAAAACCTCTCTTTTTCTCATACCCAAATCACTCACACTACTTTTCTCACTTATATCACTCAAATTCTTCTCATTTTCGTTCATTCAAAGACCAAAAAGGTATGAACTTCATGACTTTCCTTTTTCCATTAAGAAAGCTATGAAAAGGTTTGAACTTTTAAGTTGTAGAATGTGAATTTGTGTTAGAAAAATAGGATTTTGCTTTCTTTCTTGTTTGAGTAACTATTTTCTTAGAAAACAAAACTATCCTTTTCTTAATTTGACTTGAATCACAACATGTTCCTGGAGTTGTTCTTCTTCTTTTTGGAAAAACAAATTCTATACAAAAAAAAAAAAAAAAAATTTGTAAATGTTGAAATAAAAAAATCTGTTTTGTTAAGAACAATTTCAAAGTACATGCTCTTTTGTTTGTAATATAGTGATTTCAAGTCAAAAGTGTGAACCTTTCTAGAAGTAATGTGCGATTCGAGTGTATAAAGAGGGTTTATATTCTTGCTCTGTTTTGATAAAAAAAAAAAAAACCTGTTCTGTATTCTCTTGCTGCAAGTTTTCCGTGAGCTTGCTGAGCGAAAAATCGTTTGGTGCAGCCAGAAACCAGTGTTGTCTAGTTTTGCAATGGTTTATGCCTGTTATGTTGGTCATTATGCATGAATTCACTTTGTTGTTCGAAATTGTTTGAACTATTTGATTTTAGGAATGGCACCAAAGAAACCGACAGGTACAAAGAAACCTACAGGCACAAAGAAACAGAAAACTGGCGAAGGTTCTTCGGGATCACAGAGGGGGTATGATGCATTCAGATTCTCAGGGCCAGAACAGTTTGCTCGCTTCAAGCATTTACAAAAAAGAAACGTTTGGCTAGAAAAATACTTTGATGTTGATGATGCAGGAAACTATGGAACCTTTGTTGAGATGATTAACACCCGTCATTGGGGATTCCCTGGTTTGATTATGGGTTTATGCAGAGATGAAAAGGTCGTTATTCCCCAGCATATGCACGAGAAGATTAAAAGTATAGTGAATGATGTTTACATCAAAAGATATTGCTCTGAGAAAAAGAAAAAACAAGCCCAACATGACCTCCCAGCACGACAAGAACAAGACCAACTCCCTGCTCATGATCCTGAACTTAAACAAATGCTCTATCATATGATGCACCAAAACATTGCAAACCACAGAGGCCAGAGAACTATTTATGATGCAATGCACAGGCTGAGCATGAATCAACCACTTGCAGGGGATCTTTCATTCTTTGATACTCAGGTGGACTGGCCTGGGGACATGCCACAGTTCCAAGAGGGGGTGGGCACTTCTGGTGCTAATGTTGATGATGTTGGTGGTGATGATGATGAGGCCACCCAAAGTGGTGGAGAAGAAGATAATGAGATGCACTACTGAGAGTCAGATAGATGATTGAAAAGCTCGCCATAATGAGTGATATCTTTAAAAAGCTTTCAGTCATTTATTTCTTTATATTTTCGTTATGTGTTTTATGTGGTTGTATTTTGGTCTGAACATGCGGAACCTTTTGTTTCTTTTGTGAACATCCGTGTTTATTTTCTTTTGAACTTAATGGTGGTTGTTTTGATATGTTGGTTTACTTTAGTAATTTATATTCTATTTTCAAGTTTTATTCTAGTGTTAAATATGTGAATACATTTTGTTGACAAGCTCACATGCCCGTCATGTTCTCAAAGGCAGGTTTGTGATAAATCATTAACCTTGCATGATAATTTTGTTTTGTAAAGCTTTTGTTAACATGTGATTAGTTCTTGAAACATGCTTAGAAATTCAACATGCCCTTGAATTGTGTTGCTTGTCCTAAGATGACTGTCATTATCCTTTCTGAACATGAAAAAACTTGTGTGTTATCCAACCTAGCCGGGTGAGATGTGTGAACTTTCCATGCTTATATATATATATATATTTGAGAGCCGGCAATTGTCTTTACTCTGTTGATTTTGACTGAATCTTGCTATTGTTGAACATGTTTGACTCATGGATATGATCAAGGCCATCTTTCTTTTTGAGTACAACTACTTGGCCAAATAAAAGCTTATCATGTGAGAATGTGTGATCCTTTGTGTCCCCATTTGAGCCTTAAATTTTAAAATTTTTGTTTGTTTTGAACCCTTGAACCGCAAGAAAGAAAAACAACTACTCGTCCCTTGTCTTAGGATAGGAGAGCAAGTGTAATTCAATAAGGGTTATGTTAATATTTAAGTTGGGGAGAAGGAGGCTGTAGAAAAATAAATTAAGAAAAGTAGTTGTTGTGGTGATTAAAAGAAAAAAAAAATGAAAGTAAGTTGACACACAATTGAAAATCAAAGAAAATATGTTTGAGAAGAAAATGAAAAGAAAGAAAAAAAAAAGTGTCAAAGCAAAAGAACCACATAAGTAGAAAGGGGAAAGTGAAAGAGAGAGTGTGTTTTGAAACGTAAATATTCATGAATTATGCTCTCTTATCCTTAAGACTTTTTGAATCCAAAGAAAAACAATGAATTTTTGTAGCCCAGCCCCATTACAACCCGAATAAAGACCTTAGTGATCCATGATTGATAGCATGTTTGATGATATTGCTTGGATGTATGTTTAAATCGATTTGATGTAATCACATTGTCTGGATTGAGTTAAACACTTACCCTTGAGTGATACAGTTGTAAGGAATTTGTGATAACACTTGGTTTTTGATTGTTTGATAAGGATGATGATAATTTTGCTTATGCATAGCAATCCTTTCAAGTTCATGCTTTATTCCTTTGAATGTTTTGAGAATTGATTCTTAGTTGATGATAGTTTTACTCATGCCTAAAGGTGAAAGATTTTCAAGCATTGATTCATTACAAACCTAACCTTGAGAATGATATCTTTTGAGCTTGTTTAGTTTTTGAAAAGGACTTTTGTTTGAGGACAAACAAAGTTCTAAGTTGGGGAGAGTTGATAAGTGCCAAAAAATAGTAAAATTTCATATATAAATTAAGGCACTTATTAACTTATTTTGCAAGTAATGTATATAAAATTCTCAAGATTGTGTAAATATTTGTTTTGATTCAAATTGCATCCATTTTGCTTAATCCCAACCCATTTTGTAGGTTTTGATCTAAGTGAAGGAGTTTTGAACAAAGGAGCAGAAAAAGAGAACATTTAATGATTTGGCTAACCAAGAAGAAGCGGTCCAAAGCGAAGCAAGTCAGTAGCTTTTAGAGAAGAAGCGAGAGAAAGCGAAAGAAAGCGAATTTTAGGCGGTCAAAAGCAAAACCATTTGTGAAGAAAGGTCATTTAGCTGAGCGAGCCATAATTAGGTAAGCGAAATGTTAATTTCTGGTTTAGTATAAATAGGTATCAGTTGCTAAAAAAAACGATCCCATTCACTTTTTCTGAGTTTTAAACAGAGAGAAACATTGGAAATCAGTTTTATAAGGGTTTTGAAGGTGGATTGCTCATCTTTGTTGAGGGATCAACTCATGGTGTTTATTCATCTCATTTCTCTTCATCCTTGTAAGATTAACATGATTATGGGTAACTAACTTCTCTTTTGTTGGGATTAGATGTAAAATTTCTCTATTAGTATGTATTTATATTAATCATGGTTTTATATATATTCTAGTTGCAAATCAATATGGATGTTATTCTTGTTGCTATTGTTTTTATCTTTGGATTTGAAAGAATATAGGAATATATGTTTTGAATCTTGATCTAGGATAACATCTATTAAAAGCTAAGCTCTAGGAATAGACTTAGATTTAATATTCACTTTAAAGTATTGGAACTTAATGATATTATATCGATTAAGCACTCGAGGGATCGGGGTTTAATAGATATAATAGATTTCTCGACGTTATCTGGGAACGGAAACGTTTGACCAGTAAATACGTGATAATATTGATAAGTAACTAGAATATGTATAATTGATTAAGTAAATGCATACGAATAAGTTATTTGAGTCTAATCCCAGCAATTTAATCTCTTTGTTAAAGAAATCAATCATTTACCGTTTTTACTATCTCACAAGCAAACTTTAGTTACAAAATATGTATGAAAAACCCGCACTTAAAATCATTTTAATTGTTGAAACGCATTTAATATCGCACTAGTCCCTGTGGATACGATATACGCAAAATACTTGCTTTTGCACTTTAACACTTAATTAGTTCATTATAAATTGAATCGAACCAAAATCTAAACTTTTAAAAATTACTAATTGACCAAAAAATCTAAAATCGGCCGAAAAACGTAAAATCGACTATAAACCCTAAAAATCGGACGAAAATTTATTTTAAAACATGATATACAATTTGTTTATGACAGATTCTAGGTATCACATATTTTTTTGCATTGGATCAGGTGAATTACATGATGTTATTGTTAAGGTGCATCATAGGAAGTTAAGTTAAAATAGTTTAGGATTAAAAAGTAGTTAATTAAATGAATTAATAATAAAATTTATATCGTTATTTGAGAATTAATTATATTAGATTATCTTGATTGAACTTTATAATATTTAGGTCCACTTAGATTATGAATGAAAAATAAAGTTTATCATTTTTTTAATGTATGCACCATATAATTCTATGTGGCATTGATTAAGTGAGTATTGTTTTTTGGTTAAAATTGTGCCTTCACCAAAGAAAATTTTCCTTGAAAATTATGTGTATTAAGAATAAAAAAAATGAAAAATCAAATTTTAGGAAAGAAAAACATGTTATATTTTTGGAAATTAAAATCAAATTTTTTTATATTTTTAGGTCTCAAGTTCGATATGAGCTAATTTAGTTTTTTCAATTTTTTTTTTAATATTTTTAAGGATGAAACTGGAAATCTGCTGAATGATTCATCTTTAACTATAAATCATTAATCACATGATGTCAATCACTCATTCACTTTTGTGTATATTAATGTTAATTTATAAAAAAAATATGAATTTAAAATAATTGAAATTTATTAATGAAGTAAATATACAATGCGTTTTTAATATAATTCCGTAAATGTGGCCATGGACATAATAATAGTTCAATGAATATAATGTTTTTTTTTTACCAATGAAAATAATGTTCTTATACATTGTTTAATTGATTAAAAAATATACGTTAATTTATAAGTTATATATATAAAATAATTACACATGAATAAAAGGTAGACAAGCAATAAACTGCGTCTTTAAAACTCTTTAAAAAATTGGAATTTAATTAAAGAATTGGAATTTAGTCAAAATATTTTTTTTGCGCTGAATTTAGTCAAAATATAATAATTAATTAAAGAATTGGAACCTGGGTTATGGAAAATTTTAGTCACAAAACCGTGCAGAAATTATTTTTACATAACTCATCCATAATCCAACGGTTTATTTTTTGGCGATAGAGTTTGAAAACATCTCAATCTCTTAATTTCAAAATTTTAAGCCTAAAAAATGTTAAGAATATCTTTTGCAACTGTTCATATCTTTTTCCCTCATATTTCAAATCTTTTCCCATGTTTTATATTTAATTATTACTCCAAATCACATGCAATAAAGATTTATTATGAGATTTCATTAAAAAATAGATTTATTATGTAAATCTTGAACAAAAAGAAAACAGATTTTTTATGAGAACCATATCTCTTTTGCGAGCTAGCACCTTATCAAATAAATTTATCTTATTTTAAGAGCCCGCTACCTTTACTATATAAGAACATACTAGGTTTGTTATTTCATTTATAGAATAACAACTATTATCTCTCTTTCTCTGCTCAACTAGGGTTTTGTTCTTTGTGCAAACATGCGTCCACCAATGAAGAAAATTAATTACAAAGTTGGAGAAAATGTAGAAGTATGCAGCAAAGAAGAAGGATCCGGATTTATAGGTTCATACTTTGAAGCCAATGTTGTTTCATGTCTTGATAATGGAAGATATGTGATTCGCTACAAGAATCTTCTTAAAGACGACGAGTCTGGACCTCTCATCGAAACACTTCTTCCAAAAGATTTCCGTCCATCGCCACCACGTGTTCGTAAAATTTCTAAGTTCCAATTCAATCAAAAAGTAGATGTTTTTTATAACGATGGTTGGTGGGTAGGGATAATCAAAAGCGAGAAGATCCTTGTGGGGAAGAGCTACTACTACACAGTGTATTTTGACTATACTGATCAAAGCATTGACTACTCTTGTGACAAAATTAGGTTTCATCATGAGTTGATGTTCAATGGAGAGTGGAGGATGGAAAGTCAATCATCATCATGATCATCCATAAAGCCTCTTGTGATCCCCTGTTCTCAATTCTTGTAATGAAAAGTTAAACTTAACATTGTTATAATATTGATGATTAGCTTTTTTCTTTAACATTGTCTCTTTCATTTAATTTTTTTTTATTATTATTTTATCATTCTTGACCTAATAGAATAATTTAATTTAATTTTAATTTTGAGTCAAATCAAGTACTATCAAATTTTGATTTTAAATCAAATAAAGTTGAATTAATCATTAAATTTTTTAACAAATACTATATAATTCAACTTTAAAGTGAATAAATAAAGTGTTAGAAGTTCAAATATTGACTATGTATATAAAATTAGATATATATTTTAAATGAGTTAAATCCATAAAGACTCGTAGTATATATGAATGAATACACAGTAATTTTAGTAAAAAAGAATAGTATTGTACATGAATAATTATTATCACGTTCTTCATACACTTCATTTAAAAAAAATACATCAGTAACTTAAATTTAAACCACTTATCATAAGTCAGGATGAACACAGATTGGACTGGAGCAGAGGGTTTGGTCGAAGCTTATCTTGTAATTTGATACAAAGCTGTAGAAATTGAGTATTTCATTGTGTTTTTTGTCATCCAATATAGAGAATGAATACATGTACAAGGCAGCAATAATAGAGATCAAATACAATAATTTCAATTTTTTGAGGAATCCATACTGAAGAATTGTAAAGACCAATATCTATTTTGAAAGAATAAAAACACATTTAACCTTATGTGAGATAATTATACATTGAAAATAAATTACTAGTTTATAGCAAAGAAAACTTGTAATAACAGAATAAGAAAAATCGTCATGGCAAATGAAAATTCGGATAGAACATCACACCTTTAAGGACATTGCCATTTCAGATACATTATTATTAGCATCCTCAGAGTTAATCCACAGGCTTTGTAGGTTCCTGAAGAGTGCAAATAGAAGTTTGATTAAATACAATAAAAGAAATCATAAAGCAATATATTATATGTATGACATAATTTTTTTTAAAAATAGAGAAAAACAGCACAAGACCTTGGGTGGGATAAAGGACTCGTCTCGTTTTCTTTTGTTCGCAGCAGTTTATCATTTTGGCATTTAGGTTTTTCGGTCGATTTTTTTGGCTTTTCGGCCGATTTTAGCTTTTATAGTTGATTTTATGGTTTTTGGCTGATTTTAGGTTTTCCGACCGATTTTATGGATATTCGGCCGATTTTTTTTGTTTTTGGCCGATTTTAGGTTTTTGGATTTTTGGCCGATTTTAGTGTTTATTGTCGATTTTAGGGGTTTTTTGCCGATTTTAGGTTTTTCGGCCGATTTTTTATTTTTCGGTCGATTTTAGGATTTGTAGTTGATTTTAGAGATTTGTTTGTCAATTTTAGATTTTTTGGCTTTTTCTGTGTTTTTGTTCAATTTTTAAAATTTAATTAATAGTTTTGGTTCAGTTAACAGTTAACACAGTTTTTATTAAAAAAAACTGATGAACTGAACTATTATATCATAAATAGTTTGGTTTGGTAATAATTCAGTTTTAAATGGTTTGGTTTGGTTTGGTTTGGTTTGATTCACTTTATAAGTTTGGTTTGATTTGTTTAATGAAATTCATTAATTACCACTTGAGATGTAAGGAGTACTCCACCTTCTCATTAGTACAACCTGCCAAACTTCACAATTAAATTAGTACAACCTGCCAAACAGAAATAACATTGTATGAATAAAATAAGAGTCACAAACAGAAATAAAAATCTCAATTAAATTATCGTCTCAAGTATGAGATTTGCCCTGTCTATCGTAAAGCGTATTTTGATATTTTTGAGGAGCATGTTGCTTATTGTAGGGAGCATTTAGGTTTCAAATACAAGCATGACCTAGTCAGAGATATGTTTTTTGATATTTTTAAGCATGCATGAATCTCTGTGAAGAAAGAAGCACCAGTGAACTTCTTGACAGACCCACAAGAAGGGAGATTGACACTTCGGTCTGCGGATGTTCTGGTGTATGGTTAGATAGGAGGGAAACATGTTTGTGTAGATTTGAATGGAGTTTCCCCACTTGTCGAACTAGAGGTTGGAGATTTTACAGTAGGGCGAGCAGCCCTTAAAGCCGCTTCAATCAAAATGGTCAAACATGAGAAAGCGTGCTCTGACAATCAACATGTTTTTATACCGTTTGCTTTTGATACTTTTGGTTTTCTACCACCAGATGCAGTAGATCTTCTAAAAAGAATTCAAAGGGTCATGGATAGTAATGTTGTGTCATCTAGGTCTAGAAATGTAGTTTTTCAGAGATTGAGTTTTGCTATACAAAAAGGTTTAGCGGCGCAACTTGTTACCCGTTTATCTTTTATTCAAGTGCAATTATCTTATATATATATATATATATATATATATATATATATATATATATATATATATATATATATAAAGAGAATCAATTTGCTAGACATTAGTACATCCTGGCAAACTAATTTCTGTTTGTATAACATTGTTTTTATATTCACATTTTTTACATATAACAATTTAAATGTTATACACTTTTTAAAAAAATTTACACATCCATTTAATCACATTTCACCGCATAAATAATTTGTATAAATATTTTATGAACTAATTTCATCAACTGGTATAATAGTGTGATATTATTATTGAATATATGCGTAAGAAATTTTATACTCACAATGTATACTATCATTTACCTAATAGTTGTGACATATTTCTGTTTGTATTGATGTAAAAGTCAAAAATAAATAGTTAAAAGTGACAAAGAACATCTATGAGCATCTACATTATTAAAGTCTCTGATTCAACTGTTACACTGTAAACTGTTGCATGAATACACAAAACATTACATCATTTCAATGTGTTCCAACCCAAAGGAAGCTTCCATTTTTTATGCCAATAAATAGAAACTCTAGGCCACAATGTGTAACCATAACCATACTCAAGTGTTTGATCATCATTTCCATCAACAATCAAAGGCAACCAAACATATCTTGAATCTCTTAACTCACTTGGATTCCATCTATCTGCCATGAAGATAAACAAACCAGGAAAGTTATTTAATGGAAGCACAAAAGTACTTTGTGCCAGAAAAGTCGAAACTCGAAGCATTTTGCTTCCACCAACACATGGATTTCCAATTGTTTCCCATGTCCCCAAAATTGAATCAGCTGCATGAACTAGTGCTTCATTTGGAGCCCATCCAGTACATCCTGAAGTAACCATGTAGTATGTTCCTTTGTGTTTGAACATAGCCGGCGCTTCTCTTCGCTGTCCGACGAAAATCCTTCTCATTACAGATGTCACATTGAGATAATCATCTGTCAAGGGTCCAATGTGCATTACATTGTTTTCTTCAGAAGAGTAGATTAGATATGCGACACTGTCATCGTCTTTGAAAACTGTCATATCCCGGCTTTGATATCCATGCGGTCTTTGGCTACCGAGATATTTGAATGGACCGATAGGAGTATCACTGACTGCTATACCAATGGAAGCTTTTGCATAATTGGCGTCATCGATATGCATAAACATCACATACTTTCTTGTTTTCTCATTGTAAATAACTTTTGGTCTCTCAAGTACATTGGACTTATGTAGATCATGTTCTTTATTTGTTTCCTCTGCTGTTAATACAATACCCTCTTTTTTCCATGTCCATAGATCCTTAGAAGAATAGCAACCAACTCCTATAATGTCCACCTGACGTCACAAGCTTAATTCAAGTGGATTTGAAGCATCTTATCAAGATATAATATGTTGTCATATTGGTCTAAGATATAGGAATTGCTTAATTCAAGTGGATTTGAAGCATCTCATAAGTCCCCTCATCAGGAATAGTAAAATGATGAGTTAAACATGTCTAATAACTTGCTAGCCTAGGGTTAAAGAAGGATCAAAGCAGATAAGAAAGAAAATGAGCAAACTACCATTTTTGCCTCTGAAAATGTAATATGTTGTCATATTGGTCCCTGAAAGTGTAATTTGTTGTCATATTGGTCTCTGAATGTATCAAAAATTGTAAATATATCCCCAATATCTCATTTGATAATAATTTCATAGACTAAATTGACTATCTAGAAACAAATTCAAAGATCAAAATGACTAATAAAAGAGATATTTGTGAATCTGTTTGCAATTTTGATATATTGAAGGACTAATGTGATAGCGAATTACACATTCAATTCAAGGACCAAAATGGTGGTTTTCCAGAAAGAAAATTGTGCATCTCTAACTAGTAGATTTTTTCTTATAAAGAAAGAATTCATCATCATATTATTGCTTAAAGTCTATAAACTCCTGCAACCAACCAGCAGGATATATACTTAACCCCGGTTTAGATAAACAACTTAATTAAACATGTATGCTATAAGTGCTATTATGTATAACCGATTTCTATAATCTATTTTCATAAGCTATTCTCGAGAGCTTAAGAAAATAAGTTAAAAACAGCTTTTGAACACATTATATTGTTTCCATAAACTCTTTCAAACAACTCACAAGTACTTATAACAGTAAATAAATTCAAATAAGTCAATCTAAATATTATTCAATGAAAATAACTTACACGAGCAGGTCCTTTGTTACCATGAGCAAGATAAGTAGGTCCATCTTTATATTCACCATACCAATAATAAGTGCTTAAAATTTCATCATATAGAATGCACCCTCCATGAGCTTGAATAGGATTTCCATCAGTATCCAACCAAACTCTCCCAGGGTAGTAGTAACTATAACTATCATTAACCCCTTTCCCTATAACCTTCATTGGATCAATAGCATTTGTTTTATGAGGAAAGAAAACATGTCTAAGTGTTGAATCTTTATCCAAAAACTCATCAACTAATGGTGTTATTGACTTGCTTTGAGGTAAACTTTTTTTGTTTGGTGGTGGAATTTGGAACTTCTCATTTTCAATATTTTGGAGTTGATCAAAATGAGAAGGAAGAGGAAGATGAATCATATTCAAGGAGGTGTTATTGGAATATAGATGAAGCAAAAATATGCATCCTAAGATTAATAAGCTCCATATTATTACAACTGACATAGAACAATATCTACTCCAAATATTGTAATGTAAAGTATTAGTAATTGGTTTCTTGTATAAATTCTTCATCCTCATTTTTCTCTTGTTGTATAAATATCTTCAAAATATTATATGATATGATGCTGAAAATTGAAATTAATGAATTGAAATGTAAGTAAAGCTCAGTGTAATAGAAATTGGTTAAAAAAAATGAAATAAAATCAATAGTAGAAAACACACTGACCTGGAACTACATAGGAGAAAATGAATAAGGTTAAGATGTTGTTGGTAAGTCAATTTCTTTTGTTTGCAGTTTGGATCTGCTATTGATGTGGTGGCCTCTTGGTTGATGACATTGACTTTGTAATGAAATAAAAGATGTCCTTACCAAAGAGGGACCCTAAATTTAAGAGTTTGGTATATTTACTTTATAAGTCAACAATAACTTAAAAACTATTTTTATAAATTAAAAATTATTTGTTTTAAGAAAGATATGTTCATAAGAAAAATGATCATTTCATTGTGTATAACTATTATATTGAAAAAATTCATTTTGTGGTAAAAAATATTCCATATTAAAAATTTAAAAAAATTCAATTTTGTTTTAACTTTTTTAAAAAAAAAACTATTTAACTATTTATTTAAAGACTTAATATACCGGTACATTTAAATTAACAAATTTATCATAAAAAATTTATAATATTTATTGAAAGATTCAATAATAATTTTCTAGTGTCTCTTCGTCTCAAAATATAAGAATTCATTGACCATTACAAATGTGCTCATACATAATTTTGATTACGAATATCTTTAATTGTCTATCAGTAAAAATTTGATATTTTAAAAATATTTATCGAAACAAATCAAACTATATATATATATATATATATATATATATATATATATATATATATATATATATATGAATATAATAATTACACTTATATGATAATATTTACATTTATATACTTTAAAAAAATACAGTCAAAATAAAACATATAAATAGTGCATTTAGTCAAAGTATCTCTTATAAAATGGGACGGACGGAGTATGATGTTATTTTATATAGAGCGAAAAAGGATAATAACATTATTTTTGGAAGTACGAGCCGGACAAAAATTAAAATTATTGACCCTGTCCCTCACTACTACTCACGGACCATGATCCTCTGCCGTCTCGAAAAGGTCTGCATTCACGCAGTCAAATGTGCTCGGAGTCATATAAGGAAACAAATTATATGCTCTAATTTTTAACACAATTTTCACACCATTTTAGATCATAGTCATGAGATCTAAATTGTATCATGATTGTTTTAAGTAATTTTATAATAGAATTAATCTGAACCATATGATCTATAATTAATAGCTCAAATCTGAAACAATGTAAAAACTATATGATTTTTAACCGTAGCAAAACGGAATCCGTTGTGTGATCTCAAATATATATGCACCGTCGGATCAGATGTGGAAACAGTCGACATGTTTATAGTCGTTTGATGTTAATCAAACGGCCAATAAAAATATAGGACTATAAAGATGTTGACCGTGTCTGAATGCATAACATCCATTTTCACTGCAACTTTTTATTCGAAGTACAAAATAATAATTTGTTCACTGAAATCTTTGTTAGAGTAATTGATACGTTACTAAAATCCATTATTTTCCAATGCAAAATCAACTTATAGTGTCCTTCGAAGTATTAGATAGTTGAGTTGAATTTTCATCTTTTGAAATTGATCATCGCTATTGATCAACAGCGTGAGAATTGACAAAATCCAAAATCAATGGGGAATATATGTGTGAAGAAACCTAAAGTAACTGATGTGGATCGTGCAATTCTAGCACTCAAGACCCAGAGACGTAAACTTGCCCAATATCAACAAAAGGTTTCTCTTCTTCAATTTCTATTTTCAACGTCAAATCAATTTGCTCATCATTCATTAGACATTAGGGCTCTCAAAGGGAATTCAAGAATTTAACCTAAGTTTAGATAACAAATAATTTAACCAAAGTTGTATTGATGGAATTTTATACTTCCACGTTAATTGCATTTACTTTTAAGCATATATAGCTTTTATGGTGAAGTTTAGAGGGGCATTGCTTTAATTTTTCTACTCTTTCCCTTTGGATTCCTTATTGGCATGCCACCTATGAAGCACACCCGTGAACACGAACGACAATGACACACACACGCGGTAATAATTTTGAAAATTGAATGTGATTGAAGTGAGCATCGGGTGTTGACACCGACACATGTCGGATACCAAACACATCTTCAATTCAAGGTGCCCGTGCTACATAGTACGCTGTACGCCACCTCCTAATTCAGCAAGTATTTTGACTTGCCTCTAGTTACATGCATCAAATTTATTTGCAAGTAAAGTTATATAAAATGCTAAGTTTGTAGCGAGTATTAGTTAGTTAGTTAGTTACTTAGTTAAATTAGACTTTTGTCTGATTTTCTGTATCTGATGTATGAAAAATGAACTGGCTGGATATTGATGTTGCTTGCATTTTTATTTTTTTTTGTTAACTAGAAGAGATTGAACTTTTAGCTCTTAAATATGTGATTTTAGATGATCGTGTAGAATTTTAGATAGAACATAAGTATTGAAGTACATAAGAGCATACATTGCCTTACTTGTGTTATTTCCTTTCTGTGCCCTTTATTTTCCAGCTTGATGCTGTTATTGAAGCAGAAAAGCAAGCTGCACGAGACTTGATTCGTGAAAAGAAGAAAGATAGGGCCTTGTTAGCATTGAAGAAAAAAAAGAAGCAAGAAGAATTGTTGAAGCAAGTTGACGCCTGGCTTATAAATGTTGAGCAGCAAGTAATATTTTATTATTCCCTTTCATCTTTTTAAAAACTTTGCATCTTTGTTTTGTTTTTGGCCAATAATTAATGACCGAATCTATACCTGTTAGCATATTTCTATGGCTTTAAATTGTCCCTGTATCTGTTGATCCAATTCGTTCGTTTTCCTTTTCTGGTGTCGTGACATGTGTTCAAGAGATAATTGAGCGACTACACTGCTCTCTTTCAACATAATTATACACCTAAAAGCGATACTTACATTTGTTTCTTGGTTCAGTTAGCAGATATCGAACTGACAAGCAAGCAGAAGGCTGTGTTTGAAAGTTTAAAGGCTGGTAATGATGCAATGAAAGCCATACAAAGTGAGATAAACATTGAGGATGTTCAGAAACTTATTGATGAAACTGCTGAAGCTAAAGCTTATCAAGATGTGAGTTTGAGTTCACTCTTATCCTTACTCTTCTGCTTTTAAAAACTGATGTCCACATCTAGATTCGTTGTACTTAAGCATACTTTTTTGGGACACGTGGTCATTGATTGAAGTTGTACTGGTATTATTGAGCTCTTTGTGCTGTTAGGCCGTTGATGTTTGGTTGCTACTTTTCTTTGTCAATTCCCAACTCCTGCCTTTTTTTCGTTTACATTTTGATACTTCTTGATGTTTACACGAACGTGTTGAATCTGAAGGAAATTAATGTGATACTTGGTGAGCAACTATCAGCAGAAGACGAAGAAGAGGTTTTGGCAGAGTTTAAGAACTTGGAAACACTGGTACATGGATTTTATTTTTATTTTTGTGATTTTGTATCAACTTATAGTTTACTCCAATATAATCCATTCATATTATATTATGACATCTAGCATAAAAAAGTGTGTACTGCAATTAGTTGCATAATGTGTCTTCCTGGTAGTTACGTTGCCGGTGGAAACATAGGATTCAATTATTTATCTATGTCTTAGCAAAGTTTTGAGCTAGTGATTATTTGCAGAGGTTATAAATTCAAAATTAGGAATATGATATAATGGAAACACTCACATAAATAATGCATAGAATACAAATGTTGATCTGTCACATTCGCGGAGGCATGAACATGCAAATATTCAATAGATACATACATCCTTCCCTCATAAATTCGTATTGCATGCCAATTGACTGAATTCATATTATTTCTAACAGCTCTCTGTCGAAGATCTTCCTGAAGTTCCTACCACAGTTCCTGAAGAGATTGACGAAAAGTTGAACCTTCCTGATGTCCCAACCAAGGCACCAGTTATAAAAAGAAAAGGTATTACCTCATCCCTCTGAACCCCGCCCCTCTCTGCCAAAGAAACAAAAAAGTATAGACTAAATTGACTAACTAATATGGTTCATGTTGCAATAGTTATGGAAGAACCATTGGAAGCTTGAAGAACATTGTGAATTTGTGACAGAAACCTGTCAACTGCTTTGAAAATCAAAGTAAAGCTACTGGAGTTTTGAATGGTTTTACGATTTGCTGTGACATTTAATTTGTACAGATAACAGATGTGCATATATGATACTCTTTCCATTTCTATTTGGTAAGGTTTCTTCACAAAAAAAATATAAAATGACCAAAGACGTGAAATAATTTTACTGAATTGTTGTCTTTGGTGATTTATTCATGGGTTAAATAGTGGTTACCCCCTGCAAAGTAGGTCGGTTTTGGAATACCCCTTGTAATATTTTTTTTTAAGATCCCTTTGCATACTAAAGATTCTTTGGAATACCCCTTGGAGTAACAGCTGGCAGAGAATCTCCACGTTTCATCTACGTGGCAACTCTATGTGAATTTTTATTAATTTTTAATTATTTTTTTTGCCACGTGGCATTAAAAATTAAAAAAATTAAAAATAAAAACACATTTTTTTCTGATATCTTTATTTTTCTCTATTTGTTATTTAAAAAATTAAAATTAAAATTAAAAATTGAACCAAAAAAAAAGAAACAAAAAAAATTAAAATGAAAGAAAGGCAGGCTCGTGTTCTCTCTTCATCTTTTTCATCTCTTTAATTTCTTTCCTTCAACTATAACAATTTTAATTTCTTCCTCACAACATCTTCTTCATCCAAAATCAAACTATCATCATACAAAGAATCATCTTCCTCACAACAATTTCAATTTCGATTTTTGAGGACAGTGACGAAATTGACGGTGACGGCGGCAAAAAGGAAATCGACAGCGAAGGAGATTGACCGTAAAACTGGGTTACTGAAATTGCACTTCAATTAAGCTTCAAGCCAAAAATCATGATACAGGTTACACTTTTCTTGTCACAATCAACCATAACCATCAATTGAAAATGAAAGGGATAACTCAAAAGGATGCAAATCAACAGCTTATTATTATTATTTTTTGGTAGAATCAATAGCTTTTTATTATACCCTGTAAAGATGACGGCGGCCAAAGACGGTGGCAAAAGGTAAAATAGCGGCGGCCGGAGAGATTAAAGACGCATGGCGGCGGATGGATGAAAACTGAGAACGGGTGGCATGGGTTTCGATTTCATTTGTTTAAGAGGACTGGGTTTCGATTTATGCGTTTTCTGTTTGTTTCGATTTGTTCTGTTGGTTGTAGAAAGTTAGCAGGTAGAAGGTTGTAAATTTGGTCTGCGTTTTTCAATTTGTTCTGTTCTGTTGGAAATTTGGTTCATGAAAATTCTGGATTGTTTCAATTTCTGTTTGTTGCGTTTTCTGAATTTCTATTTGTTTGGATTTTGTTCATGGGTTTTTCATGGGTTTGGATTCAAAGTCTGATCTGGATTTTTTTTTATTCATGTTGTTGTTTGAGGTGGTGATGATGATGATCTTTGTTCTGGTTTTTTTTTTTTAAATTGTTTAATTAACATGTTTTACTGAATTGGCATTTGAGAAGAAGTGGGTTTGTAGAAATTAAAGGTTTGAAGAGACGATAGAAAAAGGAGTGGTTCTTGTTGAATCTTCATGTAAAGCTTGAAGCACATCAATGGAGAATTTTGTGTTTTTGCTAATGAGGAAAGGAATGGTTTGCGTTACCCCCCTTATCAATCTTGGGTTTTATGTGTGTGTTGTTGTTGTTCTTGTTGGATAATGAAATATTGTAGTGGAAGGAAAATACAAAACAATAATTTTTGTTCTTGATAATGTTCTTGTTGATGATGATGAAGATATTGTTGTTCTTGATAATGTTCTTCTTGTTCTTGTTATTAGTTGCAAATTTTTCTCTTATTTTTCATTAAAATAAATGTTTATTTATTCTGTTTTTTTTTTTTTGGTACAATCTTTCATTTTAATTTAATTTTAATTTTTTAATTTTTATTTTTTAAATAACAAATAAAGAAAAACAAAGAAATCGGAAAATAATGTGTTTTTATTTTTTATTTTTAATGCCACGTGGCAAAAAAAATTAAAAATTAATAAAAATTCACGTAGAGGTGCCACGTAGGTGAAACGTGGAGATTCTCTACCCAGCTGTTACTCTAAGGGGATATTTCAAAGAATTTTTAGTATGCAAGGGGATCTTAAAAAAAAATATTACATGGATATTTCAAAACTGACCTACTTTGTAGTGGGTAACCACTGTTTAACCCTTTATTCATCTTACTATACTTAAAAAGTCCTTAGGGGTAAGTCACGTTGCTTCTCTCTTCTCTTTATTCATCAAACTTTACTAAAAAAAGGAAAATCAAAGATCCACAACATATTGAAGGTAAATCACGTTGCTTCTCTCTTCTCTTCATTTTTTGGTTTTTTTTATTTTACTTTCTGTTTTTTTTTTTGCAAGAAGTTTTTTCTTTTGTTTGTTTTGGGCTATAGTTATTTTTGATTTCCAATTCATATTTATTCAATTTTTATACATATTAATAATGGGTTTTGGTTCTTTTAAGATTTTGATTTGGGGATTTTGAAGGAATGTAGATTTTATTTTTAGGTTATTTATTTTGTTTTGTTTGCATTTGAATGTTAAAATCAGTTTTTTTTTTTTTTCACTTTATAAAGAAATTAGGTTGAGAGTGTACTTTTCTGCTATTTTTTTAATAATTTTTTCATACTTTATATATAATTGCAGTTGGAGATGATGTTAATTTGAAGAGTCGGATGCTATTGGGATCAACGAATACTTATTTCATAGGACTGTTTTTGGTATCGAATGCAAAGATGAGATTGCGTTGGTAAGTTAATCTAGATTGTTATTATTGTTATTAAGCAAATATCAGTTGTATTCTTCCAATCACTAACATCAGTTGCTCATGAAAAAAGATTTCCTTACTAATGGCAAAATAGCTAAAAGTTTAGGAATATGTTTATGAGTTTATCAGCTTTATCACCGGCGAGTAGGTTTTGTTAATTTTGTTTTTTATTTTTTGTTTGCACAGTGATTTAATTGCCAGCAACCGACGGCAGCTAGCCATCCATCATCGGCGCTACCCTACTCCTCCTCCATTATGAGAAACTCAGTCTCCATGTATAAGAAACTCAGTCTCCATGTCTCCATGATGAGTTTGATTGCAAGATTCACATAAGTTATTGTTAATTTCAATTTACTGTTTTTCAGTTTTTTACTTTACAAGCTTTTCTGGTCACGAGTGAAAACCAAGATATATAGAATCATTAGTATAGGTGGTTTCGAGTTGAGTACTGATTATGATAATTTTAGTTTTAGTAACTTAGTCATGAGCTGTCAGACCTTAAGCAAACACTTTATGTGGAAGTGAAGCAACTTAGGCAGTAATTATGCTTTTTAATATTTCTCAAGTGCTCTCTTTCAAATTAAATTTGTGCGTAATTTTGCTTTTGATAAAATCAAAATTAGGAATTTCAAGATCTGAGGACCACTCTTCAGCAGCAACAAAAGGGTGCTACTGCTATTTTAAAAAACATGGAGGTAAGTATCAAAATTTCCAGCCAAAGTTGTCGATCATTCTATGATTTTTCTTAGCATGGGTTTCATGATATTCTTACTCTTCTACTTTCATGCTCTGTTTTATTCTTTACAAATTTGAGGCGAGGTTGACATCCAATAATAATATCATTCATTTCTAGATCAAAATCATTCTTTATGTTATAGGCATTTCACAATAAACTTTGATGCTTTGTTTTTACTATTATGTTACTATATAATAATTGAACTTGCTTATGCATTGTTACTCATGCAATTTGAAGATGGATAATTATCCTTTCTAAGGGATTGATCAGCTTTGATGATTGAAAAGTTTCGAATTTGCATTTGAGCTTTAGATGGTGTTGCCATATTTTTAGTAACTTCTATATATTTCAAGTTCAAAATAGGAGCCAGCAAATGAGTGACCAGGCTCTGGTATATTTCTTCTATTAAGTTATAGTAATATAATTCATTGATGTACTTTAGTTTATTTATATGCATTGTACCGAACATTTAATCACTTTTTGTCTGCATTTAATGTCTAGGTTCGATGTCAATACATCATGGCTAATTTCAACACTGGTGATCGTATGAGGAAACCTAAGGGAGACAGGTTATTTTGTTATTCACTCATTTAATTTCCCAGTTTTTGAATGATATCGATGCTTAATTGATATAGTATTGATGAACTAATAGAACGAGAGTGAGCGTAGCACTAACAGAATCACCCTTGAGAGTAACGTGCGACATTTCTATCTTTTTGCATAAGTATAGGAATTAAACTATGAAAGGGGTTTTTGAAATAGGTGTGGAACTCGGGAACAGTACCATGTTTCATTTAATGGATGGATTTTTGGTACGGCATGGTTGTTGTTAATTGTTATAGAGAAATTTAGATGCTGGTTTGATTGAGAGGCTAAGTGAATAGGACAACATATTAAAGGAGGAAATGAAAGGGAGTATAATTGTATAAGATTTGAAGTAAGCAAAACAAACTCAAATTTCAATTCCTCAAATTTTGATATTGCATGTTTATGACCTAATACCCAAAATTTCAATTTCTCTCTCTAATGTATTTGTGTTTTGATTTTTAATTGTTTCTCTTACTCTCAAAGGTGGAAGAGGGAGATGTGTTCCAATTGATTTTGGTCTTTGGAAGAGAGAAGAACAAACAAGTTCCATTTTTACTCCATTTTATAGTATAAATGTCGGTTTCTTCCCGACACCGTAAATAATCTATTGCTTCTTTAGTTGTTTCTCAAAATCATAAATTAATTAGGCTCTTCCCTTTTCATCATACACTTGGTAAAGATTACGCTCAAAATAAGCTTGAGACTATTGCTCATATTTGCGCAGTTGAATCCTTGAAAGCTGAGAGTGCATCACTTAAATCAGAAGTAAATCAACTTGCTGAGAGTTCTGAAAAACTGAGGATGGAAAATGCTGCATTGAAGGTACTTTTCACATAATACTGTCTCTGTATGTGATGCATTTCATTGTGTTTTTCTATACTTCCAGTTTTAGAATTATTTACTATTGGTTTTTTTTGCTAGAAGTTGTAGCAAATTAGCAATGAAATATTGAAATATATACCTTGCCAGTTAAATAATATATAGGAAAAAGAGTCTTTTTCATCAATTGAGGGACTAAAATGAGTGATTTTATATACTTCAAAGACATTATTTTAATATATCTTAAGAGACTAGAGAGAGTGAGCGATACTTTGGGAACTAAATTGATGGTTTATTGTTAGACCGTAGTCCGTAGTATATTATTGAATGAGAATGAATGGTTAAACTGATTCACACAATGTTTTAAAAATTGACATGAATGGTTCAACCAATTAAATCCTTAATCGGTACTCTGGATTGATTGTTTATTTGAGTGGTTCAATCGTGGTTTATTATTAGAATGATTTAAAGTAGTTGAACCATGCCATTGGCATAACTTGACTTATGTTGCCTATAAAATAAATGTGCAGGTAAATATCTGCAAGCTGAAGTTGATGGAAAATTTGACAGAGACATACTTGAGTAACAATTGAAGAATTGAAATCAAACAAACAAAGGATACTTATTAAAAGAGTCTCCAAGTTTTGATTCCATGGAGTAGTTAAGAGTCTCAGATTTGAAACTGGTGGGATTTTGGCATAGAAATATATCCAATGTATGTAAATTCTATTTGTAAAGCCATAATCTTTACAGATAGATAATTTTTTTAATGATGTTCGATTAATATAAATCATTTTTTTAATGCCAAGTTTTGATTTTTGTCGCCATGCGCTAATGATTTTTATGACAAGTTCTAATCTTTAATGTGTTTAGATAATCTCGGCAAAATCTGCTATAAATTTCACGTATATGATTTTTAATGTTGTTCGATTAATAAAGATTGTTTTTTATATTCCTCTTGGATTTAAGAAATCTAAACAGTTAATACTGTTTTTTAAGTGATGTTCGATTAATAAAGATAATTTCTTTTTAATGTCAAACATTACAAACCTCAACAGCCAAGTCATCCCCATAGAATGTCCAATGTTCATGGTTCAAACATACTTATAAACCTTTCAAACACTAATTATTAATCTCCTTATAAAATAGTGCATAAAAATTATGAATCTTTCGATCAATATTCGGAGGTCGAAAACAATTTGTACCAATCTATTCTCTCTTTTATCTCCGATAGCTTTCATCTAATTTTGTGTAAAGAAATGCTTTATCATCTAATAGTGCATAAAAATGCTTTTTAAATCATTCAAAGTTCTCAAGTGGCTTTATTCTTTTCAATTGATAGTTAGCTTTTAAGGGAGAGTTTTCTAGATGTTTTGATACTACTCATCCATGTGACATTTTGTTACAACTTCCATATTAGCATTAGTTGGTAGTTGCTGTAATGGTGTGGTCGGTCTTCTATGCTAAATTTTTACATTTAACGTTTAAAATGCAAGTTCAGTAGCTATTACTTGATTTACTTTAACCATTACTAATTTAAGTTTGTAAGATAATCACTAAACCTATGAGTTTAATAAAGATTATTTAAGTATAAATGGGGTGAGGATGTTAAATATCCTATCTTTAATCCTCCAAGAGATATTTATTGGTTATGAATGGTCTTGATTGTGGAGTTGATTTTGTTTGCCCTTTTAAGATATACATCTTAACATGAGAAAATTAAATAAAGTGTGTTCTTAGAATGGAAGTGCCATTTAGAGCAAGATGTGACTCTCAAATTTGGTGTTACAAAGCCATCCAATAATAATATTATTCATTTCTAGATCAATATCATTCTTTATGTTATAGGCATTTCACAATAAACTTTGATACTTTGTTTTTACTATTATGTTACTCTTGATTTTTATCAATTTATACTTTGTTGATTGACATAATGTTACTCTTGATTTTAATTTAATCTACTTCTTTCTTGATGTCAACTATTTTGCTTGAAGTCTTAATGAAGTTTTCTTTTTAATCTATTGATAGTTGTCATTTAGAATCATATTAATTGCACACAAAAAGAGTAAAATTAAATTTTATACATGTCACGGGCCTTTGAAGGCTCAACTATGAAATTCGATGTGACTGAATCATCCAACAATAAAGTGTTTCACTTTTGTATTGTATTATCTCATTATCAATGATTATATTAAGTATACTCTTAGGCAAATTTAAATTTTATGCATCTCACGGGTCATGAAAGTTCCACTATAAAATTTGGTGCGATGCTTCACTTGATTCGCTTTGTTATGACGTTTCACAAAAGCAGTGCAACACACGGGTCAACGTTAGTTGGATAGAGATTGTGTTCATGGATTTGATTTGGTTAATCCTTTTGTATGATTTTGTCTTTGAACTCACATAAAACATTTCTATATTACCTTATATCATACCCCTAATCTAAAGCAACAACCATAATTGACAACAACCATGATTGACATACATATATCGTTCCGCCGAACCCGTGCATCGCACGTGCCGACGACTAGTTGATATAAATGTATAATGAGATATAAAGACTTAGAATGGAAATGGTGATTTTTTGTATCAAATTCAAAAAATAGATAATTGAACACTACTGATTAATTTTATTATAGTACATACTAATATAATGCTCCAGTCGAATGTTACATTTAAACACATTGATGGCATCAACTTTGCAACTTAATTTATTTCATTTTATTTTTTTGTAATAGGGTCAAATTTGTAGGTTTAAATTGGACAGTATATCCACCTTTGCATATGAGTTTAACTTGATACCATGAGTTTAACGTCAATTAAACTTGAATGTAAGCAAATGGTTAATGACACATATAACAAACTTAGTATCAATTTTAATTTGAGTCATGCTAAATCATATTTTTTAGGCTTAATTGCAGTTTTGATCCCCTTATTTTTAATTTTTTGCAATTTTGGTCCCCCTATTTTAAAACTCGACAGTTTTAATCCCTCTAACACATATTTTGTCTAAAATATGATGATACAACATGTTTTAAATGAACTTTATGAAAAAAAATCTTACTATTTCATTGATGCTTGTATTTTTTCATTAATGAATCATATAACACATCGTTTAAATCATATCATATCGTCAATCTTTAGTTAAAAATTATGATAGGGGGACCAAAACTGCAAAAAATTTAAAATAGAGGGACCAAAACTGTCGAATTTTAAAATAGGAGGACCAAAACTGCAAAAAATTAAAAATAGAGGGACTAAAACTGCAATTAAACCTATTTTTTATACTTTTGAGGCGTTAACTGCACAAATTTCAATAACAAATTACTATATTTATCTCCTTAACCAATACCCCAGGCATTATTTAGCATTTTTCTTTAAATTTTGAAGCTATCTTTAAGTTTTATCCAAAAAGAAGGGCGTTATTATTGTAGGTTAGTTCTCAAATTCTTTGTCATCCAATTTTGTATTATGACTATGACTATTTATAAATGAAATGAGTTAATTGTGTTTTTTAAAAATAAGCTTACAAAAATATCTTTTGGATTGCGATTAACTGCAGTCTAATTAAACTGCAGTCACTTGATATGCACCATTAGATGAATCTAAGGTTCAATATTATTTTCCCCAAAATAGAAAAAATAAATCCCTAACTACCAAATTGAATCTAAGTGACTAGTGAACAATATGGTGAATGCAGTGAATCTGAATCCCTATCTTTTGATGTTGAAAGCAACCACCAATCTATCTATCATAACTGAATTCTGAAATCCCTCTCTTTCGCCATGGAAGCTCTACACACACACTCACTTCGTCCCTTAGCTCAATTCCAACCAGACATCGACAACATTCGACGCAACCTTATTAAAAAAGGTGTCACTCCCACACCAAAAATTATCCACACTCTCCGCAAAAAACAAATCCAAAAACACAATCGAAAACTCAACCGTCAAGCCCTACAATCCCCGCCACTTTCCAAGACACAAAAACAAACGTTAGAGGAAGAACAACACTTTCATGAACTCAAACATGAGTACAAACAATTCACAAAAGCATTGGAAGAGAATAAGGGTTTGTCTTTGGTTGGGAAGCCGTGGGAAGGGGTTGAAAAAGTTGAGTTTTTTGAGAGAATGAAGGTGAATAAGGATAATGGAGGAGGAAAACTTAATAGGGAGAGTTTAATGGAGTTGAAGGAAATGTTTCGTGAGAGAAAAATGGATGAATTGAAATGGGTTTTTGATGAAGACCTTGAAATTGATGAAGCTTGGTTTGATGAAAATGGTTATAAGAAAAAGACGAGTAAGCGTAGCGAGGTTAAGGTTGTTAGGTTTCTTGTTGATAGGTTTGTGTTCTCTTTTTTCATTTGCTGTGAATTGCTTTGATTGAATATATGATGTTTGGTCCCATCGTTGTAGCTCAGTTGGTGGCTAACATGGACATTATTGGAGGGGTTGGGGTTCGAACCTCGAATTTCCCACTTCTCCACATTTAAAGTGTGTGAGTCTAACCACTAGGCTACTAGACCAACACTAGGCTACTGGACAAAAAAAAAATGAATATATGATGTTTGCAAGTTATGGATTGGGGGTGTTATGTTTTTGTAGGTTGTGTGATAGGGAAATTGGGGCTAAGGATTGGAAATTTTCGAGGTGTATGAAGCTGTCGGGATTACCTTTCACAGAGGGTCAGTTGTTGATGATTCTTGAAATGCTTGGTGTTAGGGGTTGTTGGAAGCAAGCTCTATCTGTGGTTCAATGGGTCTACAATGATAAGGATCGCAAAAAGTTTCAAAGCAAGTGAGTTGTTTCTGAAACATAGCATTACTTTTAGAAATTTGACTTGGTCTATGTGTTATTGTTTCTGAAACATAGCATTACTTTTTGACATCTGTGTTATTATAATTTATATGTGACTTTAAGTTTTGGAGAAAACAACCAATTAAGCAAATATATTGACAGTATGGAACTGCTTTTGGCTATGTGTTATTGTGTTTAATGAATAAGACATGGTGCTTGTGTATCTTGATCGGTATTATGATATGGCATAGCGGAATTTGAACAAACTACTATTGTTCCGTGATACGCTGTTTAGTATAAATTGTTGTCAAATAGTGGTGATGTAGCAGCGTAGCGTGGCAGAATTTGAATTAACTGCTATTTTCTGTGATCAGTGATTGACAGCAGTGTTTGGTGATAATTTGGGATATATTTTAAAGCCACCAAATAATATGCATGATTATGTCTTAATGATTCTCGTTTTTGTTGTTGTTGTTTTACATGCTTACTGCTTTGCACATATTCGGTTCTATCTGATGATGAAAGTAATAATGAGTATGTATGTAGGTTTGTATACACAAAACTTCTAGCAGTTCTCGGGAAGGCAAGAAGGCCAACGGAAGCCCTTCAAATTTTCAATTTGATGCGTGTAAGAATCAAGTGATTAGTTTGTTTTTCCATATGATGACCTGTCTTTAGCTGTTGTGCGTCGCTGATTGATTTACTCTCAACTTGTTCAGGGAAATATTGACATATATCCTGATATGGCTGCATATCACAGCATTGCTGTTACACTTGGTCAAGCTGGTCTTCTGAAAGAGTTGCTGAATATCATCGAATACATGAGGCAGAAACCCGAAACATTTAATTATATGTATCGCAAGAACTGGGATCCACGTCTTGAACCTGATGTGGTTATCTATAATGCTGTAAGAAAACAACTAAATATATA
This sequence comes from Trifolium fragiferum, assembly GCA_954870985.1. NCBI lineage: Eukaryota > Viridiplantae > Streptophyta > Magnoliopsida > Fabales > Fabaceae > Trifolium > Trifolium fragiferum. The sequence goes on along the minus strand of OX940792.1, from coordinate 44,781,995 downwards.
TCTTATAACTTTCTAATGAATGCCATTTTGCAGATTGATTAAACCATCGGATTTCTTCAATTACTATTAGGTACTTAATGCTTGTGTTCCATCAAAGCAGTGGAAAGGCGTGTCATGGGTTTTTCAGCAACTGCAGGAAAGTGGTCTGAAACCTAATGCAGCAACTTATGGGCTTGCGATGGAGGTAATTTCAGGATTACAACATCTGACACCAAGTAATTTATCTTAAAAAAGTTAGATACTATATAACTTTGCTCTTTTTACTTTTCACTACAAGCATAATCAAATTGATAACCGCTATTCTTAGTTGGTAGTTATTATGCTATCATCTCTGTATATGTTGCTAACAAAAAATAAAAGGTATTACAAATTACAATATCAGTTCTTTTGGAGAAAACTGTCTCGAAAGATCTATTTGGCTGATTTATTATGGTGATTTTTCTGAAAATGTGATCAATGTTATATGGTCTCTATGATTGCATTATATACAGAATCAGGTAGTCATGCATGAATGGTGGCTATGATTTTCAATTCATCTTATTCACAAATTAACTAGCTATTTTTATGTTATATTCAATTTGAGAGTTATGTATGAATTAAAAAATTGGAGAGTTATTACCTTTGAAAGCACGTCTGTATTCAAGTCTTACAGGTGATGCTTGTTATAAGGTAATGCTGCAATCGGGAAACTATGACCTTGTCCATGAGTTATTTGGAAAGATGAGGACAAGTGGCGAAGTTCCAGAAGCCCTTACATATAAAGGTAGTGTTTTACTTCTTTCATATCATTTGCAACCGATATTTGGCAGATGATGGCCTGATATATAACTTCCTTTCTTCCTTAGTGTTGGTGAGAACGTTTTGGAAGGAAGGTAAAGTTGATGAAGCTGTGAAATCTGTCAGGGACATGGAAAGAAGAGGCATCATGGGATTAGCCAGTGTATATTATGAACTAGCATGTTGCCTTTGCAACTGCGGGAGATGGCAAGATGCTATTACGGAGGTACTTTTCTTACTTTTTCCAATTAAACTACCAAATTTGTCCTGAGAAATTGGATGGTGGACTCATTAGTTCCTGAGAACTTAAAAATCACCTATTCCGAAGTAGAGTGTTTTTAGACCTCGCTGACAATGTGTCGTGATCAAGGTTTGGATCTTTGTATGTGAGTAATGAATCACTCAGCTTCTCTCTTCATCCCTTCATCCTTTTATGCTAGGAAAGTGTTTTAGGTGATAACTTCTAGTGGTTTTTGGCTGTTATCCTTGGTTACGTGTTCTTACCCCCCCTGCTATCGAGGAGTACGTGGGTAGGTCACTACCTCAGGTTATTCTTCTTTGCCTGTTACAAGGATCCGTTCCGAGTAAAAGAACGTCAGTACTAGCTCTATGTAGTATAACTCACCTTAACAAGGTTTGGACCTGCTTATCCAGTCTGAGATATAGCAAATAGTTCCCTAAGGAACTATAAATATTGGCTACGCTAGGCATTAGGCATTATATAAATGCCACATTAAAAACTGTGAGGAGGAATGATGTGACCAACATTTGTAGTTTCTCGGGGACAATAAGCTGCACTCTGATGTTCTCAGGTCAGGAACAAATATATCCATTGCCAAATATTTTAGGGGTGTATTTGGTAGTTAAACCTTTATTTTTGTATGGATGTGGTTATATGAACATGTTGATGTATGTAGGTGTAAATCCTAATAATAAAAAAATAATCCTTGAAATATGGCTGCAGGTTGAGAAGATAAGAAGACTTCCTCATGCTAGACCTTTGGAGGTTACATTCACTGGCATGATTAGGTCATCCATGGATGGTGGGCACATTGATGATTGCATAAGTATATTTGAATATATGCAAGACCATTGTGCTCCTAATGTAGGGACTGTAAATACCATGCTGAAAGTATACAGCCAGAATGACATGTTTTCTAAAGCTAAAGTTTTATTTGAGGAAGTTAAGATTACAAAGTCAAATTTACGACCAGATGCATACACATATAACATAATGTTGGAAGCATCTGCCTGTGCGCACCAGTGGGAATACTTTGAGCATGTGTACAAAGAGATTATTCTCTCGGGTTACCATTTGGATCAAAATAAGCACTTGTCGTTACTTATTAAAGCTTCAAGAGCTGGCAAGGTAGACAATATACTCGTCCTTTATCTAAGCTCTGAGTTTATTTTATATTCCTGCACATAGTATTATATCCTGGTTTCTATATATTGAATTTGACGGCTTATTATGGTTTCAATGCAGTTGCATTTACTGGAGCATGCATTTGACATGATTCTAGAAGCTGGAGAAATTCCTCAGCATGTTTTCTTTTTTGAATTGATGATTCAAGCTATAACTCAGCATAACTACGAGCGAGCAGTCATCTTACTCAGCACCATGGCTTATGCACCATACCGAGTGACTGAAAAGCAATGGACGGAGCTGTTTAAAGAAAATGAAAACAGGATCAATCATGAAAATCTGGAGCGGTTGTTGGATGCTCTTGGTAATTGTGATGTTGTATCAGAAGCAACAGTCTCAAATTTATCAAGGGCATTGCATGTTCTTTGTGGATTAGGTTCATCAAGAAAAAACTCTAGTATCATCCCTTTTGAAACTGAAAATGTCGATGGTCTGAATGAGACAATTGATGGTGGTAGAAATGGAAAAGTACCAAATATTTCAGGGAGAATGATGATTGAAGGAATTGAATCTGGGAATGACATTCTTCTTTGTGATCAAGCTGAATCAGATATATTTACCTTTAACCATGATCAAGTTGACAGAGTAAACAATAATGATGCGGTGGTTTGCAGGCCACAAAACTACGATATTGAAGATAAAGTAAGCTTATGCACTAGACCGGAATTTCGTGATCATCTGGCACTTAACAAGTCTTCAGATGATGAGCTCTCGGGTGATGAAAGTGACGAAGATGATGTTTATGAGGCAATGGTTGACAAGCCTTCGGCATATCAAATATTGGAAGCGTGGAAGGAAATGAGAGAGGTGGATAGGAGTTTGTTAGACTCTGAAATTGATTGTGGCTAGTCATTGCAAATTGAATGGAGGGTTTAGTTTTATTAATTACACAAAATCTTTATAATATGTGGGAACTCAAAAAATCTATTGGAAAATTAGTTTGGAGGACTTGGACAAATTCTTTTGATCTCTTCATAATAATCTCAAAATAAAAAATATATTAATCTAAACATTTTATGATTATTCTCTACGAAAACACAAAAAAAGTGTAAAAGGTTTCTCTTTCTCTCTTTTCTGCTTCTCTGCTCACCAAATTCTTAAACAAAGTCTTAGCATTCAATATGATAGCTCACTAGCTCAGCAAGGAAATGAAATTGTAACAAGAAGCTTATTTTGATCAACATTGTGATATCTACAAAAATTTTGTAACTGCAACGTGTAAAGTTCAAAATGTTAAAAAACATAATTTGTTGTCCTAAAGTTTTGAATCCAGTGAACATTTAACTATATTTTATGAAAATATTATCAACTATTCTTGTATAGAAAGAAATGCAAATAATTGCATATGAAAATCGATTTGGATCCTCAACATTAGGTAAAAAGTCATTCCCGTAGCATTTTAGGTATATTTACTACACAAGTAAGCGAAAATCGATTTGGATCCTCAACAGCAGCAACCTCTGCTGCGGTGCCTGATGCTGAATTTGGACCCTTCAATTGATCCATCGCATATTAATCGCAATGTGCTTTATTTTCTGGTGCCGCATAATACACAGATGATAAATATAGCATTTGTTCTTCTGTGCCTCAAACCCCAAAGCATTGTGCTCGTTACATTTGAGCACAATTAAATTAAAGGCCGAGTCTATGACTTATTTGAGCAAATGTTCTCTTAGATCTTTTTTGCCCCAATTTTTTGTATGACAGGATAATCGGTTTCACACAATTTGAAATTTTCATTTTCACAAATTTGTCAAATTTAATTTACAATGATACCTATTGAGAATGATGTCGGTCTACCTATTTTCTCATATTTCTTAGGGTAATGCTACATAGCACAACGTAATCACAAGACAAAAATGGACGACGGATGAAAACGTGTAACCATACATGGGTAGTGGTGGTAATATAGAGGATAAATAATGGGTAAAATGGTAAATAACAAATCAAACATAGCGCAATTCTTGCTTTTCTTCAAAATTGGATTCATAACATGGCATTTTCCTATTTCTTATATTTCAAAAACCTTCAATTTCACAAATCAAAATTTAACAGAATATACAAATCCTATGAGACTGTAAATCACTGCTAAAGAAAAGTGAGATCCGGAACAAACAATGTTGTGTAGAAAATGAATAGAAAATTGATTGGCAGTGTTTCACAATCTGAAAATGAAAATTAAAACCATCAATCATATTGATTTGATGAAGACAGCGGTAATTTGTAAAGAAAGAAAAAAAAATAGTTCCCTGTTTCTTGAAAAGATTTTATTTTGACTTTGTCTTATAATCTCAGCCACTACAATAATCTAATGAGAAGAAATGATGCAGCCAAGGCAGCAGTAAAGAATTTTGCTGATGTGGATCCAAATCGAGCAAAAACCAAACCAAGTAACATTTATAGAAAATGGTCATAAATTTTCTTCCCTAAACCAGAGATGAGCAATGATTCCTCTACTGTACCGATACACAACTGATAAATAAGAACGAAATCCTATTTGTCCAATGGTTTTCATAAATTGCATCAATATCTAACCTGTTCATGAAGTAATGACCATTTATAACATCCCACAAAGCAAATAACTCTAAACTTTAGCAAAATCTCAAAAGTCAAAAGGAAGTCAATATATTGCATAGCCCAAGTAATGTAAACAAGGTTTCAGAACAAGCAATGTAAATATAGCAGCATATCAATGACAATCCATGTCGCTTTTGGAGCACTAATAAAGATTGTCGTCCAAATGGAATGTCTATCGCAATCATTCCATCACGACACTCTTCTTTAGTACTTTGTAGCGTTCCCTCGCTGTCTTCCTTAAAAAATGATAAAACAGATAAAGTAAAATAAAGCTGTAACTAACTCCTGACAAAAAGTTTCATGAAACATCCCGCATATTTCAGATTTACAAGCTGAAAGTTATGTACAGCTACAAAAAAAAGACTGATAGTAAATGCAGCAGCACAACTGTTATCTCAAGCCAACTCGAACAATGACGAACAAGCAAAAGTCCACAGCATCTGCATAATTGACGAACAAGCAAAAGTCCACAGCATCTGCATAATTCACCAATATTAAACAGATAAAGTAAAATAAAGCTGTAACTAACTCCTGACAAAAAGTTTCATGAAACATCCCGCATATTTCAGATTTACAAGCTGAAAGTTATGTACAGCTACAAAAAAAAGACTGATAGTAAATGCAGCAGCACAACTGTTATCTCAAGCCAACTCGAACAATGACGAACAAGCAAAAGTCCACAGCATCTGCATAATTCACCAATATTAAACAGGTTTAAGAAAAGTTTGTATAACCACTACTATTGCTACCACTACATAGCATCAGAGAAAAACAGCACTTTTTTTTATTAGCAAAATTTCTTAAAACAACACACTCCAACGCACAAGAAATGCTTTGGGGCGGAACAAAGATACAAACACTGCACTAGCAGTTGGGAAATTAAACAGAAGCAGAGGCACACAAAGCCTCACACTAAAAACCACACTACACAACCAAAAGCTAAAAACAAAACACAAACCTGCCTCCAAAAAACAGCAACCAGCTCCAAAACAATGGAGCAAGGAAGCCTCCAACAACCACGGGCAACCCCAAAGGAAACAATAAACTACCTAAACGAAATGGAATTCTGATGTGCCAAAAAACAGTAGCAAGGAATCGCACCAGAAAAAACACAGCTCAAAAAGACTGAAACTTTAGGGTCTGTTTGGATTGATGGAATATAATGGGACGGAGGGGAGCAGAATAGAGTGGAGTGAAATGGAACGGAGCGGAATAGAATAAATCTTTCATTCCATTGTTTGGATATTTTATGATGAAGAACAAATTTTGCATTCCATTCATTACCTCGCTGAAGCTGCTTCTAAAAAATCATTTTGTGTTGATTTTAGGGATTTTTTTAAAAAATCTGAAGCTGCTTTCTGTTTGTTTACTATCTAAAAAATCTTTTTTTTTTTTTCAAATGTGAAGCTCCTACACCTAAGTTCCTTGTTCTTTAAAAAAAATAGATTTTACAAAAACTACTAGGATTAGCTTTTCATTTCAAGACTAAGGGTGCGTTTGTTTTAGCTTTAAAAAAAATAGATTTTTCTTTGTATTTTTGAAAATAGATTTTATAAAATCGTTTTTCAAAATATTATAAGTTTTTTTATATTCATTTTTTTAAAATTTAAACACTAATTTTGACATTATATAACATAAACGTACATTATTGAAGATCAAAACATAGTCAAAATCTCAATTTTTACAAAAAGTTGTATTTCAAAAATGATTTTTATGAAAATCTATTTGAAATAGCTTCAAAAAAAGTGATTTTTTTGAAATTTTGATATCTAAAAAAAAATTTCAACAAAATGATGAAATACCTAAAATGACATTTTAAGAATAACTATTCAAACCAAATTTTCATTTAAAGCTTTTATAAAAAGTTTCTTTGTAAAATTTTTTTACACAAATTTTTTTTACACTATAAGAATCTATTTTGAAAAAATCTATAACAAACGCACCCTAAATTTTTTTTAACAAAATGATTTTCTAAAAAATCTAAAACAAACACATTTACAAAGATAAAAGTGATTTTTTTATGGAAAAAAAAATTTCTAAAAAAAAAACTGTAACAAACGCGACCATTATTCTATTCTATCCCTTTCCATTCCATTTCATCTCATTCCATTAATCCAAACATATAATTCTTCCCCCCATCTCCAAGTGATTACTTTAATTTCATCCACCACCTCTCTAGACACTAACTAATTAAGCTAAACTAAGTACTAACAGAAATTCCTTCTGTATAGACATCAGAATAATGCAGCAATGGTTAAAACTTTAAAAGAACTAAATATAGTGTGTGAAGATTCTAAAGGAGTGATTGGCTGAAAAAGGTACCAAATATGAAGTTTGCTTTTGAGCGCCCTCATGGTTGCTTTTGCGAAGACTCGAGCAGCCTCAGCTTCAGCTTCTGCAGCCTCTGCCTCCCTAGCTGCTTCCTCAGCTTGTGCAATGGCAACTTCTGCCTCTGCAACTGCTTTTGCAGCTGCTACAGCTGCCTCTTTAGCTGACATCCCCTTCATTTTTGACATCTCTTCATCAATTTGGGATTGTGAAAGCATCTTGATCTCACCACTGTTATCCACTTCTGGGGAATCTTTGGGCCTCGCTTCGACAAGCATCAAGGAAGAGCTTCTGCTTTTCTCAGAGACAGTTGAACTGGCCATAATTTTGTACTTCTGCTTTTCCTGTTTATCAATTGAAATACCATTTACAACTAGGGTTTATCAAAGGAAATAAAAGTTATCTCTCTGCTAGGGGTGGACATGGGCCGCATTGGGTTGGGCCAAAACCAAATCCCAAACCACATAGGTACTCTGGATTGGGTTTAGTAAAATAACCGCCCATTTCAGCATTGAGCTCGGTTGAGTGATTAGTGGGTTACCCAAAAACAAAAACAAAACAAAAATAATAATAATAATAATAATAATAATAATAATAATAATAATAATAATAATAATAATAATAATATCATGTTGCTACTTCCAAAAGATACCACGTCTATTTAGTAAATGTTTGGTTCCACGGTGGGAGAACCAAACTCACAATGGTTGAACATGATGGGATTTTTTTTCTAACTTAGAGAAACTGCGGTGCACAAACAGGCAGAAATTCAAGAGGTGAAATTAAAATTCTTTGCATCATTTACAAGTTGTGCATTGGATTGAAAACATTGAAAAATTCCTATTTCACATAACAAATTGGTTTTCTTTGTAAGTTTCATTTATCCTTCTTTTTTTTTCTCTACTCTTAGTTACAAGTTTCAATTTTCAGAGTTAGATTTGTTCTGGGAAGGGCAAAATTGAGAAAGTAGGACACATTATGCTTGACCTTTTGTTTATGAAAGGTTTTTATGGAAAATTTATTTTGGCCAAAATTGAAAAGCTACAAAATGTTGCTTTGATTGGAATCAATTCTATAAAGAGAACCCAAACACCCTCCTAACACATTCAAATCATGTTCCACCATTGTGAAAAATGTTTAACTAAAATAAATTCACTCAAAATCAATAGTGTCGAAACCAATTCTCACCACCGAAGAACTAAACACACGCTTACATCTATACATGATTTATTTTTTTTGGACAAGTCTATGCATAATGTTATAACCAATTTATTTCTCATTTTCAACCATTTTTTGTTCATTACTTCCAGTAAGGTCGAATAAGTTATTAAAATAATTATGTCATAGATGCAACACTTTAGTTTGTTAAGTGGAGAACCCTTATTTTGGGCACTTTGGATCCCACATACATACTCATTTATAATTTTTTAATTATAGTACTTAATAAGCACTCCATCACTCCAATCCAGCACCTCAATTTTATACTAAATAGGTTGCACCAATAATTGGTGCACCTCAATTATCTATCGATAACTCTATCATCACATTTCAATATTTTAACATTAAAGTGATGTGTGGCCCATGGAGAAAAGTAGCACCTCTACTCTTTAAGCCCTCTTCTATTTTTCTCCCCAATGGGGGTACCTATGAGGTACCAATGCTTATGAGGCTAAGCTTCCACCATTGGGGATGGCCTTGATGTGCATAGCTACAACAGTAACTGATTATAAAGTTACCTGGACTATTTTGCCATTTGTCACCATCTGCTGCAATTTTGTTGACAATAACTTTCTAAGATTTGGTGGACACCGATATTTTTCCTGAGATGAAAAGTTTCAGAATAAACATCAATGAGACGATGGAGTTAAGTATGTAAACAAGCATTGTATTGCTAGTATTGGCTGAATTAACTATTCACCAATATTCCAAGCCTAAATCACATGTAACTTTAAAGACAAGATTTCTAGCATATGCATGGTACGATTGATTGTATTATGCTTTTTCGGGTATACCACATTGTAGTGGGGGAAAATAACAGCTTGTTACTTGCCAAGTGAGACTGCACACAAAAGCTTAAACACGCGCACACAAAGTGAAGTAGAAATACCTCTATGTAAGTAGCAATGGCAGCCTTGTCAGAACCCTTTGGCTCCTTCATATTGACAATAGCTTCTAGTACATGATTATCCCCCAACCTGCCATCATTGAGAAACATATGCTTTTGTAATTCAAAAGTATTGCTGCATGATTTCAACATTTCAGCTCAAGATGGATGCCTTTATCGTAAGACAAGTGAAAAGAAACCTATTATCAACTATTCATAACTGCAAGTGTAATCTATGTATATATCAATTACTTTAAACTTAAATTTAATGCAAAGTCATATATGACAAGATTTTTTTTCTCACATCTCTACAACATGCTTGTAGAAAAAATGCTGAGGTACTATAAAAATGAAGTGCCATTAAAAAAAAAAAAAAAAAACTATAAAAATGAAGTATTATATCACTGGATACCTCGCATAGATACTATAAAAATGAAGGGTTACTGGACAAATAACAAAACTTCAGATACAAATTAGGCTATTTATCTATTCATTTATGAAAAATTGGTAAACTAGCACACAGCTTTATGCAATCCTAGAACTAATTACTTGTAAAAGGTGTAACATCTACAACTTTATAATGTTTAAATGCTTTTCAAGAACAAAATTACGCAAACCAAGCACCACAGTCATGGAAAGAATTATTTTCTATTCATAATAAATGGCGGATATATTTAACTGAAAGTTCTTGAACCTTGATACTTGTTCTTTTGAATTCGGAGATTGCAATGTTCCGCTAGAAACTGCTAGGGGCTTAACATCGAGAACGTCTTCACGTTGAACTACTTTACTCGCGGCCAATTGGTTACTGTTAGTTTTGGGAGCTGGAAGTGCAAGGTTCTTTTTAAGGGCAAGCTTTGCCTTCTGCCGGGAACCCCATATTGCTGTGACATTTATATTCCTCCATTTATCCTGTTCACAGTTCAAAGCATACAAACTAGTACACCAAAACATGCCAAGAACAATAAGACTTTCTACATTTAACATTTCCCGTCCCAAAACATGCTACACTGTGTTGAAAAGACTTACCTTGAGATCTACATTGGACCGCGTATGCAAAATGGAACTGAACTCAGGGTCAGTAAGTATGGTGCGCCATTTTCCTGACCCGTGTTTGACAACTCCAGCTTTCAGCGCCGCTTCTTCTTCTGCAGTCCATTTCTGCTTAGGAGCACCCATGGAAGGAAAGCCAGGACCTTTTTTGTGACAGTTTAATATTTGCTTCTACGCTAGAGGAAATCTTGGAATGTCAGTGCGTCTCTTTTCTACATGTACATCTATGCATAAAAAAAAAACTTTACTATTAATTGTTGACCAACAAACAACATCAAAATGAAAAGAAAAAAATCCAAAATATGATTATTTTGTGTTTAAAATAATCGGTAAAATATAATTAAAGAAATACAACTCATCCTAAATATTGACCTTAGTTCCATGTTCATTTCAATCTCATCCACTAACAACCCAATAATGTTAAGCTATATAGCACCAGCACCAGCACCAGCCCAAGGTAAGTTGAAAAATGCCTAATATACAATTAGTCCTTTGTGAAAAGAGAAATAAAGGTAGAAATTTGAACACACCCTTAAAAGAACTACAATTATGCATTGCATCAAAATGCAAAATCTAGCAATGCCGATATTGCTTAGACACCTTTACTCAGGTTTGAACCCCGAGACCTCACTGGTGTGTGTGAGTTTTAAGTGGTATTTACGACTTCGCCTAAGGACCAAAAAGAAAATGCAAAACCTAAAGATGTTAAATTTCTCATTTGTTAAATTTCATTAAACATCAAATACAATATAAGAAAACTATTGTACTTGGAAAAGATAAAAGTGTCCATGCTTAAAATGCTGCCACTTGGCAAAAATAAGGGTATTTCATGTCCAAATTTATTTAACTGAACTAAAAAATAAAGCAACTAAGCCATTTTGACAAGTAACCAAGCCATATAATTTTTATTGTGAGACAAAAGGTCATTGTCACATGAGCCACGGTTTGTATTGAACCGAGCCAGTTAGAAGGTACAAAGTTCCTTCTTCTCTTTTCATTTTCGGTTCCCAATGTCTGTCAAATTTAAAATTCAAATTTTTTTCCCTCACTTTACTTTATTCAAAATGTTATAATTTCATCTTTACTCATTCTCATTTCATAAGCTTCACTATTCTTCTATCTCTGACTTTTTCTTCTTTCTTTCTTTCCTCATTTCTAACTACATTTTATTATATTTTGCAGAAAAATCAAAAGATCATAAAGAAAATGAAGTACTCAATAAAGAAGATGAAATACCCAAGAATCAACATTATTTTATATTCAAATCATTTTCCCTCATGTTCTTTCTCTGTTTTTATTTTTTCTTTCTATCTTCATATTTAACTATTTTTTTTTAATAACTTGATTTGGTTGTGTTATGCAGAAAAATTCAAAGATATCAAACAAGAAGATGAAGAACTTCAACGCACACCAAGTTTTATAAAGAACAAAGTAAGAAAAACAACTTTATTTAGTCTTCAAAAATAACATGTCACAATTTAGAATCATCTAATAACCTAATTATGTTGTGTTATGCAGAAAAATTCAAAGATATTTTTGTCTATCTAACAAAAAAGATAAAGAAAAAAGATGAAGAGCTTTAAGGCAGACAAGTTACATTAAGATGAAAGTAAGAAAAAAACAACTTTCAAACAAGTTATGTATCCTTTTGTTCTATTCAGAGTAAACAACTTTTAAATTTATGGTCTCACACACTACTCAGAGTAAACTGATTTTAAGGGGCCGTACACACTACTCAGATAAATACATACCGATTTTTTATTTCAGATCTCTTTGATATTTGTTGTTGTTGTTGTCGTCGCATGTACACGAGAAAGTGGAGATGACGAAAAGTGAGCCCCAGAACGTGTGGTTGCCGACGAAACTGATCCGATGAGAAGGTTTATGGTTTACAGAGAAACAATTGAATCCTCTTTATTAGAGAAAAATAGAGGATGAAGAAGAATATGTCATGTTTTCTTTGTGTGTTTTGTAGAGGAGAAAAATAGAGGATGATTTTGCAAAAGCATACTAGGGGTGGCCGTGAATGTTGTTACAGCGGCGGCTAGGGTTTTCTTTCTTTGATGAAGAGAGAGAGAAAGAAACTAGCAAATGAAAAAGAAAGAAAAAATAGTGATTCCCTTTCCCGTAAGTAAGACAAAAGGGCAAACAATATGTGGATTTAAAATCAACATTCAATTACATTAATTACATACAAGTACTGTATTAAATTAATTCAATTATTTTTTTTTTTACCAAAATTCAATTTTTTATGAAATTAATTAAATTACATTAGTTGATAGAGAGACAAATTATATCATATCATAAGAAAATAAATTAACGGGGAGATTATAATTTGTATCGCTGATAAAAATTTTAAAATTACTTTGATAAATTAATGTTGGTAAAAAATTAACGTGGTGATAACAATTTTTATTGCTGATAAAAAATTAATGGGGAGATGAATATTTTATCGCTAATAAAATTTTAAAATTGTTTTTACAAGATATCACTGATAAAAAGTTCACGGGGATATGACAATCTGTATCGTAGATAAAACTTTAAAAATCAATATTACAAGTGAAAAAATTAACAATCATATACGGAACAAATTATACTATTTATTCATTGAATTCAAAATAATTATTATATATAGTAATATATGTTACCCTTTTTCAAATTGCTACAAGTTCTAATTATTTTTACTCAAAAAAAGGTTCTTGACCAAAAAAATAAATGATTATCATACACGGGACAAATTTCAAGTGATAAATAGAAGTAAATAATGGCCATATAATACATGTGACAAACTACGACAATTTCAAAATAATGGATCATATATATTTTTAAATAATGAATCATCAAACTATGAATATTTTTAAATAAATAACTTTTTTTATTGATTCATAGAATCTATAACAATTTTAAAATAATGGCCATATTTATTAAATAAATCATACATGAAACAAATTACGTTGTTGATTCATAAAACTACTAACAAGTTCAAAACAACTTTGATATATATTAAATAAGTTATACATGAGACAAATGATTTGAAGATCAGTGAGGGATAGATACATAAAAGTAATCTTCTTGAAGATTAGTGGGGGATTCATCAATTTTGGGACAACTTTCATATAAAAATAATTTTCTTGAAGATTAGTGGGGGATACAACTTTCGGACATATAGATGACAACAATTTTTATTCCGTAAGGCTAATGATTTGAAACCATATGATATTATAATGTTTGTTTTAGACGAACCTTCTAATTTTGTTCATGTTTCAATTGTAGACAAATATAAATAGAAAAATTGGATAAACATTATTTATTAGTAGTATAGTATAAAATTAATTTACAAACAAATTTGCGAAAAAAATTTAATTTATAAACAAGAATATAAATTTTTTTAAAAAGAATAAATATTTATCTTTGATAAATATAGAATAGTTATTATTGACTGATACATACATAAAATATATGAAAATATATTTGTTAAAATGACTATCATATACGGGACAAGTTATATGATATTGATTCATATAATTCATAACAATTTCAAAATAATTATTATATATAGTAAATAAATCATACATAAGATAAATATAAGACAATTATTGTTGACTAATACATGCATATAAAAATATGAAAAAATATTTATTAAAAGATAGAGAGAGATTAAATGATGAAGATGACGGAGTTAAGGACATGGTAGAGCAGAGCCAAAGTCTCACGGCGGCTAGGGTTTGAGCAAGTAGAAGAGAGAAAAAAAATGAAAAATAGTGGTTTACGTATTCCACCACAAAAGAAGCCTAATTTGTTGTTGTATTTTCCTATTTGTGTGCGACATCACTTTTGGACTTGAAACAACAATTAAACTCAGATAATTTTTATTTTTTAAATGAAAAATTAAAAAAGAAGTAGCACCATTAAATTGTGGATTCAGTAGAAAAGTGAATTTAGTAAAAAAAAAATAAGAAGAGGAGTGGCTGGTGAAAGGAAGTGGGAGTAAAAATTTAGGGTTTGGGATAATAATAATAATAATAATAATAATAATAATAATAATAATAATAATAATAAAGATTTGAGTTAAGCTAACCAATCGTAAAGCTAATCAATGTGTTGATGCATTAGCAAATCTCAGTTGCTCTTTGAACGCAGAGATGTGTGTTTTTGAGTCGTGTCCGACTCAGTTTAGTCATTTGTTACATGCAGATAATGAGACTTCACTCTAATTAGTCTTTTTCAAAAATTAAATCATAAAATAAATATACTAATAATTTATTTTGGCTACAAAAAATAATGAGACTTAACATTTACTAATTTTTTATGGCAAAACAAAAATTAAATAAGAAAACATATGCTACTAATTTAAATACAGGAAATATTTAACTATAATGTAATATTAAATAAGTGATAAAAATTTCAAACTATGGGAAACATTTAACTATAATTGGTTTTTTTATTGACAAAAGTTAGTTGTTATTGCATACTATTAAGACGGAGAAAATGTTAGTGGGTTTAGTAAAAAAAAACTTTAAATGTATTTTTTATTCTAAAATTTCATATAATTCATAACAATTTTAAAATAATTATTATATATAGTAACTAAATCATATATGTAAACAAAGGTGGAGATTTATTCTTGTAATTTTTCTCCATAGATTTTCTTACTAAATAACATTTTCCAAGATAAATGAGCATTGCTATTTAGTAAGAATTATTTTAGAGAAAAAATGCAAGAATAACACATGGCATTATCTTATATGATGATGCAATTTTGATCTTTTAGTGGAAATCATGGGGGGTAGTTGATGTAAACAAAGGTGGAGATTTATTCTTGCAATTCTTTTCCATAGATTTTCTTACTAAATAGCATTTTCCAAGATAAATATTACATATATAAATAAAATGGAAAAATATTTGTTAAAATAACTATCATATATGGAACAAGTTATGCTATTGATTCATATAATTCATAACAATTTAAAAATAATTATTATATATAGTAAATAAATCATACATAAGATAAATATGTTGTTGACTGATATACATACATAAAAAAAATTTGGAAAAAAATTTGTTAAAAACTATTATATACAGGGACAAGTTATGCTATTGATCCATAGTATTCATAACAATTTCAAAGTAATTGTTATATATATTAAATAAATCATATAAAAGATTAATTATATTATTGACTCATAGTACTGATTAAATAAATTCAATTATTTTTTAAAAAAATTTATTAGTAAAGTGTAACTTCTAAAAATATAAGTGTAACGCGAGGATAATAGTAACTTAAACAAATTGTAACTATAACAATAATGATAACTTAAACAAATTATAACTATAATGAAAATAGTAACTTAAACAAATTGTAACTATAACAATAATGATAACTTAAACAAATTATAACTATAATAAAAATAGTAACTTAAACAAATTGTAATTGAAATAAAAATACCCGTAACATTACGACCCGTGCGATAGCACGGGTCTATCGGTAGTATTAAAGGAAAATCACAATGAACAAACAAAATTACAACAAAAACGAAAAAATTTCACTTTAACCTCATCCATTATTAGAAAGAAAAAACAACAACATCGTAAAAGAGAAACACAAATACGATCATAACAAACAAAGAACAAATGTAACAACATAAATAGAATCACTCACATAGTCACATGCATTCAAGTGGGTAGACAAAGAACAGATTATAGTTCTAACAAATAACAAAAATTTGAACTTTGTTTGACAGAAAAAGAAAGGGTCAAAATAAAAAGAAGAATCGTTGTACCTAATCAGTTGAAGATGATGAGAATTGGGAAAAAGTTGAAGCATTTACAGAAATAGAAATAATTTTGCTAAGCGCCAGAAAAAGAATGAGACGCATGTGTTCTATTCGACCGAGGAAACCAAATTGTGTCTCTTCGTTTTGTTTCTTTTATTAAAATAAAAAATAAAAATAAAATCTGTGAAAATATTATACCCTTGTCATTTTTATTTTTTTTTCTATTCTTGGCAGAATGTCTTTTTTATATTAATTAATATTAATCTATATTCTTTTTACTCCTCTTATCAAAATAATCGATATTATATTGAATTTTGAAAATGTAAAATAAATATGAACAAGTTTCTATTTAGATGAGTGATATACTTACTTTCTATTACAAAAAATTCTCTAATAATAACACCATATACAAGTTTGTTTTCACTATTGTATTAATATATTTTATTGTTAAACAAATGAAATGTGATGTGACATGTTAATTCAATAGTAAGATTTATTGATTTAACGGTGAAAATAAGTTTGTCTATTGTGAAAAATTTATCTCACTTGTACATATTAAACAAAGTTTAATATTGTATCAATTTTAAAAACTTTATCACAAATCAACTCACAATAGCAAATCCACTCTTTGCTCACTAATTTTTTTTTAAACAAAAGGAAAAAAGAAGAGTAGAGGTAACCCTCTATCCTAACCCAAATTGATTAAACATAAAATAAAAAATAGTACAAAGAAAACTAGGGGACATAAACCTAACCTAGTAAATCACGCAAAAAGTAGCAATTAAATATAAAACATTTAATATTGATCTGGATTCAAAAAAAATATATAAAACATTTAATATCAACTACCGTTGGTTTTAGAACCAACCCTAACAGGTGTAAAAATCAAAGCAAACACTGACACATCGAAAAATATCCAGCGAACCCGTGTACGGGCGTGAAACCAAATAGCGAAAAAAGTAATGTGTAAGCATTTGTTGAGGTATGCTATTGTTAAATAAAAAACGCATTTGTTGAGGTATGGAACGGCGAATGAACCGACCGCCAACACGGACAGGTGCACGTACCACAGTCTCCTATGACAACACACAGCGAGCATAAAAGGCCCTTTCGAGCCAAAAGAACCAATGGCACTGAAGCAGCAACAACAATAAAACTGCAAATCTCAACAGATCTGAAAGAATCAACGATCAAGGTTGTGCAACAGCAGTAGCCACTGATGAGAAAGGCCCAAACCGTGTCGACAGCCACGAGAAATCGACATCACCGTTGACGAAGCCTCTGAGCAGCAGAACCTTTAATGGAGAAAAGTGGTCCGCGACAACGGAAAACACACTGACAGCCACTGTAACAACCCCGGAAGGGGTGCGAACTAGGGGTGAGCATCGGTCGGGTTCGGTCGGATTCGGGCCGAAAATCGTCAAACCGATAAAAACCGCGATCTCTTAATTTGGACCCAATTCCGACCGTTTACGTCTTCGGTTTGTTCGGATTCGGGTAATACGGGTGACGGGTCTGACGGGTCGGTTTTAACGGGTTAGATTGAAACGTTGTTGTTACATTTAAAACTTCATTGTTCAAAAAATCATTTGTTTTTTGACAATTCGTTCAATATTTCGTACATAATGCAACAAAAGATACAATAAAAATGATGAGATGAAGTTAATTTGTTTCAAATTTGTAAATTCAACGACAATAATAGATAGTGGACGAGAAGTAAAAATTAAGATAAATCTAAAATATTATCTTTCACATCTTATTTATTAACATATATTACAAGCTAAAGCTCATAAAATACAACATTTTTCTCCTCTATCAAAGATAGATAAAATTAACAAAGTGAAGAGCATATGATATTAAGATAGAGAAGAGGTGCTCGAAACTATAAAAAAATTAATTTGTATTTTAGAAATTGTTCGGTCGGTTTCGGTTATGAATAGACAGATTATTAGAGACCCGCACCCGCCCGTATACAACCGTTCATGACCGATTTTTCACAATTGTTGACCCGAGACCCGACCCGCACCCGACCGAGTGCTTCCACATGTTGGCGGTTATGTCGGTTTCGAGTCGGGTTGCGGGTTTGTTCTCACCCCTAGTGCGAACCACGCTGAAACTAACGGGATCTACAAATCCATAACAGATCGCAAACCCAGTTACAGGAACGACGACCAAACACCGAAAAACCAAGTCGGAGCAAGGTTGAAGACAGCCTCATGCGACGGTGACCACCGTGAGGTTAGAAAGAGGAAAACAACAGCCCCGAGGTGAAGCCGATAGTGCAGAGCAGGGGAAACTCGTCGCACTACAACCTTAAACTCTACATCGCGTTATCTGTGTTTGGATTGAAAGAGTGTGAGGGCGGCGGTGTTTATCTAGAGAGAGGGCAGAGCGATTGGGTTGATGAGAGAGAAACCTGTCTTTTAATGATTTGACTCTTTACTCACTAAATTTTCTATTCAACTCTAATAATTATTTGTCAATTGTAGTAAACAAATATTTTTCAATCCAAAGTAATGTTTTATTGTAACCTTTTTTCACAATGTTTTACTGTAACTTGATTATCTTCAAGATTTCAACAATTTACAAGTCTGCTTAAAAATATATATATATTTACATGTCAATAGCACCTAACAAAGAACATAATGTTTACTTTTTCATCCACAAAATGCAAGTCAACCAGAAAATGAAAAACAATAATGAATCAAAACCAAGTGCAAAAATAAGAGAAAGAAAAATCAATAATGAACTGATAATGAATCAATACCATTTACATGACATTGGTACCAATACAATATGCACTCACGAAAAAAGAAAGACAAATCAACCCTAAATTAATAGTGAATCAACAACATGTACTAAAACGATAATGAATTAACACAACTAGTTGCTAAATGATAATAGATCAACACAACTCGATTCACGAAACAAA
Source organism: Trifolium fragiferum (assembly GCA_954870985.1). NCBI lineage: Eukaryota > Viridiplantae > Streptophyta > Magnoliopsida > Fabales > Fabaceae > Trifolium > Trifolium fragiferum. The sequence continues at coordinate 44,763,024 of OX940792.1, read as the reverse complement.
GGCAAGTCATCTAGAAAACAAGATCGCAACGCCAACACTTGTGTCACTAGATCCCTAAGATCTCTTAATTCCATAAATAAATAAAAATAAAAAATCTAAAGACAAAAAAAATTGAATCAATTCATTTGAACAAAACAATAATGAATTAACACAACTATTTGCTAAACAATAATAGATCAACACAACTCGATTCACAAAACAAAGGCAGGTCAACTAGAAAACAAGATCGCAACAGCAACACTTATGCCGCTAGATCTCTAAGATCTCTTAATTCCATAAATAAATAAAAATAAATAATTAAAAAAATATAAGGGCCAAAAAATAGAATCATCAATTTAGTTGAACAAATGATATCCATCTTTAAGCATATCAATAAATATTCAAATCATTGCACTACACAAAGATTAACATTCAATCTCGAAAGTAATTGCATTCGACAATAGAAAAAAAATGAAAAATACCTAACAAGAGAAATAAGATAGCAAATAAGGGACCGAAATTTGTGGATCGCCCTCACCGAAGATGGAAGCGCAGCAGCGAAGAGAGGGCGGTGGGACCAGAAGAGGACTAAAAGATCGAGAGTGACAATAGATGAGATGAAGAGAGTGTCGCACAAGTAGATCATTTATTGGTGGATGAATTGTGTGGTAGAATCGTAAATTTTTATTTTTATTTTACCCCACGTTACTTTGCCATGTAACATAAAATGATCGAGTCACTTGACAATCCATTATGGCTACCCAAGTGTCCATACTCATAATCCAAACTATAGCCATTGAAAAAAAAATTGATTGTGTTCTTTATCTTATTTTATTTACCAATTTAATCCTTTTTTTTTTCTAGTTTAGGTAATTTGTATTTTAAAATCAACATAATATTTTCCTTTTCTGCATCAATGTATCAATTACAAACCAAAAATATCCATACCGACTCACATAACATTATTATGATGTTCTATTTTATGTGTATGTTCGATTTTTTATAACAGTATAGACTTGGTTGGTATGTTTTAAAAATTTCCTTGTGTGCATCTTGAATTTTCACCATGAAAAAAATGGAGTATAAGTCCACATTGTTGGAACAAAATTATGATTTTGTATCTCCTTAATTGATTTTGATGATAACAATGTATTTAAGGTTAAATTGGAATACTAATAATTTAATTCAGTGTGCAGGATTAAAAGTTAAAATTTGCGTACTAAAGAACCTTAGAATTTCTGAAGGAATTACTTCTAAGCTCACCAGATCTGAAGCAAGTGAAACTCTGAAGTTATTATCTGAACCTTAGAATTTCTGAAGGAATTACTTCTGAGCTCACCAGATCTGAAGCAAGTAATTCTGAGCCTGTGAAACTCTGAAGTTATTATCTGAACCTTAGAATTTCTGAAGGAATTACTTCTAAGCTCACCAGATCTGAAGCCTGTGAAACTCTGAAGTTATTATCTGAACCTTAGAATTTCTGAAGGAATTACTTCTGAGCTCACCAGATCTGAAACAAGTAATTCTGAGCCTATCAAAATCTGAAGAACATCTGAGCTCACCAGATCTGAAACAAGTAATTCTGAGCCTATCAAAATCTGAAGAACATCTGAGCTCACCAGATCTGAAACAAGTAAATCTGAGCCTATCAAAATCTGAAGAACATCTGAGCTCACCAGATCTGAAACAAGTAATTCTGAGCCTATCAAAATCTGAAGGCTCGTCAGATATAAGTGTTAAGCTACATTTGAGAGTACAATTTTATTGAAGACTGTGCCTGACTAAGTCCAAACGCAGAAACCAAGAATGAAAAGGTTTGACCATGGAAAGGTCCTTTTCAAGTCAGGCTTCAGAAACGATTATTTCCTTATTTGGCTTTCACCAAGGTTCAAATATCAAAAGCCAAAAGGAATCTCTCATTTTGTAGTAAACGTTAAGCTCCTAAGCTACTGCAAATCAGAACAGCTAATAAGCTCACTGATCTATACAAAGGAGCGTCTCAATTCTTCAAACGGCTATAATCTTCAACGTTCATTTTATCATCTATAAAAGGAAGAAGATTTGTGAAGAAATGGAATCAAGACTTAAGCTTCTGAATGTGCTGAAACTCTGTCAAATTCTGAAGCTATCAAACACTTAGAAACTTTGTGATAATTTTCTAAGTTAGTCTTGTAACTGCGTTGTATTTTGTAAACACCTCTGATTGTATATCAAGTGTTAATCTCTTATCTTTATTAACATTAAAACCAGTTTGAAGTCTCTTGCTTTGTGCTTGAGCATTGGAAGTCTCTTGCTTTGTGCTTGAGCATTGGAAGTCTCTTGCTTTGTGCTTGAGCATTGGAAGTCTCTTGCTTTGTGCTTGAGCAGTTAGAAGTCTCTTGCTTTGTGCTTGAGCAGTTTGAAGTCTCTTGCTTAGTGCTTGAGCATTTGTAATCTGAGTGATTATAGTGAAATCTCTTGTGAAGGACAAGAGGACTGGACTACTCCTGTTAGTGGGAGGAACCAGTATAAAAATTCTGAGCATCTCTCTCTAACCCTATCCTCATATATTGTGTGTGTTATACCTTATCCGCTGCAATTTGTTTTAACTTAGAAAAAGTCTCACACAATTCAACCCCCCCCCTTCTTGTGTGTTTTTCAACCTTCAATTGGCATCAGAGCTCCGGTCTGTTGCTCTTCACTTAACAGTGAAACAGTAAAAGATCTAGGGGTACTTAGTTGAAAAACATGTCTGGTGTTACCTCTCCTTCTGCTTCCTCTGGACCTGATCACTCTGCTGTTCCACCTCCTCACAACTATGATAGGGAAAGGAACAGTGATAATCACAGAGACAAACCACCTTACTTCAACAGTGATCCTACTACTTTTCCTTTCTGGAAAACCAAGATGTATAGTTACATCATTGGGACCGATGATGAGTTATGGGATATCATTGAAGATGGTATACATTTTGAACACATGGATGATGAAGGTGTTGTAAGAAATACCTACAGAAAGTTCTTTGATGCTGAAAAGAAGAAACAGTATAAGAAGCATCATACTGTTAAGAATATGCTTATTGGTGCAATATCTCATGCTGAGTATTTAAAAATATCCAACAAGTCATGTGCCAAAACTATCTGGGACTCTCTATGTTCCACCTATGAAGGAAATAAGCAAGTCAAAGAAGCTAAGGCAAACTTATTAGTTCATCAATATGAGCTGTTCAGAATGAAGGAAGATGAAGATATTGAAACCATGTATTCAAGGTTTCAAACCCTTGTCTCTGGTCTTCAAGTTCTGAAGAAAAGCTACACTGCATCTGATCACGTGAAGAAAATTCTGAGGAGCTTACCTTCCAAATGGAGACCAAAAGTTACAGCTTTTCAGGAATCCAAGGATTTGGACAATGTGACTCTTGAAGATTTAATAAGCTCACTCAGAAGTCATGAGCTAGAACTTATGTCAGATGAACCTGTCAAGAAGATGAAGTCCTTGGCTCTAAGCTCTGTTCAGACTTCCTCAAAAGCTGCAAAGATCAAAGTGTCTGAACAAGAGGAAGAAACTTCTGATGATATGATGGATGAAAATTCTGAGAATGAAGAAATGGCACTAATGGTTAGAAGGTTTCAGAAATGGAACAAGAAATACAAAAGGTTTCCAAACAAAGGAAACAACTCAAGAAGTTCCTTTTCAAAGGACAAAAAGGAAGAACTGAACAACTGCTATAACTGCAAGAAATCTGGACACTTCATTGCGGACTGTCCAGAAATGTCATCCAAGGACAAAGGAAAGAATAAGAGCTTTGGGAAAGAAAAGTACAAAGAAAAGGTAAGGAAGAGTTTGTTAGCCACTTGGGAGACCATTGAGAATGACTCTGAAGGAGAAGATGATGAAGAAGGCAATCTGGCTTTAATGGCAAGAACTTCTGAAGGTAACAACTCTGATAGAGATTCTGAAGATGACTCAGATGATGAAAATGAGGTATACTCTAACATGACTAAATCTGAATTAATTGATTCTCTTAAGATTGCCGTGAAACATTACTCTCGTATAGTAAGTCAACACAAAATTCTGAAGAATGTTCATGAATCATTGAAAAAGGATGCCAAGATTCTTTATGATGAAAATGAATCGTTAAACATTCGTATTTGTCATGTTGAATCTAACTATGTCTTGGCAGACAAGCTCAATGATGATCATGAAGATGCTCTTCACGAATTTATTCGTTGTACCTTCAATAGGAGTAAAATGGCTTCCATGATTTATCATATGACTCGTAACTATGGTGAAGGCATTGGTTATTCTCGGTTTAAGAACTGGGATAAACCTCTGAAATCATATAGTGAGGATGATACTCCACCTGAATTATTCTCTACCTTTGTTAAAAGTGGTACACTTGATCTGAAGGCATCCAACTCTGAAGGAGGTTCTGAACCTGAACCCAAAGACTCAGAAGTTCCAAGTTCTTCTGAACCTAAAATTTCTGAGTCCAAAAGTTCTCAAGTTAAGGCTCAGAAGTCATCTGAACCTCTGAGAAATCAAGGTAAAGTTACTTCAGATCCTTGCTTGACCTTTGGAACTGTGATATACTCCAGATCAAAATCCAAGAATCAAATTAAGCCTAAACATTCTTGTCAAAGCTTAATTAATTCTAGATCTTGTGTTGATCATAGAAAACAAAGAAGGAATACTATTCAGAAGACTAACTCTAAAGGACCCATCAGAATATGGGTACCAAAATCTGAAATAATGTTTGCTTCAGATGCTCATGCAAGGAAAGGTAAAACAGCAGCCCTGGTACCTGGACAGTGGTTGCTCACGACATATGACGGGAGAAAAGCATATGTTCCAAACCCTAACTCTGAAAGAGGGAGGCTCTGTGGGATTTGGAGGAAAACAAAAAGGGAAGATCATTGGTACAGGTACAGTTGGTAATTCTTCTCTTTCCATTAAAGATGTTTGGTTAGTTGATGGACTTAAACACAATCTATTGAGCATTAGTCAATTTTGTGACAATGGGTGTGTTGTTACATTTAATAAGGAATCATGTACTGTATCAAAAGACTCTGACAAATCTGTAGTATTCAAGGGAATGAGAGTTGGCAATGTTTATAAAGTAAACTTTTCTGATTTGGTTGACCAAAAGATTATATGTCTTTTGTCTCTGAGTGATGAGAAATGGCTATGGCACAAGCGTCTTGGTCATGCTAACTGGAGGTTGATCTCTAAGCTTAGCAAACAAAAGCTTGTTAGTGGTTTGCCTGACATTGATTATCACTCAGATGCACTTTGTGGCTCATGTCAAAAAGGAAAATTTGCTAAGACTTCATTCAAGTCTAAAAACATTGTCTCTACTTCCAGACCCTTAGAATTGCTTCACATTGATCTGTTTGGTCCTGTTTCGACTGCCTCTATCAATGGTAAAAAATATGGATTGGTCATGGTTGATGATTTCAGTAGATGGACTTGGGTGAAATTCCTACGTTCTAAGAGTGAAGCACTTGTGGTGTTCAGTGACTTCTGCACACAAATACAAAGTGAAAAGGATCTTCGGATTCTGAAGGTTAGAAGCGACCATGGGGGAGAGTTCGAAAATGACTCTTTCGAATCTTTCTGCTCAGAGCATGGAGTAATCCATGAATTCTCTTCTCCTAGAACACCACAGCAGAATGGTGTTGTAGAAAGAAAGAATAGATCTTTGCAAGAAATGGCTCGTACCATGATGCTTGAGTCTAACCTAGCTAAGTTCTTGTGGGCAGAAGCCGTGAGTACTGCTTGCTATGTTCAGAATAGAATCTACATCAGACCTATTCTGAACAAAACTGCTTATGAACTGTTCAAAGGAAGAAAACCAAATATTTCTTATTTTCATCAGTTTGGATGTACTTGTTATATTCTAGACAACAAGGTCTATCGAAAGAAATTTGATGCTAGAGCTTATAAGGGTATCTTTATAGGCTACTCTGAACGCTCAAAAGCATACAGATTGTATAATTCTGAAACTCACACAGTTGAAGAATCTATACATGTTAGATTTGATGATAAAGAGCCTGACGATAAAATGTCAGAGCAAGCTGAGACTTTTGCAGAATTTCAAGTTTCCTCAAATTCTGAGTGTGAAGATCTCTCCATTGCTGTATATCCATCTGAGACTCAAAATGAAGATATCTCTGAAGGCCTTGAAACTGAAGACCCTTCAGAAACTGAACCCTCTCAGACACCTGCTCCACCTAAGAGTAAATTCAAGTATAGATCATCTCATCCTGAAGAGCTAATTGTTGGTAACAAGGATAGCCCAAGAAAGACCAGATCTGCTTTCAAAGAGGATGAATCCCTAGTTGGGTTAATTTCATTAATTGAACCCACAAACATAGAAGAAGCACTCTCAGATGATGGGTGGATTGTTGCAATGCAAGAAGAACTCAATCAATTTGAAAGAAATGATGTTTGGGATCTGGTACCAAAACCCAAACACAAGAACATTATTGAAACAAAATGGGTATTCAGAAACAAGTCAATTGAAAAGGGAGAAGTTGTCAGAAATAAAGCTAGACTGGTTGCACAAGGTTATAGTCAGCAAGAAGGCATAGATTTCACTGAAACCTTTGCACCAGTAGCAAGACTTGAGGCAATTAGACTTCTCTTGTCCTATGCAGTTAATCATGACATCACTCTATTTCAAATGGATGTTAAGAGTGCATTTCTGAATGGAGTAATTTATGAAGAAGTCTATGTTAAACAACCTCCTGGCTTTGAAGATATAAAGTGTCCTGATCATGTTTACAAATTGAAGAAATCTCTGTATGGTTTGAAACAAGCTCCAAGAGCTTGGTATGAAAGGTTAAGTATATTTCTTCTAGAAAATGGTTTTGAAAAAGGACATGTTGATAACACTCTCTTTAGAAAAACCTTAAAAACTGATATTTTGATTGTTCAGATTTATGTTGATGATATTATCTTTGGTTCAACTAATGCTTCTCTTTGCAAGAATTTCTCTAAGCTTATGCAGGATGAATTTGAAATGAGTATGATGGGAGAACTAACATTCTTCTTGGGAATTCAAATCAATCAAAGAAAAGAAGGAGTATATGTGCATCAAACCAAATACACAAAGGATTTACTGAAGAAATTTGGTCTTGAAGATTGTAAACCAATGTCAACTCCTATGCATCCCTCTAGCTGTCTTCTGAAGGAAGAATCTGAAGGCAAAGTAGATCAGAAATTATACAGAGGTATGATTGGTTCCCTCCTTTATCTCACTGCATCTAGACCAGATATCTTGTTCAGTGTATGCTTGTGTGCTAGATTTCAATCAGATCCTAGAGAGTCTCATCTAACTGCTGTTAAGAGAATCTTTAGATATCTGAAAGGAACCACTAATCTTGGATTACTTTATAAGAAATCCTTAGATTATCAGCTTATTGGATTCTGTGATGCTGACTATGCTGGTGATAAAATTGAAAGGAAGTCCACTAGTGGAAACTGTCAATTTCTAGGTGAAAACCTTATATCATGGGCTAGTAAGAGACAAGCAACTATTGCTCTATCTACAGCAGAAGCAGAGTACATCTCAGCTGCTAAGTGTTGCACGCAATTGCTCTGGATGAAACATCAGTTGGAGGACTATCAGATAAGGATAAGTAGTATACCACTTCTCTGTGATAATACTGCTGCTATCTGTTTGTCTAAGAATCCTATTTTGCATTCAAGAGCTAAACACATTGAGATCAAACATCACTTCATTAGAGACTATGTTCAGAAGGGAGTAATTAAGATTCAATTCATTGATACTGAGCATCAATGGGCTGATATCTTTACCAAACCTCTTGCTATTGATCGTTTCGATTTTATCAAGAAAAATCTGAACATGGTTTTTATTTCTGAATGATATCTCTGAATGCTGTTAACTCTGAATGAATAAACTGGTTCTGAAGGGCCTCAGAAGTTTGGACGGCTCAGAAACTATTATATAGGTTCTGAAGCACTCTCTCATCTGAAGCAATCAGAATTATTTATTATTAAATATGATTTCTTGTGACTCAGATACCTACTCTAAGTGTTAGTTGACCACTCAGTTTCTCTAACTGACAGCTGGCTTCTGAAAACACTACTTATCTGTGTAACTTCCCATCATGTCTAGTAACCGCTGGGTAATGAAGGAGAGCTAATGATGATTTTATTAAAAGTAACTGCCAAGCCCCCATTACGTCACTATCTTGTTTCCCCAATATTTTGAAACTTCCACTATAATCACTTAACTACACACTAGTCACTATCACTTCTCACGTTTTCAATATTTTGAAACTTCCACTATAACCATTTCTGACACTCCTAAATCCCCTCAGAAATCTCCTATTAAAGATTCTGAGTCTACCCCAATAGCAATGGACGTAGACCAATCTGAACCCTCAAATGTTCAAAATTCTGAAGTCCCTGCTGAATCCCAAACTGAACCCCTTCAGACTTCATCTCCTAAGCCAACCACTTCTGAACCAAACCCCTCATCCATTCAAACCACTCCACCTTTTCCTGGAACTGATTCAGATCTTGAAGAAACTCGTCTTCATTCTGAAACAATTCCCTGTTTCACCATGGTACTTAACAATTCCCTTTTACCGTTGAATGCATTTACTGCTGGTGGTTGTTTGCTGTGTGCATTTACTACCCTGTAACTTGTGCTTTGACTGACCCGTTTTTGATAATGACAAAGGGGGAGAAAATATTATTTCATTTCCTATGGCAGTGAAATTATTTCTGAAGCTCTAAAGATCACATTTTCTGAACTCTACTCTTGTTAAGTTATATTAAAGTCTTTTAAACTTTTAATGAGGGGGAGTAATAGATTTTGTCCAACATAAATTCATATAATATAAGATACGCTTGCAAACCATATCTTATATTTGTCAATCTGAAGAAATAGAGCTTGCAAACCTCTAATTCTGAAGGTAGAATATATGAAATTATATTTGACATTAAATATTACTCTTAGACTGTTTTATATTTATCATTGATAAACTTCTGAAGCTTATCAGACTCAGGGGGAGCTTGCAAACCTCAGAACCTGAAGTCAAGATGTTAAATAAAAACAACAACAATTGATTTTAAATACATATAGTTGTCATCATCAAAAAGGGGGAGATTGTTGGAACAAAATTATGATTTTGTATCTCCTTAATTGATTTTGATGATAACAATGTATTTAAGGTTAAATTGGAATACTAATAATTTAATTCAGTGTGCAGGATTAAAAGTTAAAATTTGCGTACTAAAGAACCTTAGAATTTCTGAAGGAATTACTTCTAAGCTCACCAGATCTGAAGCAAGTGAAACTCTGAAGTTATTATCTGAACCTTAGAATTTCTGAAGGAATTACTTCTGAGCTCACCAGATCTGAAGCAAGTAATTCTGAGCCTGTGAAACTCTGAAGTTATTATCTGAACCTTAGAATTTCTGAAGGAATTACTTCTAAGCTCACCAGATCTGAAGCCTGTGAAACTCTGAAGTTATTATCTGAACCTTAGAATTTCTGAAGGAATTACTTCTGAGCTCACCAGATCTGAAACAAGTAATTCTGAGCCTATCAAAATCTGAAGAACATCTGAGCTCACCAGATCTGAAACAAGTAATTCTGAGCCTATCAAAATCTGAAGAACATCTGAGCTCACCAGATCTGAAACAAGTAAATCTGAGCCTATCAAAATCTGAAGAACATCTGAGCTCACCAGATCTGAAACAAGTAATTCTGAGCCTATCAAAATCTGAAGGCTCGTCAGATATAAGTGTTAAGCTACATTTGAGAGTACAATTTTATTGAAGACTGTGCCTGACTAAGTCCAAACGCAGAAACCAAGAATGAAAAGGTTTGACCATGGAAAGGTCCTTTTCAAGTCAGGCTTCAGAAACGATTATTTCCTTATTTGGCTTTCACCAAGGTTCAAATATCAAAAGCCAAAAGGAATCTCTCATTTTGTAGTAAACGTTAAGCTCCTAAGCTACTGCAAATCAGAACAGCTAATAAGCTCACTGATCTATACAAAGGAGCGTCTCAATTCTTCAAACGGCTATAATCTTCAACGTTCATTTTATCATCTATAAAAGGAAGAAGATTTGTGAAGAAATGGAATCAAGACTTAAGCTTCTGAATGTGCTGAAACTCTGTCAAATTCTGAAGCTATCAAACACTTAGAAACTTTGTGATAATTTTCTAAGTTAGTCTTGTAACTGCGTTGTATTTTGTAAACACCTCTGATTGTATATCAAGTGTTAATCTCTTATCTTTATTAACATTAAAACCAGTTTGAAGTCTCTTGCTTTGTGCTTGAGCATTGGAAGTCTCTTGCTTTGTGCTTGAGCATTGGAAGTCTCTTGCTTTGTGCTTGAGCAGTTAGAAGTCTCTTGCTTTGTGCTTGAGCAGTTTGAAGTCTCTTGCTTAGTGCTTGAGCATTTGTAATCTGAGTGATTATAGTGAAATCTCTTGTGAAGGACAAGAGGACTGGACTACTCCTGTTAGTGGGAGGAACCAGTATAAAAATTCTGAGCATCTCTCTCTAACCCTATCCTCATATATTGTGTGTGTTATACCTTATCCGCTGCAATTTGTTTTAACTTAGAAAAAGTCTCACACAATTCAACCCCCCCCCTTCTTGTGTGTTTTTCAACCTTCACACATTGTAGAAAGAATTGACAAATAGGAAAAAAAAAATCAATGCAACTTTGATGAAAACGATAAAACTAAAGACTTAGATTTTATTTTTTCTACGCTTTTATTTTAAGACCCATATATCAAAAGATAACATATATTTTGATCCATGTTGAAGTACAAAAGCATATATAGTTTTTATACCGTGTCCGCAAGGATTGTTCCGAATCAAACATAAATAATCAAGATCATACGCATGTAAATTAACATAAATTAAAAGGGGGGTTTTCTTGATTTAGGGTTCTTAACATAAACTCAGATGAAATTAAGGTTTTTGACTCAAAGGAGAGAAGCGATTGGATCTTTTCGGTTCATCTAATTGTTATTATCTCGGTAATTCATGCATATTAACAAATTACAAATTTAGTTTCACGATTCGATTAAATATAATAAATATGTCCAATGTCTTATGATGACCTATAATCAATTGGGGTTTTTGCCCTTTAATCTTTGAATTCTCAATTAACAATCCGAAATTTCTTAAGTGAAAGGTTAATTGAACAATCATCCCTAGGTCAATTGATTTGCCTCTAATGTCAATTGACTGAAACTAATTAACTTCGTAATTCAATTAATATATCATATGAACCTACATGGTTCAAGATAATAACAACTAGAATCCCCTATGATCAAATCAAAGAAGTTTAGTTAGACATAATTGAAATAGAAATTACATTCATAAGGTTGAAAGAATTCATTACAAGAATTGTATGGATGTGTTTCCACACTTGAATCCTCGCTTGGAACGCTCTGAACTCGTCTCAAAAGTCGCTCTTTTTTCGTCAATGTTGTAACCCTTATTCTGACTCAAAATTTTCAATTTATAGCTGTCGGAATTCGTGCCTCCGACAGGCGCCAAACTGCCCGTGATTGGCGCATATCATAGACTCAAAATCACCAACTTTAGTCAGCTCGCGCCATGCGCCAAGTTACTTGCGCCAGGCGCATCTCATATATTTTCTTCACTTTTTCCTTCTTTTCTTGTGATTCAAGCAACCTTGTCTTCAATGCCTTTTCTCTTTATTTTAATGCGAAAAACATACTAAAACATACTAAAGTGCCTTATATTAGCTACCAAAACATAGTAATGACGTGGAGTCATCAGTCCATCAGCCTAGTGTCTAGACTCACATACTATATGTATAGAGAAGTGGAGAATCTGAGGTTCGAACCTTAGTCTCTTTAATAATATCTTTAGTGGCTACCAATTGAGCTACCTTTATCGGACATCAAAATATTTTTTTAAAAAAACCAATGTTAGTGGTTAGTAATGGAGCGGGAGTGACTCTCGATTCATCCTAAACATATGTTGAATATTTGCAATAAAAATTATGTAACAGTGAAACATGTTATACTCCTTCAAAATGATGTCAATAACAATTTAAGAATCCGAATAACACATTTTTTTTTTATATCTCATGTCTCTAGCAAGTATTAGCCCGTGATAAATCACCATAAGCTCGGCGAAAGTATTATCCATAATGCCCAAGCACCCATCAAAACCAATGGTCTAGCTATTGTCTCCTCGTTGGAACAGACCACCAAATCTAGTTTTACCTGATACACAGGGCCGGCCCAATAGGGGGTGCAACAAGGCCCGTTGCATCGGGCCTCCAAAATTGGAAGGCCTCAATTTTTTTATGGGGTAGTAGTATTAGTAAAACATGGGGTGTAAAAATAATAATTCTGCAAAATATAAAGTCCAGACCCAATTTCTGAAAAAGGAAAGGAATTCAAAATCATATCACACTAAAAAAAAGAAACATGCTAAAAAAAACAAAAAAAAAAACGGAATGGAAATCAGTAACACAATATCAAACTCAGTAACATAAGAATCTCCTTCATCCTTAGCAAGAAACATATTCTCTCGTTTCCTTGATTCTCCTTTTGTTTCCTGCTCTTCCCTCTGTGTGGTTGATCATCGGTTATTGATAGAATATGAATCATTTTTATGTTAATTACAATGATAATTATATTTTATGCTATTTGCAATTTAAAATTGATAAGTTTTTTTAAATTTTTTTTTTATTAAGAGACCACTTTTAAAATTTGCACACGGCCTCTAAAAACTCAGGACCGGCCCTGCTGATACACCCAAACAACTCTAATCCACATTCAAAATATAGCCATCCTCACGCATAGGACGTCGAATTATCCATCTAGTAGGATTATAACCAAGGAGTGAACTAGTAAAACAAGAATTATTATTGGAAGTAAAGTTATGAATTTTCAGTACAATCTTGAACAAGCTGATCGATTCTTTGCCCACACACACACACACAATGTTTTTGGCCTTCAATGCCACCTAAGCCCCGCAACAAACACACAAGCTCTTGAACCGTTCAAATGATTAGTCAACCAAAGCTCAAAATTTATATCACTAACTAGGTACATACCCGTGCTTACGCACAGGAACGCGCGTATGGTCGTCGTGGTTGTTGTTGTGTCGCAAACATTGTGTGAAAATTAATCAATTGTAATATAAATTTAATAATGTATAAATGGATTTGGCAAAACTATTGTAATTGTTATGAACAGTTGTTTATATAAATTAGCATTAGTTAGTTTTTTTTAAAATTAAAATGTTTTGAAAAAAAACATTTAAAATATTAAAAAATGTTATTTAAAAAATCGTGATGTAGTTGATACATAGGAACCATAATAAAAATGCAAAATGTGCGAAATAAAAAAATTATTATTATTAATAGATTAGTACAACCATTACAGATTCACTTAGACCTTTTTGACAATAAATATGTTGGAATAATTATCAAAATGCGGATTAGTCTTGAATTCTAGTAGATTTCCAGCAACAATTTGATTTAGCTGACAAAAAGTTGTCCATCCTTCTCCAAATCTAACACGTCTACCGTTTTCTTTGCTAATTATTAGATGGATGATTAAAACATTGTCTAAAGGTCCACTCAATATGAATCGAGAGTAGTGTTGTTCAGAAAGGAAAAGTCCGAAATCTTGACGAAGGCACTGAAAAAAAGAAATAGACAACACAAAAAATATAGAAAATGTTAATTTGACAAATAGAAGATGTAAGAAAACGCAAAACGAAAAATGGTAGCAGTAATAAGATAGGAAGGCATAAACTAACCACATGAGGTGACTGCAAGTCCGCAGATCGAACTCGCATATAAAATCTACGATTATTGTCAACTAAAGTACTCAAACTATGAAATGATGGGTAAGAGGAAGGCATCACAGATGTAGAGTCGTTGCTGATGAGCATGAAGAATTTGTTTTCACCAAAGAAAAAGAAAGATAGTATTTTTGTTTGAGTCCAACCAAAATAGTTTTTCAAAACATCCCAACCTGTTGTTAGAAGAGGTGTTGAAGGTGAAGAATTGAATTCAACATTGTGAAGTATGCAATTTGTGTCATATATTTTTCCATTCGGTTCCTAATTCTTCAAAAAACGCAGCTACAAAAAAGGGATCGACTTCCCCAAAATTCTGGAAAATATTTCAAACAGTTAACAAACAAAAAAAACGAAAAAAAAAAAAATAACATGTTGAAGAATAATTTACCTTAGTTGGAGTAAAAATGGTTGTGAAGCATCCTTTTTGGGACCTAGTAAAAATGGTAGAGAAATTTGAAGCCATGAATTGAAATGCTTGTTGAGTTGTTTGGATTGTCAAAGCTAGTGAATAATATATAAAGACCAAGTGCATAACAAACAAATATATATACCGTATGAGATAGGTTGGTGTATAAAAGGAATCTTAAGTTGGAATATTATTGTCATAGTAAATATAGTATGACCGAAAAAGTAGTCAAGAATTGGATTATTATGTTGCAAGTGGATTTGAGAAATGAAAACATGAAATGGGATGGGGAGTGAATTATTGAATCAATTTACAATATACCCTCTTAGGCCTTATTGATAAGCAAAAGTTAAAAATATTAGTTGACCTAAAATGGAAGTGACAAATGAAAAAATTAAATGGGATGGGCAGTGAATTATTGAATCAATTTAAAAATTATTCTCTTTGTCTTTATTGATAAGCAAAAGTTAAAATTATTAAGGCCCCGTTTGGCCCGGCTTATTTTCCTCTTTTTTTCTTCTCCTTAAAAATAGTAAAGAATGAAAAAATTGTGTTTTAGTTAACGTTTTTTTTTTTTTTTTTTTTACTTCTTTACTTTATTTCTCTAATACTTTTAAGGAGAAATAGTGTCAAATATAATTTTATACTTCTCTATTTCGTTTAAGCAAAATAGAAAAGTAAAAAATAAACCGGGCCAAACGGGGCCTAATTAGCCTAAAATATAAGCAGAATTTACTGAAAGCAAGAGAATGTATTAATAATTTTTAAATATTACTTTAATTAATTGTTCTAATAATTTTAATGAATATATAATTGCAATGCAAATTAAATATATTATAACGGGGAATTAGTAAGAATATGAGCAAACCTAATATAGGTGCAAATAGACATTGGTTACTTATAAAAAAGGTCGGATGGAATAGATATTTTAATATAAGAAAATAAATTTTTTATAAATATTATGATAAATTGAAATATGATTCTTGTTAAATGTCCCAACGTTAAGAAATTATCAAAATAATAAATAAGGACATTATTACAAAGTAACGGATAAAGCCTTAGCAAATGAAACAATAAATTACATATTTTGCCATATCATTATAGTATGGGTAATTTTGTTTAACAATATGTAATTAAAGGATAATACATATAATATAGTTAAAAATCTTCAGGGATGAACACATGACATCGGTTGTTTGGGTCAGTTACATAAAACTTGAAGCGTATTATATCACCATCTCCAAAGTAGTTGATGGAGCAAAAACTATTCCAACCATCTCCTAGTGATATTACTTCAGGTTTTTCAGAATGTATGACATTCATAATTGAAGTCTTGTTGTAATCTCCACATAGAAGCAGGTGTTGGTACTGAGTAGTGTTGACAAAATTTGCAAAATCACTTGGCAGTGTCTGAGAGGAAAAATAAATACTCAGCAAACAAAGTGTTGACAAAAAAAAAAATTGTAATTAGTAATTAAAATAAGATTATGTGTTTGAGATAGTAACCAAGTGGTCTTTAGCTATGGTTTCAGATGTGAGTTTGACTTCAAAAATGATAGTATTTGTTGGGCAAGTGCTCCGACTATGAAATCCTGAAATTTGGTGTGGCTGTCTTAACTGTTTGAAACTTTGAACTTGAAAGTAATTGTTGCCGTAGTAAGCAAATTGGATTTCAACATTAGCAGGTAGATTAAGTGATTCGGAAAACCATCTCCAAAGGTAGGCAAGCTGTGGATTTTCGAAAGATTGATTAAAAGTAACAGTATTGTTAAAAGTTCCATCATTGTTGAAGATAATCCACAATTTATTCAACTCGTTATAATAATCGGCTACGAACTCCGGATCGATCTCACCATAAAACTGCAAAGAGTAAAAAATAAAAAAAAACATGAAATAGCATATAATAATTGTATGTTGTATAAATTTCGAATTAAAATAAAACCTTAGAAGAGATGTGGACAACTTTAAATTTAGCAAGAGGTTCAGCATCATGTAATAGTTCTAAATGCATGTTAGTGGTGGTGTGTGTTTTTGATATAAAATCAATCGATATATTGTTCAAAGGTGTGTGACCACAACAAAGCAGTAGTTATTAAGTTCAATTTGTATCTCAATTTATATAAAAAATTATTATAATGAAACAAATGTGAATTAATTAAAGTTAAGAGTGGGTGGTTATATTAAAGAGCACTATGAGTAATATCTAAGAATCTATGAAAAGATTTGAAACAGAAGATAGATTGACTATGTCCAATAAACATAAATTGCATTAATGAGGAAGAAAATATAAGGTGATGGTACTACAACCCATGGTGTCCCAATACACGCAAACTTAGCTTGGCAAGTAATAACTTTTAATGCCTTTGATTTACAAATTAACCATTACATTAATAATAATATTAATTTAATTGCTTGGTACATATACGTTAGATACGAAAGATAAATACGGTGGATAGTTAAATCATTTCGACAATAATAACATTGGTAGACATAAATCCCTCGCAAGTAAATTCAAGACAATTTCCTTCGGTAATGTTATTTAGAGAGCAAAACTTTTTCCACCCTTTGCCAAATTTAACTCGAAGTCCGTTTGCATTTTGAATCACTAAATTGCATTTCACAATATTTTGTAATGGACCAGTGAGCCTGATTCTTGGATACTCGCACAGTGATAAAAAGTCGCTAAATTCATCAGAAAGAACCTGTTGTAAAGCATGACCATATGTCAATAAATAATTTAGTTGAACAATAATTTCATAATAAAAAAAATTCAGTGAACGAATAAAAATTGAGATCTAACCAATGCAGAAGATGTAACATGGTTGGCAGTCATAACTATTTGAAATGATCGATAGTCTCCAGTATTTGTACTCAAACTATGAAACGGAGGAAACGATGATCGACGTACATGCATTCCACGTTCGCAATCAACCATTAGAAAAGAATCCTCACCATAGTAAAAAAAAGAAAGTCTTTTTATTCCAATCCATGAATAATAATGTCGAATTCTCGGCCAACCAAAGGTGATGAGTGGGTTTAATAGTGATTGATTGAACACAATTTGGTGAGGAATTCCATCAGAATCATATAAATTCCATCGGCTTCCTAATTTGTTAAAATGTTTTCCGATAAAAAAAGGATCGATTTCTCCGATATTCTGAAAAATGAAATATAAGGTAATATATCCATTAGTTTTATATCAAGAAGTTTGAGTTTAAGAAAATAATTATAAATACCTCATTAGGAATGTGCATAGTTACAAACCATCCTTTTGGACTCCCTTGAAGAATTGGGGGGACTCTTGAAGACATTGGATATGAAATTCCTTAAGAAACTAACATATGTTTATATGTTTATATAGATGGTTTTGCTATAGCAGTGTTGCAACAATATTAAAATATATAGAGGTTTAATATAACAATAAATTTATAAGTTTCAGATGCAAAAAACGATGCTATAATTTTTTAAAAATTGAAGGATTGTGCAGTAAAAATTGATTGTAGAAATATTTAATAGAGATTTAAAATAATTAGATAATTAGCTTTGATTTTGTTAATTGTGCAGTAAAAATTGATTGCCGAAATATTTATTAGAGATTGAAAATAATAAGTATATATTGCTTATTGTTAACTAATTAAATGATCCGTGTAGTTTTTTAGAACTATATTGTTAGACCGGAAAAATGTTGTTCGTAAATTTTTGCCTGTGATTAATTTTCGGTGACAATTTATGATCTACGAATAATTATTGGTCATTGTTTATAGTTCATAAAGTTATATAAATTTATTTTGTAGGTCCTAAATTGATTGATCAAAGAATTAGCAGGGACTAAAAAATAATATAGAAGAAAGTACATGTAGCAATTAATTTTTTAACCCCATCAAGTAAGAAAGGAATATAAACAGCTGTATGTAGTCGGCCTAGTGTTGCATTGTAAAGGACAAAAGCTGATCCATTGAGTAGTTGATGGTGTGGTTTAGAAGGAAAAGATTGAACATGAACATAGGACAACCTTTGTCAGTATGGTTTGTATGAAAGGGAGAATCAAAGTAGATAGATATGTGTAAGAATAAGTAGTACGTATTTTTTGTTTTATTATGTAGTGTGCTAGTTGGTTTTGGATTTAATTATAAGCATGCTGAATTGACTATTACTTTGAACTGTTGATCAATATTATAACGACATAATAGTGCAAACCAACCACAAGTCAAATAAGGAATGTCATGTTTTTTGTTAAAAGTCAAAGTGTGTTGCTTCCCATTTTCATCAAACAGTTGCCATTGTTCTTCCAGCTCGTGGTAGAAGTTAGCAACAAAATCTGGTGGAACTTCTCCATAAAACTACGAAACAGTATAAAAATGAAGAAGATAAGAAGAGAGTAAACGAAAGGAATGGTATGGAAAGCATGGTATGGATGAGCAAAGTCCAAACCTGGTTAGGAATGAGCATAACTGAGAAGGTAGTGATGGGGATCTTCTTGTTTTTGTTTGAAATTGGTCTCATTGTGTAATACTTGTGCTAGATAATGTATTTTTTCAATATCAGATAATGATGTTATATAGACATAGAAAAAGTGTAGTTATTGAATGAAGGTGGTTAGATGTAGGGTTAAATGCAGTTGGTAAGCAAAGCCAATTAATGTGTTAAATGGGATAAATTTATAATGGATAATTAGTGTCCTGACTAAAAGTAAAGGAGTTACCTACCTCAATCAGATAATGACTAATGTAAGATAAAAAATAAAGTTGGGACTAAGAGCTGATAGCACATTTAACAATATCATTCATAAAGGTACATAGAGCATGTGATCACAAGTGTCTTAGGTTGGCATACAACAAAAGCATGCATGAAACAATCCATGCAGCAACAGGTAGTAATGGTATTGGAATGCACAATCAGTTTGTGCTGAAGTACAAAATATTACAAAACAGTGATACAAAAGAAAGCATTCATTAATAAGAATGTCTTGCTAGGAAATAGAGCTAGTGAATTCTTAGTTTTTCTCCTTCTTAATGACTTTCCCAGATCGAGTAGATGAGAATTGTGAGTCAAGGTTGATATTATCAAGTTGTTGCGCTTTGCCAGCAGTTCTGTTGCCTGGTGTTTTGTGAGATGATGCAGACATGTTATTCTCAGAAGTTGCAGAGAGATTTGGCTGCATAAAGACGCGATAAAAATAAGTTAAAACAGGAAGACAAATTGTATATGAATAAAATTGGATAAAAAGTAATTATGATTTGGAAAGCACTCACTGTAGAGAGAATTGAATCATCTAAGCATGCAAAATTTTCAATGTCTGATGGGGTGAAAGTCTGTAATTAACGAAATAGGTTCATTATAAGTTAACATGACAAATTAAATCGTATGAATAAGTATAATACCAATTGAAATGAAGAACTTTTTCAATGCGAAAGTAGAAAGGTTAACCTGCAGTGCAGTCGATTCAACAATTGGCAGGTCAGCAGCAACAGATGGTTCGATGGCAGCAACAATGTTGAGTGTACTCTGAAATAGGATGTGAAAAACCGTTATCGGAATGCCAAAAAAAGCACAAGATTTATTATAAACATTAATCATAATGTAGGTAAATGTAAGAAAGTATATAGACCTCTGCAGAGGTAAATTGTGCAAGAATTTTGGTGACCAAGTCGTTGTTATCTTGGCACTGCAAGACCGAAGCCTGGCCTCCCCAACCTGGTGTCCATTTGACTCTAAAAGCAAGCTGTCTATCCATGATTTCGTCAAGCATTTTGGGATAATCTGTTGGGTCGCCTAACCCAATCTGATATAATAGTACATCGTTGATGAGAAGCAGAAAACAAAAGATTACTTGAGGCGAAGAAAGGAAAAACATTGAAATATCTTAGTCATCTTCTCGAGGAGAGTGGCAGCAGTCATGCCAAGCAAGACATCAAGATTATTATCCCAAAATACAAATTTAGCAGTATGGTCAGCATATTTGACCTCAACATCCAATTTATACCTATAAAGGTAAATTCCATGAAAGTAATGAGTAAATGCGAAATGAATTTTCATTCTTATGTTGAACTATAAAATAAAGGCATACTTAATGAGAGGATTGTTGGTCCGGTGTCCGTTTTTACACTGAAATGGTGGTACATCACCTTCAGCCTTGCAAGCGCAATCATGACACCCACGAAAATACCAACCATGGGGTGAAACACGAATTTTGGAAGTAGTGACAACAGTCACACAATATGTGTCCTGTAGGTTTAAACCATGTAAGAATGTAAGAATATAAAGATTAAAAGCTATTTACATGATGTAGATAGAAAGTAACATAATGGTAAAGACAAAACCGTACCACTTTAAGTTTCTTCATTTCTGGTAGACTGAGGATCCGAGCTTTGGACATAAAAGTTTCATCTGAAGTACACTGAGACCCACCATAAGATTGGGTATTGTATTGAGAAGGGTTGGATTGGCCAATAGACTGTGACATGAAAGATGTGGTCTTGGGTAAACTGTGATAGAGGCAATTATATCAGTTGATGTGTTGGTAAAAGAAAATTGAACATAATACGAAGTAATGAAAGTTTAGGATGTGTAAGTACAAAGTGTCGAACCTGCCAATGAATGTGGCGATCTCTGGGATATTGTCATCAAGTAGCAGCTTAGTCCCATTCCAAACATTTGTTAATTGAATTGGATAATTGCCTATTAGATAAACAACACATTAAAAGCGTAACATATGTATCAACATGTATGTATAAAAATGGCCAGTTAAGCGATTTGTCATACCTTGTGCTTCCTTTACCCTTGCATGTTTGATAATCAGCACAACAGGTCCAGCGTTGCATTTTTCGTTGTAAAAGTTTAGAAATTGGACAGATAAATCGTTCCAAAGGGTGCAATCAATAACATTGTCCCTGTTAAGTTAAATGTAATATCAAATGAAAGCATGAATAAGTAAAAACAACAGAAATTAGAATAGATGCAGTCAACATTACTTGAGATCTTTTAGAGTAAAGGAAACATTTCCTTTCCGAGTGGCAGAAGAAGAAACAGTCTTTCCAACCGAATTGACAAAACCAATCGCATCTAAAGAAACAAATGGAGAAAGAAAAAAGGTTGAATAATGCAATGGGCCAATAGTATCGGAACTGCAAAAGGTTAGAGAGATTTTTGTGACTGTACCAAATAAAAGATCTGGCTGATACTTGCCCTCAAGCATTTCAGTAAAATCCTTAAATTGGAATGCATTGGTTGGCATTCCAGATAAAACAACAGGGTCAACTTTAGTCGCTCCAACAAAGAGTAGCCTAAATTTGTGGGAACAAAACTTATATGCCAAGTCATTTTGAGCTACTCTGAAATTACGCATCCAGTAGTCTTTCCCTTCTGCAAGTTTAGGTTTCCAATTGTGAATGTCATCTGCCAGAATTGTAGCTTGAATAACATCTCCCTACAATATCAATTGATTATAATTTGAATGTAAAAGTGGTTAAGTACAAAATAAATAGGATATCAATGAAGTATAAAACAAATACATGAGTATCCCTGAGCAATAGTTCCAAATGATCTTCGGTGTCTCCCTTGTAAACAGTCCATATGTCATCGATACGGACAAAGAGGCTCCAAATTTCCTTCTTTTTGGTAATATTTTTGACAGGATCAGTTGGTCTTGCAAAAGCATCTGGCGTGACAACGACATCCGCATTTGTAGAAGCATCAGATATATCCACCTGATATATACATGTCAACATAGCATATAAGCAAGATTTCAACTTGTAGTACAACCGTTGTGGTAATAAAAAACCCGACTGTCAACAAAGACAAAAAAAAGAAATATGAAAGGCATTGATAAAGTTGGAAGAGTGTTAGAAACAACATATGGAAATAAAAACGTGAACACACATTGAAATCTTGCAATAAAGGTTAAAACAACAAATGGCAAGAGGTTGAAACAGAAACAACAGAAATAGTTAAAGCAATGAGAGGTTGGCAAAAAGAGGAAACACATACAAAGGTTGAGTACAGGAAAGACAGAACGAATAATATTTAAAGGTAAAAACTTTCATGAGTAAATGTGTTTAACCTGTGTTGGTTGGTCAGACAAAACTTGAGATGGTTGAGCATTGTTCGGTGTTGGTTGATCTTTGTCAATAGTTGAGGCAACAACCTTGATCTAGAAAATGAAAAAATTGTAAATGATGACCCAACAAAGCATAAAGTATAGTGAACTAAAAAATGAAGTAGAATATAGGGCAATACTAACATGGGAAACGAAAGAAAATGTCAAATTAATAGATGAACAAACAACAAATACAAACAGTTGTCCCATTTGTCTGATATAGTAATAATGCGTCATGAGTAAAAAAATGAAGCAACAAAGAATGATTAAATCTGAAGATATGAACAAACAACATAAACAATAAGCCAAAAAATGTAACTGATATAGTAGTAATGCGTGTTGAGTACATAATGAAGCAACATAAAATGATTTTGACAGAATAAGAGTGATTAACCTCTTTAGTTTGGTCAGATAAAGCTGGAGTTGAATCTGAAGGTGAAGGCAGGTCTTTTCCTTTATCTATTTCCATAGTTGAAGCAACAACCTTCTTCTAAGAAAAATCAAACAAAACAACATTATAAATATATGTGAAAGAATTTCGAAAAAAGGAGAAGAAGGAAGAAATGTAACAACCTTAACTTGTTTGGCATCCATGGCTTGAAGTGAGAAGAAGCAAGTATGCTTCTACAAAAGATACAAAATGGTAAGATGAAAAAAGATAATGGTTAGAGTCAAAGGATAAAAGGTAGACAGATTTTTTGAGACAGTGGAAGTACAATTTTGAGTTGGAGTGTAAGTAAAATAACCTAATTGCCTTGATTAATGGAATAGTCCCATCATAGTAGACCTTGTTAAGATGAAAAACTCTCTCAAATCCGCGCGGGCCATGGCTGGGCTAATTGTGATGACTAAAAAATCTCAAATGCCCTTGTAGTTAGATGTCTAAATGTTTTTAGGGTAAAGTAAGGGAAAAGGACAATTAGGTAACATCAGGGCTAATTTTGAATTAAGAAGCAATGAGGGAAATTTAGTAGAAATATGACACTGTTAGCCCTATTAGAAGGATGAGATTTAGGGAAATTTGGAGGATTAAATAGGGGCAATCAAGATATTAATGCAGCATATTTCTTTCTTAGATTAATAGTAGAAGAAAGCCACATTATGATAGCCAATTGTCTCTCATATCCAAACAACTTCAGCGCAATCAGGAAGGCAATGCAAAATAGTTTCTTCACTAGCTAAGCATTTAGGACAAGTATTAGATTGAGATATATGCCTATGATGGAAAATAGAAATAGTTAGAATAAAATTATGGCACACGCATCAAATAAGAATTGTTTTGGTGCCTTAAGATTCTAAACATGGGATGATGGCACACACTTCCAAGATTTATGCATTGTAAGATTCTAAGCATCGGGTTCCGCTTTGCATTCAACAACTAGCTATTTCCAGAAAATGCATACTAAATCCCATTTAGATTCCCTTTTCAACTAACACAAATTTGAGACCCCCATATTAAATATTGGATGATCATTCAAGATTAATGCCTTCATATCATTTAAAATTGAAGTGTAGAGATCTTTTATATGCCAATAATCATTTAAAAAACAGCCTTTAGTTGAAGTTTGTCAATCTACTATTTAATTTATCGATAATAAAAAGCAAAATTCTCTTATTATACTTCATATCTCATCCATCTCAACTACCAAATCATCCTTATAATAACTCTCAAAAGATAAGTTATTTGTATATGATAATATGAAACAGTATTATATTGTTGTTATGTATAAAAATGAATCTATTTAAAATAAGTTAATCTATTAAAAATAAGGTTGATGTAATTTAAATTTTATTTATTTATTTATAATTAAACAAACATATTCCTAATACTAGTATTTGTTTGCAGGTATCCAAAAGCCATTTAAGAAAAGGAAACATTTTTTAAATTTTATAGTAAAAGGACCGAGTAAATAATTTAGTGGAATTTGTACCCAAAATAAAATAAAATTAGCGGAGTAATAAATAAATAAATAAATGAGAAAGATTTGAGAGCTTCATTTTGGCTTTGGTAGCATCCTCCGCAGAATCAAAATTCTCATCGGAACGATGTCAAACACCCTACTACGCGCGGCGACTCGTGGTGGTTCCCTACGCGCCACCTTCACCCGACGGTTCTCCACCGACGCATTGGTCGAAGCCAAACCTGGCGAGATCGGATTGGTTTCTGGAATCCCACAGGAACACCTCCGCAGAAGGGTATTATGCCATATAAACTTTTATTTTAAATTCACATTTTCTCAATCATCTATAATGCACAGATTAACCTAACTTTTGTTCATTTTTGAAACAAAATCGCCAATTTTCTTATATATAGTGTAATTATTCTAGCTTAGATGGATTCAATTGAAGCTTTGTTTAGTTCATTTTTATTATAGGATAATATTTATGTAACAACTTGAAATTAGGCTTTTGATGATGCATCGTTAGATCCTAGTTTGTTTTCTTGCTAAGGATTGAAACTCAATTAGGCGTTTGTTTGCGTTCGCAATGCGATGGCAGGTTTTGATTTACTCTCCTGCTAGAACTGCTGGTCAACAAGGATCTGGAAATGTTGGAAGATGGAGGATCAACTTCTTATCGACACAAAAGTAATTTCTCTCGTTTTATCATGTTTCTTTCACTGCTTGTCTCGATATCACATTATGAGTTTTAGAACATATGAAGCACATACATGGACACCAGACACGACATGAACACCGACATGTCAAGACCGATAATAATTTGAGAAAATGATATAATTCATTGTATTCATAATTGTATGTGTCGTGTCAGTGTCGGGCATTGATGCGTGTTCGACACTGGGACACGCCTAATACAAGGAATGACCGTGTTTCATAGAGCTCAAATTATTCGTTATTTTTCCTTAATGAGTTTGATGTGTCTGCACTGGATGTCTACTGAAGCGTGTCCGACACTGGGACACGCCTAATCCAAGGAATGTTCATGTTTCATGGTGTAGAGCTCAAATTATTCGTTATTTTTCCCTAATGAGTTTGATGTGTCTGCACTGGATATCTGTTGTTCATATATTGGGAGCTTTGACAAATTTCTTATTGAAATTTATTCGTAAAAGCGAAACTTATGCTATCATTGATATTACATTTCCTGCACTTGTGGAAATTTTCATGGGTTTTAATACCTATGTTATTTCCCATATGTTTTGAGTCATTCATGGCATCTCTAAATAGTTTATGAAGTTACTAGTCTAGAAACTAGGGTTTGTTGTTGAAATTTATACTTATTGTGGATCAACTAATAGTTACTGTCATCTAATATGTCTATAGATGGGAAAATCCACTGATGGGTTGGACATCCACTGGGGACCCATATGCTCATGTTGGTGATTCTGCATTGGATTTCGATAGTGAAGAAGCTGCAAAGGAATTTGCAGAGAGACATGGTTGGGAATATGTGGTATGTTCTTACTATTCAAATATAGGTCACTTGTCACATAGAACCATATTGTGTCTTCTAAGCCTTCAAAGTGCTCTAGTACTACTAAATCATACCTGTTCTTATTAAAGTAAATTATCATGCCTCAACTAGGATATTAACTTAAAATAACAATGTATAGAATGAGGGTTTCAATATTGTCTTCTCAAGCAATCTAACTAGAATCAGCATATGTTGTTTCTCAGATGATTGGGAATTTATTGTTGAACTGTGCTTGCCAGTCATTTAATTTTGTTTCAACTTTCAAGCATTAGACTACTAAACAGAAAAGTTTACTTGATAAGTCTATAGATATGATTTTGTGCATGAGATGAAGCCAGACTGTATCCGGAACAGATATGACCAGATTGCATATGGTAATAAACGGAGATGTGTCTAGACTCTAGACTGCATCCAGGACTAGGACTGGTAAGTTGAAGTTGCATCTATCTAGAACATAAGTTGGGGGTTGGTTTGCAATAGATTAGAATAAAGACAAGACAATTCTCAAAAAATAAAAAAGAAGAATGAAGACAAGACAGAACATCAACTCAAACCATCCTGCATCTAGGACTAGGATGAGATGACAGTGCATATGAAACAAAAGCTGAGGCTAGAGTGTCTGGGACCAAAATTTGGGCTTGAGACCTTATAACTTCTTCCTGTCAATGCTATGCAGCAATAAAAAAGAGAGTTGCACTTAAAGTCATTTTTGGATAAAGCTGAGGCTTGGTAAATTGTAAGACCAAATAACTGGAAGGGTTTGTGTCTTCAAGCAACTAAACGGCAATTGCCTACAGCAGGAATGGGATTGCAAACCTCCAAATTGGAATGAGGAGATGCCAGTTAAGATGGGCTGAAGAAATGGCAAACAATGGCAAGAAGGTGGTGGGTGAAGAATGCAGACGCGACAATAAATTTGAGGTGGGCAACAACAACCTGATACCTAGGAAGTGCTGGTTGGGTTTCATGTCCCATCCCCTGGGCACCCAAAAAAAACGATCACCAGTTTCCAGCTAACAAAATAACACTAACAGCCGCTAGCAAGGTAAACTGGTGTCCAGTAGATGTCTCATGAACTACATGTGTCAAGAAAAGCCACATATGGCGGTGCTTTCAGTGAATGGTCCTATGAGAGGTTCTTGGACACCTTGCATCTTCAGAGAGAAGGAGGGAGGGAGAATAACTATTTGTTACAGGCAACAAAAATGCGAAAGACAGCCTTTGAAAATTAAGATATGATGAGACAAAATGTACTTAACAACTGCAGCAAGGACAGCTGTTAGGTTAGTCTATTAGTAAGATTAGTTGTTTAGTTAGTTTGAAGGGATTATATTTATAAGGAATTGTTAGATAAATAAGCGAAATCAGATTAAGAGAGGGAGTTCAGTAAGTTTGACAATTCGTAAAAGAAAAGAGAGATCCTTTGTGAAGGGGAAACCCTTAGGAGAATTTGATTCCCTTTCTTTTGTTCAATTGAGTTAGGAGGCTTGGGGAGTGTATATCGCAACTTTCAACTCTTCCAATCTTCCACATAGGAGGACTGGAGGAGTGCATGTTGAGTTTTGAAATCTGATGGCTTAAGGTACTGGAATTTCAGAGGATCTGCTTCGTGATTGTTTTTTTTTCTTTCTGAAACTAGAGTTCAAATGTAGAATTCCAAATGATTTTAACAGAGCTATTAACTTGATTAAAGATATTGAAGTAGAGTTATGAATAGTGTTGGTGGGGTAGGAATCGTTGCTGCAACCTCCAGGGAGAATTGACAGGAAAAGGGAATTTTAAATGCAGTCTTAAACCTGCAGGGACAACAGCAACTCATTTTCAGGGTGGAGGGAGGATTGTGTCACCACTCACCGGTGGACACCTATCTTGAGGACCCACATAGCTCAACTTGTCAACAGTCTGGCCCAACTTATTGGAGCACTTTGGCTCCAATCTTTGACTCAGATACGAGTACAAAAGGAAAAGGCAGCCACCATGCCATCAACCTCAATGCAGCATTACTAAAGTCATCCCACTAAAGAACAGAGGAACTTTTTTCAAAAAAAGAACAGAGGAACTCTTATGAGGAGTATGCCACGGGACGAGAAAGGGGAGATGTTTTCACTGGGGATGTCCAGATAATTATTTCACGATTGTCATGAAGGTCGTTATGGGAACGTGCAACTATAGTATTCACTATTCGCTCTGTGTTTTCCGACAAACACTAATTGGTTAATTCACCACGCGTAAGTCGTTTGTGATTAAACCACTTGTTCTAAATAGCATGCCTAGATGAACTAATTGCGGAGGATTGGCTGATCATTCAGTTTCAAAGGGCAGAGTATGGTGCCTTGATGATTGGTGTGAATATCCACCTTCAGGACAAGGTGGATTTTTTGGGGGGATGGGTGGGTGTTGTTATCTATCATTAGGATACAATAAGTGCAACTATTTGGTTAGGCCATTAGTTAGATTAGATGGTTAGTTAGAAGGAATTAGAGGGGGGTTGGTTTGATAAATAGAGGAAAATCAGATACGGGGGAAACTCAGGAAAACTCTATTACCATTCTGTTTTTCAATTTTCAGTAATGCACCACTATTCTTTTGATTCCTTCTATATTTCTTTCAATTCAATACTCCTGGTTTGTAATAAAAATAGCGATGGAATTATTCATGGAGGATTGTAATGCATTGATATCAATATCGTGTTGAAATTATAAGGGTTTAGGTACAAAAGAAAGAGAGAACAGAAACTAAAGTCTCTGAAACTGATTGATTTGTTGCGATAAGATGTAGTAAAAGACACTTAATCCTAATTAAATAAAAACAGAATTTTGAAATATATGGAAACCGTTCCTAAGGCTTTGTTTGCGAGTTTGGAGGGGAAGGAAAGACTAAAAAGGAAGAAACAAGTGAAAGAAGTAGAGAAGTTTGGGAGGGAAGGAGTTTGGAGGGTTATTTTTTCTTCATAACACAAAAACCCCCCAATTTGGGGGAACTCAAAAATTGTATTGGATGGGGGTTTGGAGGGGGTTTGAAGAGTTTATATGAATTCTTCAAATTTAATTAATGTTGTTATAATATTCTTAAATTCATAATATATTAATCATAAGTATTTATTTGTCATTCTCTATAAAAAATACTTTCTCAAAAAATGTAAAAGATTTCTCTAATTTTCTCTCTATTTTCCTCCCTTCAAAGCCCTCCCCTCCCCTCCAAACTCGCAAACAAAGCCTTAAAGATTATCTAAGCTGCTCTACTATTCAAAAATATGATCATATGATATCATGAATTCATGAGATGTTATCTATAGATATGCTAACAGTGGTTAATATTATTCTCTTATGCAGGTCAAGAAGCACCACACACCATTGCTGAAGGTTTGATCACCATTCCCTGTTTTCCTTGTGATTTTAGTAATTTGAATGATAATGGCATTAGTTTCTCTCACCACTTTATTCGTGCCTGCTTTGTTCCCTAATGATAATCGTTTAACTCGTGATTGCAGGTTAAGTTATATGCAGACAACTTTAAATGGAAGGGTCCACCCAAGGCTGCTGAACAGTGATTTACTGTTTGTATTGTTCATGTGTTTTATCTTCAGGAGTTTCTTAGTGAAGCAGTTTTCTCTGCATATTTTCGTGTGAAAGAGAAAGTAAAAATGTGAATTTCTGATTAAAAATAAATGGGGCTGACCTACCATTGCCTTACTTTTCCTTTGTTATGTCATCTGCATCTATTGATGATTGATTTGGACCCTATGTAATTGCGCGAGTCCCTGCGAAACAAGTAATAATTTTTATAGGCTTTACTAAATACAGTCAATGACCTTAGCTTAATGAATTTAACCAGCAAGAGACTTGTGCGTTCTTTCGTATGAGTTACTTTTTATGTGCGCAAATATGTTGTTTATAAACAATTTGTTTGTCATATAATAAGAAGCTTAAGAATATATATCAAGTGAGGGAGATTGAACCGTGAGAAATGAGACGGTTAATTCTTAACCATTAGACTAATATTTAATGATTCAGGTGAAACTTATTTGTTAAAAATACATGTGTTGTTTACTTTCTCGTATGTGCCTATTATTCTTCCTCAGCATCTCCCCAGTTTTCCCCTCAGTCACGACTCACGTCGAAGAGGTTGGGTATAAGAGTAGAATTGAGAAAAGATGATCTCGTAGATGATTTGTCAAGAGATAGTTTGATGATGCATCCAAATTGTGCTGCATTTGCTTTATCTGGCAGTTGACAGTAAAAAAATATCACACTGAATTTCATACATAATTAAGATATGACTGCAGCTTCATTTTCATAGTTTGATTCAAAAGATATGATTTTTTTCACAAAGAGGATAGTTTTGAATGATAAAAAAAAAAATTAATTGAACTCAATTAATTAATAAGTTTTTCCTATAACGAGTTGTTTAGAAGAATTTAAATTTGATTTTTGGTGGAAATAATTTTTGTCATTTTGTATTAAACTTTAGGTTATTAGGTCCTTTTATTTTTTTTAATAAGCAAGGTTATATGTCCTTATTTCTTACAGGAACTTCAGAAGTCAAATTTGAAAAAAAAAAAAAAACTATGGTGGACATCAATGATGCATTTGAATGAGAAAATGCAAAAAAGAAAAATTGATGTTTAAATCAATGTTGCATTGCCTAAAAAAAATCAATGTTGCATTTCATTCGTTGCAAATCCCAGTCAAATAAATATAAACAATTTTGTAATTTGGATAATGTAAAGTGAAAAAAAAAATTAGTAAATTAATAGTTGTTATTTTAACAAGTTTAGGGTTTTTAGTCAAAAAAAAAAAAAAAAAAGTTTAGGGTTTATTATGATTTAACAATAATTTTCCTCTCATTTTAGTCCCTATATATTTTTTTATTATATTTTTAGTCCCTATATTTTTTTAATTATATTTTTAGTCAATTTTTTATGACTAGGATAATAGAATTGGCCACATAAGATAACTTAAATTGACTAGAATAACATTTGCATCGAATAACGTGACATCGATGTGTCATTCTATGTGGCTTATTTCGTTATCCAAAAGTCACAAAAAATTGACGGTAGGAACTAAAAATACAAACGGTGAAAATATGAGGACTAAAAATATAATAAAAAAAATATAGGGACTAAAATTTGAAACTTAGATAAAAGTATGGACTAAAAACATATTTAACACAACTAGCGTCTTGATGGGCACTCCCGTGTCCGTCAGTCCGCCTTTTTGGTTTTGTTATCATTTCATGCACATCATAACTACTTAACCTTTTTTTTTTATTGTGGATAGTTATTAAAAAAAAAAACTTTTTTTATTTACTAAAAAACAAACTTTTGTGTGAAAGTTATTTTCAACATATATAAATATTTGAATTTGTGTAAAAAAAATAAAAATATGAATAGAATGAAGGGCAAAAGTGACAATAAAAAAAATATACACGAAAGGGGTATTCTCTTTATATATTGGTATAAATGAAAATAAAGAAAGGGGTTTCCGCTTTCAAATTTTGGAAAATTCATTTGTTAATTAATAACTAAAATTATTCATTTTGCTCTTTAAATTGAAATTGTTCATTTTAGAAGAGGCGGGGCTGTAACTTTGAGGTTAAAATCTTATGAAGATTGTCATATCTTAAGATTTTTTATTATCAAATGGTCAATTCCATGTGCATTTATAAACAGGTGCTATTAACTTTCTTTCGAATAGCTTATAAAAAAAACTTTTTTTAGAATAAAAAACCTATCCAGTCTAACAAGTTTGATGTGATGAATACAATCCAATCTCTACTGAGGTGGTCATGCTCAATACAACGAAATTTGCAAAGGATTGTTGTTTCATCTCTTTGGGTTTGAATCAGATTGCCTTGAATTGATTAGGGCTCTGAAAACTAAATCCCAATTCAAAAGCTATGCTAGGAACATCATAAGAGTCATACATTGTGTTGGGAATGGAACATGATGAGAAAATTTGTAGGGAACTTGGTATGGAAATAAACACAAGTGTTGGAACTAAGTTAACTGTGAATTGAAAAAAGGGTCTTTGAGTCACACATTGATTAGATCACACATATTGGTAGGTATTATATATTGAAAAGTGTCCCAAGTGCTTCAAGGGTACTCGTTTTGTAAAAGACAAGGTACCCTGTTTTGTAAAAGACGGAGCTTGCACGCGTCCCGATTATCACACGCGCGCCGCCGCCATCCGTTGGGCGGGGCCGAGCTTGTGCTTGGTGATAAATTAATTTTTTAATGCAAATAAAAGAAAAAATTATTTGAATATTTTTTCTTATATGGATGGCACTTTATTTTGCACATATTAATTGTGCTTCGAGACCAAGTCATAAATAGATGTGTGTTGATGAGTCACCACCGATCCGTTATACTCCATTCAAACGGGTCAAAATATGTGGCCTGAAAATTCTGCCCACGTTTCCTTTGACTGAGCATTTTTTACTCCACGAAATCCTTTGATATCAGCTTCTCACTTGCACTATATACAGTGATTTAGTTCTCAGAATTTGCTTTAAGAAAAAACTCTGCTCCATTCAATAGGATAAATCTATATTGTCTTTGTATGCGGGTCATATTGTGCGACATATCTAGGAGAGACATGTACGATACAAATGTGGATCATTAATGGTCTAATACTTACCCGGATGAATCTTGCACCAATTTCAATATGTGCAAAGATTCGTATGTATCTATCAGTTTCTGCTCATCCCTTAATGAATCGACAACATGCTGACCAACATCCATGTACATGGACTGTGTGTTAACTATGGTGGACCGAGGCGGGCGCCCTCTGCATTTATGGACCACTGTGTCTGGTTATATTAGGTGATATTTTTGTATATCACACGAGGTTAATTGAGGAGGAAAATTTTATCTTATAGAGGTAGAGGCAGAATGAGAGGGAGACAATGTAGCTCACTTAGCCCCTACAACATAATCATCTTGATGAACGTCTTAACTGCAATGACACAAGAAGGGTGATTGATGTTGAATATCATCGTGCGTGAGTTGACTCATACAAACGTCATATAAGAACCATGTTCTTTATTTTCTTTCAGCATAGTAACAAGGGACTGACCTAGTTTTACGTGACCCTGAGATTTGTTCAAGCTATCTGTTCAAGCTTGATTCATCTTAGGATCTTTGATGAAATTGTGGCGTGCATGGTTGTACTATATGGGGGGGGGGGGGGGGTGGAGAAATTAATTTAACTCTTCCATAGTCGTATTTGTGTTTAATTGATTTTTTACACTGTGTTTGAACGTTCAAAGAAATAAAAAAGAGAGAAATAAAAAAGAAGTTGAATAGAAATTTTGTATGATTTGGATGAATAGAAATAGAGAAGATGATGAGTAGAAAAATAGATAGAGAGAAATTCATAAAAATGTTAAAAGACAAGTATATCCTTCGTATTTATGATTATAATATAGTTAAAAGGATAATATTGAAAAATCACAAATGCTAATTTATTTTTCTCACAAATCTTGTCTCATATGGAGAGAAATTTTTTTGGGTAATTACCATCCAATATAGAAAAATACTTCATTTCTTTGTTAGTTCTCTTTTTTCTAAATTTATTCAAACAAACACAATATTATTGTCACGGTACCCCAATCTCATTTTAAACTTAATTGAATATTGTCATGATATCTCAAACTCATTTGAGCTTCATCAATTTTTTTTGGTAAGCTTTGAATTTTATCGATTAATAATATTCAGTTCAGTTTATTTTTTAAAAAATAGTAAAAAAATAATAATTAAAATTAAAATGTCTAATTATAGATGTTGGAAGGAATGTAACCAAAAAAAGATGTTGGAACGAAAACGGTACTATTTGATCCGTACGCGCATAACGGCAGAATGTGATCTACTAACTCTCAACAACATGGTTACATGGCTCTTCTAGTTTTTGAACATAAAAAAAATAAAAGGTCACATTAAAAACAACCAATAGAAACGAAACAACTAGATTTCACGATCCGCATCTTATGCCTCAGATCGAATCACAACCGTTAATTCAAATTGAGAAAACACAACTAACCACTTAACATACCGTCCGATCCAAACTAAGAAAGCACACGGATAGTGTCTTATATCCGTTGGATCTCTGACCAAATCGCTATATATATATGCCTTCACCTCTTCCCCCTTCAAAGTTTTAGAATCTTTTCTCCAAATCTCCAGCGTACGAGTTTAAGAGAAGTAAAAAGCAAAAGTTTCGAGGTTAGTTTTTTCTCTTCTCTAGATTTTTTTTTAGGAATCTAGGGTTTTTGTCTTTCCTGAATTTTGATTTCAGCTTGTCTTCTCTTGGTAATTCGAACGTGTCTTAAGTTACATTTCAAATTTTATTCATCAATTTAGGAAATTAGGGTTTATATTTTTATCATACTGTTTAATTGTTTTGTGCCTCCGATTGAATATTTAATTATGATTTGTTTTCTGGTTTCTTATAACTATCTATGTTTGATTAAGGTGAAGAAGCAACAAAATAATTCGTTAATTTCATACTATGATCTATATTTTGTTAAGGAGAAGAAGCAATAATAAATCTGTTATGGTTATTTCTAGGTTAATTTTGTATTCGTGATTGTTAATTGTTGAAAATTAGGATTCGGATTCTGATATTAAGTTAAGTAATGGTTATAGGTGAAACATGTTCAGGGCATTCTGTTTTATTATGTTTTGTTTAGTTTAATTTACTAAGCGTTAATCTGTTGTTGTTTGGGTTATGCAGAGATGGCACGTACTAAGCAAACTGCTCGTAAGTCAACTGGTGGAAAGGCACCAAGGAAGCAACTTGCAACCAAGGTATGCTTGTAGTTCATTATTATCAACATTGATTTTTATTTGTATTATGATGAATCTTATGTGATTGAATCTTGTGTTAATGGTTTGTTGTTTTCTATTTGTGATTAGGCTGCACGTAAGTCTGCTCCAACTACTGGTGGAGTTAAGAAGCCACATCGTTATCGCCCTGGAACTGTTGCTCTCCGGTCAGTGTTCTTATCCTAATGGTTATTTTGTATTTGTAGGTTCTGTGTTTTGATTTTGTCTAACAATTGGATTGTAATCATAACAGTGAGATTAGGAAGTACCAGAAGAGTACTGAGCTCTTGATCAGGAAGCTCCCCTTCCAGAGGTTGGTTCGTGAAATTGCTCAGGATTTCAAGGTAATGTGAAATTATTATTGTGATATAGTGTGTTTTTGTTTTTGTGTTTGTTAAGATTGGTGTAGTTAACAATTTTGATTGTTCTGGTTGCAGACTGATCTTCGTTTCCAGAGCCATGCTGTGCTTGCATTGCAAGAAGCTGCTGAGGCATACCTTGTTGGGCTCTTTGAGGACACCAACTTGTGTGCCATCCATGCAAAGCGGGTGACTATTATGCCCAAGGATATCCAGTTGGCTCGTAGGATCCGTGGCGAGCGTGCTTAAGGATGCTGTGCTTGGTGCTGTTTAGATGGGTGGCTGCTGATAGTGTTTTGTTATTGAAATGAATAGTTGTTTAGGGAAATACCGTTTATTCGTAGTCTGATTAATTGTCATGATAGAGATATATACTGCTATCTTAATTTTAGATTTTGGGTTGTATTTGCTTTCAATGATTTCGGATCTTTTAAATGTTTATGTTTTTACTGGGTATGCAGCCACTCTGGATTTGTATTTTGGACAACCATTTGTTGCCATCTAATCTAGTATTTCTAGCTTTTGTGCATATTCTTTCCGAGTTGCAAGTTACTTTTTTAAAACCAGTAAATTTCTTTTGAAGGAGCAGAAGAGATGATCTAAAAAGCTGTTTTCGAAAATATTTAAATTGCTAAGTTTACAAATTTAATTTGTATCCTTATTTTTTATTGAGCAGAGAGCTTATAACTTATTTTACATAAGTTATGAGTTAATGTTATTATTTTTTCTTCCATTTTTAATGTTATAATTTCAACTAAAATTCATCTTTATTCTTTATAAATTTAAAATTTATTATCATTTTAATTTAGATTAAAATACCTAATTATATAATTTAATGTGATGTTATAAGAATTTGACATATAAAGTATAATAAAAATAGGTAGCTTAAAAATCACAAATATTATTTTTTTGTAAATTATTGTTTTTGATAATTATAATTTATTTATTGACAAAAATTATAATTTATATTAATTATTCTATATTGTGGATGGCAGAAAATTGGTTATCAACACCATTGGGCACTCATTTAAAACTAATTTGTATTGATTATTCTTCGTTAATATATTAATATTTAAATATATAATTATAAAAAACAATAATTTACAAAAAAAATAAATGTTTGTGGTTAAAACATAATATAGAATTTCTACCAAAAAAAATAAAAAATATAGAATTTTATCGCTATAACTATGTTATGATATTAACAAAAGTATCATTAAAAAAACACAATCAAAATTGATCATTAAAATGTTAAACTACATTCCTTTCAAATTTCAATCAAACTATACAATTTAATAATAATTGATTGTGACCAAGTTCACTTCATCGTTACTTTTGTTCTCTTCTAATAGAGAACAGGTTTAAATAATAGTTGATAACTAATTTTGTAATTAGTTTGTAATTAGCTGAGCTGTAATTACTACTGATGTGGCAATGCCAACATGTAATAGTCAAAGCTCTATATATTGAGAGCTTCACCCTTGTAATAACTCAGTTAACAATATCAATGAATAAGCTCAACTAAAATGAATGAGTTGCTTTGTTTTCTCAATATGGTATTACATAGCCTCTAGGTTCAATTTTCTTTCATCTTCACGCTAACCGTTTTCTGTTACATGTAACAAACTTAGTTACGAGCTTCAATGGCGTCTTCAGAGGAACAACAACCGCTTCAGATCGGAACCTCCACCGCCATGAATTTACCATAAACCACCAAAGATTCGTCCAAATCTGGACTCACTCATTTTCTCACAATCAAGTTAGATGAGAAGAACTTCTTGCTATGGAGTCAGCAAGTTAATGGTGTAATAACGGCACACAATCTTCACCGATTTGTGACAAATCCAGAAATTCTGCTGCAATTTTCCTCCATCGCCGATCGTCTTGATCAAAAGAACTCCGAAGAATATCAACAGTGGTTGTTGAAAGATCAAACACTGTTTACATGGTTACTCTCCACCATTTATGATAGCATCTTACCGCGATTTCTCAGCTGCAGACACGGACATGAAGTATGGGATCAAATCCACAAATACTTCAATGCGATTCTCAAGGCTCGAGCTCGTCAACTCCGATCTGAATTGAAGAACACAAAGAAACTCGCAAGATCGGTAAATGAGTATCTCCTTCGCATTAAACCGATTGTAAACTCTTTAATTGCTGTTGGCGATGTTGTCTCAGATCGAGAACAGGTAGATGCCATTCTTGAGGGTTTGCCTGAGGAATTCAATTCCTTTGTGATGATGGTGTATAGCAGATTTGATACACCTTATGTAGAAGATGTTGAAGCACTTATACTTCTCCAAGAGGTGCAATTCGAGAAATTCAAGCAAGAACTAGCTAATCCAAGCGTCTCTGCTAATGTTGCTCAAGTGGAAACGAAGTCTCATAGTCCCAATGATACTTCTGATGATCAAGAATCTGGTACTGAACATTACTATGTTAATGCACAACGCAAGAGAGGACGTGGTAAAGGTCGTGGCAAAGCTAAAAAATCATCCCACAATGGAAAAACTCGCTGCCAAATTTGCACTAGGCCTAACCATGATGCTGCCAATTGCTGGTACAGGTATGATCCACCTAGACCTAATTCTCGAAATTACAATGCTGGCACTAGAGCACCTCCACAATTCAATCCCTATCCACGCCCCTCTGCACATTTAGCTATACCTCAGTACTACAACCCTATGAGTGACATGGACGCTCATTCATCTGCCTCGTGGTACCCTGATTCTGGCGCCTCACATCACCTCACATACAATCCTAATAACATGGCTTACCGTGCTCCTTATCAAGGCCCAGACCAAGTCATGATGGGCAATGGCCAAGGTGTGTCTATACACTCTTTAGGACATTCATGTTTTAAATCTCCTATTAACCCTAATGTGCATTTCAAATTAAATGAACTGCTTCATGTTCCTCATATTTCCAAAAATCTTTTGTCTGTCAGTAAGTTTACAAAAGATAACAATGTGATCATTGAATTCCATCCTCAACTGTGTTATGTAAAATCACAGGATTCTAGGCAAATATTGCTTGAAGGCACTGTTGGCTCAGATGGCTTATACAAATTCAAGCCTTTCAATTTCATTCTCAACAACAGTACCAGCTTAAACTCTATGTCAAGTCAAGTTTCATCTTTTACTAAGTCCAAGCCTTTAGCTTCTAGTCATTTCTCTGCTTTGAATAATAGTAATGTCCATTGTAATACTGCTTTGACCAGTAAACTTGTAGATAGTGAGTACAATAAGTGGCACCTAAGACTAGGCCATCCTCACAATCAAGTTGTTCAAACTGTTCTAAACTGGTGTAACATTGCTTATTCTAATAAAATGAGGCCTGATTTTTGTACTTTCTGTTGCATTGGTAAGTCCCACAGAATCCATGCTCCTTTATCTACTACTCAATACACTCAACCTTTTGAGGTCATTCATAGTGATTTATGGGGCCCTGCTCCCTTTCAATCTTATTATGGGTATAATTACTACATAACCTTTGTTGATACCTACACTAAGTACACTTGGATTTATTTTCTAAAACAAAAATATGATGCTTTAAAAGCATTCAATCAGTTCTTGACCTTCATACAAAACCAGTTCAAAGTCAGTATTAAAGCCTTACAAACTGATTGGGGAGGGGAATTCAGATCCTTTACTACTCTCCTCAACACATTAGGGATTCAACACAGAGTAACTTGTCCTCATACTTCTCACCAAAATGGAACTGTTGAGAGAAAGCACAGACAAATAGTAGAAATGGGTCTCACCCTGTTATCTCATGCCTCTATACCCCTAAAGTTCTGGGATCACAGCTTTACACAGGCAGTTTACCTAATAAATAAGCTACCAACCAGTGGTTTATCCTCCTTTCAGTCACCTCATTACACTTTATTCAAAACCAAACCTGACTACTCTCAACTTAGCCCCATCTAAGACCATATAATAAACACAAGTTGCAATTTAGGTCCAGTCCATGTGTCTATCTGGGAGTATCCCCACATCATAAGGGTCACAAATGCTTAGATGAGAATGTAAGGATTTATGTGTCCAAAGATGTTGTTTTCCATGAGTCACAATTTCCATACACTGTCATGTTCAGTCAGTCCTCTACTTCTAATACACTACAGGCACATGAACCTCCTACTGACACAGTCACCCCTATAAGTGACCCCATCATACCTTCAAGTCAAATACCTTTGGGTATAACCCAACACACATCAACCTCATCTGATCAATCTTTCACCTCTAAGATTCCTTCCCTCATACAATCCACTATACAAACTAATGACTCAAACACTACTACCAAGTTACCACCACATCATTCATCAGTTACTGACCAACATCAAAACAAACACTCTATGATAACCAGAGGTAAAACTGGCAATCTTAAACCTAAGGTGCTTCTTGCTAACCTTGAACCCACCAGCCTAAAAAGTGCCTTGTCTGACCCTCAGTGGCTTCAAGCAATGAATGCTGAATATAAAGCCTTGTTGGATAACAAGACATGGTCCTTAGTCCCTCTTCCACCTCACAGGAAAGCAATTGGCTGCAAATGGATCTTTAGAATCAAGGAAAACCCAGATGGTACTTTAAACAAGTACAAGGCAAGGCTAGTAGCCAAGGGTTTCTTACAAAAAGCTGGATTTGACTTCACAGAGACCTTATCTCCTGTTGTCAAACCTGTCACAATTAGAATCATTCTTACTTTAGCAGTCACTTACAAATGGCCTGTTCAGCAAATTGATATCAACAATGCCTTCCTTAATGGCCTTCTACAAGAAGAAGTTTACATGACACAACCTGCTGGCTTTGAGGTCTCTGACAAGTCCTTAGTGTGCAAGCTTCACAAGTCCTTATATGGTTTGAAGCAGGCTCCATGTGCCTGGTATGATAGACTCACTCAAACACTTCTCCAGATGGGTTTTGTAAAGAGTAAGTGTGATCCCTCTCTCTTGCTTCTTCATCAGAATGGAACCTGTACCTATGTATTGATCTATGTAGATGATATCTTGATTACTGGTTCTGCCCCTCATCTCATAAATGATCTAATTCACAAACTGAATGCGAAATTTGCTCTCAAACAATTAGGAGAGGTTGATTACTTCCTAGGGATTGAAGTACACCACTTACCATCAGGAAGCTTCTTGCTCAATCAAACCAAGTACATCAGAGACTTGCTTACTCATGGAAAACTCAAAACCTATAGGTTCACCAATGGTTAGCAACTGCAAGTTAAGTAAGTTTGGCACTGATGCAATAATTGATCCTACCTTGTATAGATCTACTGTTGGGGCATTACAATATGCCACTCTAACCAGGCCAGATATAGCCTTCAGTGTGAATAAAGTTTGTCAGTTTATGTCACATCCATTGGAATCTCACTGGAA
This sequence comes from Trifolium fragiferum, assembly GCA_954870985.1. Lineage (NCBI taxonomy): Eukaryota > Viridiplantae > Streptophyta > Magnoliopsida > Fabales > Fabaceae > Trifolium > Trifolium fragiferum. The sequence continues at coordinate 44,722,705 of OX940792.1, read as the reverse complement.
AGCTGTGAAAAGAATATTGAGGTACTTGAAGGGCACAATCAGCCATGGCTTATTAATTCATCCCTCACCATCCAGTCCTCCTTTCTCACTCAGAGCTTACAGTGATGCTGACTGGGCCAATGATCTTGATGATAGAAGATCCACTTCTGGCTCATGCATATATTTTGGGTCAAATCTGATTTCATGGGGTTCTAAGAAGCAAGCTCTTGTGGCCAGGTCCAGTACAGAGGCAGAGTACAGAAGCATGGCCAATACAACTGCAGATTTAATATGGATACAATCACTCCTGCATGAGTTACATGTCCCTTGTCACATTCCCACTCTTCTTTGTGATAACCTCAATGCAGGTTCACTGGCTCACAAACCAGTTCTCCACTCAAGAACAAAGCACATTGAATTGGATATACACTTTGTCATGGAAAAAGTCTTAGCAAAACACCTGCATGTTTTACATGTTCCTGCAGTGGATCAACTAGCAGACCCTCTGACCAAGCCTCTATCTCCTTCAAACTATGCAACAATAAGAACCAAACTAAAAGTGTTTCCCTTGAGTGAAACAACTTCAGTTTGAGAGGGGAATAATAGAGAACATGTTTAAATAATAGTTGATAACTAATTTTGTAATTAGTTTGTAATTAGTTTGTAATTAGCTGAGTTGTAATTACTACTGATGTGGCAATGCCAACATGTAATAGTCAAAGCTCTATATATTGAGAGCTTCACCCTGTTGGAACAAAGTTGGTTTTGACATAACCCAAGTAGTTTTGATGATAACAATAGTATTAATATACAATAGGGAATACTGATAATTTACTCTAGTGTGCAGATATACAAGTTAAAATTTATTATACACTAGAAGATTCAAGTTCTGGTTGCCACGTTCTAGTATCCCCAGAAATTGGGAAAATGCAAGTTCTGAAGCCAACACAGAAGTTCAAAACATCAGAAGTTACAAGTCAAAGTCAACCAGAAGATGAAGTCATCAGAAGATCATTGATTATCTGCAAATTCTGATGATGATGAAACAACAGAAGACGTCAAAGAACATTCCATTACCTTAACGACTATCATCTATATGGAAAATGATCTGAAGAGGCAGAAGAACTTAATTCAGACCGTTATTCTCTTGACAATGATGTTTGTACTATTGTACTAACTTTGTTTTCCTGATTTGGGCGAATATTCGAAATCAAGGATCATAAGTTGATCTTTACTTGATTTGAATAAGCACATTTCAAACGAAAACAATAGTACAGTACTACCTAGCTGCTTTCATCAGTATCCGCTCAAATTCAAGACGCTCCAACAACGCCTATAAAAGGAGGAAGAATTTGAAGACGTGATACAACAACACAACTTCGAACAAAGAGCTGTTATTCTGCTAAATTTCAAAGAGCTATTTTAACTAAGATACAACTTGAGTTTATTTTTTTCAAATTCAAGACATTAGCTTTCAACTTCTGGCCTGTCAGTAGTTGAACCTTAGTTTTCTTTAAGAATTCTAAGAACAGTCTTGGTATTTTAAGTTGTATTTCTTTGTTCTCTGGACTCTGATAATTATTTATCAAGTGTTCAAAACATTGTATTTGTTTTGTGTTAGAAGTCTCTTGCTTGTGAGCTTGAGCATTGGAAGTCTCTTGTAAGGAGTTACTTGAGCATTGGAAGTCTCTTGCTGTGAGCTTGAGCAATTGTAATCTTGGTGATTATAGTGAAATCCCTTGGAAGTGCAAGGGGACTGGACTACTCTCGGTTTGTGAGAGGAACCAGTATAAAATCTCTTGTGTCATCTCTTCTCTCTTCTCTCTGTTTTATTTCTCTCATACTCTGTTTTCTGTATCTTCACCAGAAGTTGTTTGTGTTTGAGTTTTGGCCCGCTGCGAAATCTGATAAGTTGAAAAACTTAGAAGAAGTTTTTAAATTAACCAAAACACAATTCAACCCCCCCTTCTTGTGTTTTTCACACCTTCAATTGGCATCTAGAGCCCGATTCTGTTATATCACTTTGCAGTGAAACAGTTATTTGTTGTGACAAAACACTATGGGTGAACCTGGTAACAACAACAAGAAAACTGAGATTCATTACAACTATGAGGCTGAGGAGAAAAACAACAACAAAGCTCCTAAATTCAATGGTGATGGTTCTACCTTCTCCTGGTGGAAAGATAGAATCTACAGTCATCTAGTTGGTATTGATGATGACCTTTGGGACTTGGTTGAAAGAGAAACTACGTTTCAAGGTTTGGATGAAAGTGGAAGATTAGATTATGATACAAGGCAAGCTTTCACTGATAAGGATAAGAAAGCGTACAAGAAGCACCACAAGGTCAAGGATATCTTGATAAGCTGCATATCTCATGAAGAGTACCTTAAGATCACAGATAAATCTACTGCTAAGAGTATCTATGATTCTTTATGCTCATCTTATGATGGAAACAAACAGGTTCAGGAGGCAAAAGCAACACTTTTGATTCAACAGTATGAACTTTTTAGAATGAAGGATGATGAGAACATTGAATCTATGTTTTCTAGATTCAAAGTTCTGGTCGCAGGCCTTCAAGTTCTGAAGAAAAGTTATACTACTTCAGATCATGTGAAGAAGATTCTTAGAAGCTTACCTGCTAAGTGGAGACCTAAGGTCACTGCTATTCAGGAAGCAAAGGATTTGGACACCCTAAGTCTAGAGTGTTTGATTAGTTCACTCATGAGTCATGAGATTGAGCTATCCTCTGATGAACCTCAGAAGAGAATGAAGTCTTTGGCTCTGCCAGCTACTTCTGGACCTTCTAAGGCTCTCAAGGCTAAGGTTGTTGAATCTGAAACAGAAGAATCTTCTGCAGATGATCAAGAAGATGGATCAGATGATGATGTATTTGCACTTCTGACCAAAAGGTTCCAGAAGTGGGCAAGAAGAAAGCCAAGATATTCTGGTTGAAGTTCTGGATCCAAAGATTCTGGCTACAGAAGTTCTGGAAATAAAGATAAGAAGGATGATTCTAAGAATTGCTTTAACTGCAACAAGCCTGGACACTTCATTGCTGATTGTCCTGACTTGAGCACCAAGGGAAAAGGAAGAAAGAGCACTTTCAAGAACAAGGCTAAGAAGAGTCTTCTAGCTACATGGGAAGATCTTGACAAGCTGTCTGATGATGAAGCTGGAGATGCAGAAGCTAATTTGGCACTTATGGCCACAGCAGAATCAGATGTTGAAAGTGATGTTGAGTCAGATTCAGAAGATATTGAACAGGTTATTTCTAAACTCTCCGACACTCAACTCTCTAAGGCTTTGAAAGATACTGTGATGAAATACATGGAAAAATCAAATGAGCTAGAGCTTTTCAAGCAAAAGTTTAACATGCTCAATGATAAAGTCAATCATATTCAAGAAGACTATAAGAAGTCCTTAAAGACTATTCAAGTTCTTGAAAATGGTTGCAGAACATGTAACAAACCCTATGATAAGCATGAGATTGCTCTTCAAGAGTTTGTTCATCACAATATTGACAAGCACAAGTTAGCCTCTATGATTTATGGTGCTGGCAAATACACTGGACAGGGTTTGGGGTGTACTGTCAAAGGAAACTCAAATCAGTCTGTGTGTATTAGCAGAACATCTTCTGATCTTTACTCTAATTTTGTTTCTAGTAGTAGTACAGAAAATCCAAAAGTGTCAGATGCTCAAGTAAGCATGGAGTCTTTGAAAACCTCTGCTCCCATTGCTTTAGTATCCAAGTCATATAAAGGAGTACAGAAGATCTTCAAGCCTATGAGTACTCGGGGCATGAGATCAGGCTGTACAAACTTGAAAGCTGGTTTGCTGACACACTCTGGGTCAAGGTCCAAAGGAAAGGCTAAGCCTAAACCTGTTTTCAAAGGCTCACCTCACTATGGACCCTCTGGAAACTACAAGAGACAGAAGAAGGATAAAAGAACTAACTTTAGAGGACCCATCAGAATATGGGTACCAAAGCCTGAGATAATGTTTACTGCAGGTATGCACCCCAAGAAAAAGGCAAAGCTCATGGTATCTGGACAGTGGATGTTCACGACACTTGTTCTGGACAGGAGACAAGCACTTGTTCCTCACCCTGACTCTGAGAGAGGGATGAACTGTAGGATTTGGTGGGAACCAGAAAGGCAAAATCATTGGTATAGGTAAAGTAGGTAATTCTTCTCTTTCTATTTCTGATGTTTGGTTGGTTGATGGACTACAACATAATTTACTTAGCATAAGTCAATTATGTGACAGTAATTATGATGTTGTGTTTAATAAGAATTCATGTACTGTAATTAACAATTCTGACAAGTCCATTTTATTTAAAGGTTGTAGAAAAGGCAATGTGTATAAGGTGAATCTATCTGATCTTGAGGATCATAATGTGCTTTGTTTGTTGACTCTAAGTGATGAGAAATGGGTTTGGCATAAGAGATTGGGTCATGCTAACTGGAGATTAATCTCTAAGCTTAGCAAAGACAATCTTGTAAGAGGCCTTCCTAAATTGTCTTATCACTCAGATTCTCTTTGTGACTCTTGTCAAAAAGGGAAATTTGTCAAAAGCTCATTTAAACCCAAGAACATTGTCTCTACCTCTAGACCTTTAGAACTTCTGCACATTGATTTATTTGGACCAGTTAGTGCTGCTTCACTCAATGGAAAGAAGTATGGACTAGTCATTGTTGATGATTATAGTAGATGGACATGGGTAAGATTTCTGAAATATAAGAATGATACATATGAAGAGTTTAGTGTCTTCTGTGCCCAGATTCAGAATGAAAAGGATTTGAGGATCCTAAAGGTAAGGAGTGATCATGGTGGAGAGTTTGAGAATGAGCCCTTTGAATCTTTTTGTGAAGAACATGGAATTTTCCATGAGTTCTCTTCTCCTAGAATTCCACAGCAAAATGGAGTTGTATAAAGAAAGAACAGATCTTTACAAGAGATGGCTAGAACCATGATGCATGAAAACTCCTTGGCAAAATCATTTTGGGCAGAAACAATAAACACTGCTTGTTATATTCAAAACAGAATCTATATTAGACCTATTCTGAATAAAACAACATATGAACTTTTTAGAGGAAGGAAACCTAACATTTCTTATTTTCACCAATTTGGTTGTACTTGTTACATTCTGAATACAAAAGTCTATCTAAAGACATTTGACTCTAAAGCTAGTAAGGGTATCTTTATTGGATATTCTGAGCGCTCCAAGTCATACAGAGTGTATAATTCTGAAACACAATCTGTTGAAGAATCTATGCATGTAAGGTTTGATGATAAAGTGCCTGATCATGAAAAGTCAGAGCCTACTATAGAAATTTCAGATTCTCAAGACTCAGAAGATGAAGATTGTGAACCTATTCCCACTCCTCAACTTCTAGAAGCACCAGAGGATAATCAAGTACCAGAATTTGATGATCATCAAACAACACCAACAGAAGATCATGAAGTAGAAGAAACAACTATTCCCAAGAATACTTTCAAGTATAAGTCATCACATCCTGAAGAGCTCATCATGGGTAATAAGAACAGTCCTAGGAAAACAAGATCAAGCTTTAGGGATGAAGAATCCTTATTTGATCTAGTTTCCTTGATTGAACCTAAAACCATTGATGAAGCATTAACTGATGATGCTTGGATAGTTGCTATGGAAGAAGAACTGAATCAATTTCAAAGGAATGATGTATGAGATCTGGTACCCAAACCAAAAGGCAAGAACATTATTGGAACAAAGTGGGTATACAGAAACAAACTGAATGAACAAGGAGAAGTTACAAGAAACAAAGCTAGACTTGTTGCACAAGGATACAATCAACAAGAAGACATTGATTATACAGAGACTTATGCTCCAGTTGCAAGATTGGAAGCTATAAGATTGCTTACTTCTTATGCTGTCAACAACAACATTACACTTTATCAGATGGATGTTAAGAGTGCATTTCTAAATGGTGTAATCTCTGAAGAAGTATATGTCAAACAACCTCCAGGATTTGAAGATGATTCTAATCCAGATCATGTGTTCAGACTAAAGAAGTCACTCTATGGACTCAAACAAGCTCCCAGAGCTTGGCATGAGAGACTGAGCAACTTCTTGGTTGACAATGGTTTTGTTAAAGGTCAAGTTAATAATACATTATTCAAGAAAACCATGAAGAAAGACATTCTGATCATTCAAATATATGTTGATGACATCATTTTTGGATCAACTAATGCTGGACTCTGCAAGAACTTTTCTAAGATGATGCAAGATGAATTTGAGATGAGCATGATGGGAGAATTGAAGTACTTTCTGGGAATTCAGATCAATCAAACAAAGAAAGGGAACTTCATTCATCAGTCAAAGTATATCAAAGATCTTCTGAAGAAGTATAATCTTGAAGACTGCAAACCCATGAACACTCCAATGCATCCTACATCAAGTCTTGACAAAGGTGAGTCTGAAGGTAAAGTTGACCAGAAGTTATATAGAGATATGATTGGATCTCTTCTCTATCTAACAACTTCTAGACCAGATATATTATTCAGTGTATGTTTGTGTGCAAGATTTCAATCAGATCCTAGAGAATCTCATTTTACTGCTGTAAAGAGAATCTTTAGATATCTGAAGGTTACTTGTAACATTGGATTACTGTATCAGAAATCAAATGATTACAAACTGATTGGATTCTGTGATGCTGACTATGCTAGTGATAAACTTGAAAGAAAATCCACTAGTGGAAGTTGTCAGTTCATTGGTGAAAATTTGATTTCTTGGGCCAGTAAAAGGCAAACCACCATAGCTATGTCAACTGCAGAAGCAGAATACATTTCAGCAGCCAAGTGTTGTACACAACTACTTTGGATGAAATATCAATTGGAAGATTATCAAATAAGCAGTCATAATATTCCTTTATATTGTGATAACACTGCTGCCATTCATCTTTCTAAAAATCATATTCTGCACTCAAGAGCTAAGCATATTGAGATTAAACATCATTTTATAAGAGATTATGTACAGAAGGGAGTAATTGATCTCAAGTTTATTGATACTGAAAATCAATGGGCTGATATCTTTACAAAACCCTTAGCTGTAGAGAGATTTGATTTTATCAAAAAGAATCTTAATATGATGGAAATCTGTGAATAAGCTGAAACTCTGGTGAAGAATATTATTTTAGGAAATTCTGGAAGTTTAACAGAAGTTAGGGGGAGTCAGACTTTCTATCAGAAGTTTAGACTAACCATCTTCTGGTATTTAATATCAGAAGATAAGGGGAGTCAGAACTTGTGTATCAGAAGTTGACAAATCCATCTTCTGTATCTCTATCAGAAGATTGTGAGTGGTTCTGAACGTGACGTGGCAATAACTGTTGAGTTACCTCTTCAACTGCTGTCACTTACGTGTCAGGTATTTAATTAACCTTCTAATACACGTGTCTGTTTGCTATTAGAGAAATAAGTTGGTTAGTGATGATTGTGTTCTAATTCATTTGTGAATTGTTAAGTTACTCTTTTACCCCCCCCCCCCCCCCCTTTGTCCTTTCAGTTAGTACGTTTTTGCGCGGTTTGTTTTTCTTTCCTTTTAAACACTAACTGTTCACATTCACACACTTTACACAATCACTACCCACACTTTCATCTCTTCTAAAACTCAGAGCAATTCTTTCTTCTCTCACTTTAGCAAACCCTAACCCCTAAACTCAGAATCATGGCCTCCTCCTCTGTCAAGCGTATTCAAACTCAAGCTGAAAGAAACACGAATGTACCCCCAATTGCTGATATCAAAGGATCGAAACCTGGTGTTGTTACTCCGGATAGGGTAACTTTTCCTATTTCGGAATTATTTCTTCACATTGAAAGACCAGTCGATTTTGAAGCTCTAAGGGTTAATGGCTGTGGGAATATGAAGCAAGTATTTGTCCATCAGAAGATGACAACATACCTAGATTGCCTTAATGGACCTGTCTATTCAGAGATTGTTAAAGATTTCTGGATGAAGGCACAAGTTTGTGTGAGCAATCAGATTCCTGCAGAAGAATACTATGGCAAGGAAATTCGTTCAGAAGTTGATGGTGTTCTAATCAGAATTAGACCAGAGCATATCAGACAAGCAGTACAATTACCCCGGCACGGTATTATTCCATCTAATGCTGAAGATGTGAGTCCTATTATTCAAGAGGAAATCTATGGGAAGAAGTCTACGTCCAAGAACAACAACGACATGGTACCTTTCTACAAGATGCTTTACAGGATCCTCTGTGACTCAATTTTACCCAAGGTTGGTTCATCTGACCAAGTTTCCAACTTATATAAACTTGCTTTATATTATTTTGGAAAGGAGGTTGAAATGGACTGTGGCCTTCTAATTTTTGAGCACATGTGTAGAGCCATCACTGATAGTCAGACCAAGCGTAGGACTAATGCTCATTACTGCAGACTGCTCTCTTTCATGTTTCACAGAAGTTATTTGATTCAATCTCTCAAAACCACATTTCCTGGTTATGCATCTAGCATTGATGCTTATCCCTCTCTGATTGGTGGTTTGAGTGTAAAGAAAGTCCTTAAGACTCAAGGACCTGTAATTACTCCTCTGAATGAATATAGACCAAGGAAGGATGAGAGCAACAAGTACTTCTACATGACTCGTGTGTCTATAGAAGAAGTTGCTGAAATTGCTGCCAAGCACAAGAGAATTCTGGAAGAAGGAACTGATGTTAAAGTGGAAGACAGGCTAACAACACAGAGGTTGTTGCCTGTGCAAGTGAAGCAAAAGAAGAATACAAGAAGAACAAAATCTGTATCTGAGGAACCACAACCTAAAAGGACAAGAAGTTCTACACCCCAGAAGAAGTCTGGAAATACTTCTGGTGTGAATAAGACTTCAGAGGTTGCTGGTAAGAGTATAGTTGTTGAAGTAATGAACCCTGAACATTCTGAACCTGCTGCTCAAGCAGAGGTTGATGCTGAAGCCACTCAGAAGGGTAGTGCTTCTGGACCTGCTGCTCCAGAAGTTGTTAGGAAAAGCAGAACAAATCCAAAGAGGAAGAGAAAGCAAAAGTTGCTGATTCTTGAATCAGATGAGGATGCTGAGCGTGATGCTGCTATTGCTGAGGTTGAAATGTATAAGACCTGGGAAGAAACAAGTTGGGAAAGTGGGATTGAAGCTGATCAAAATGATTTTCTGGATGCTCCCATTCCCAAAGATGAGTTAGCTCAGAAGTTGGCAAATCAAGGTATTTACAGAAAGATCAATTTTAATGGTATTCCTGATTTTGTCATTAATGGTCCAAAGCTTGCTAAGTTTGCTAAAAACATCGCCTATACAGTTCCTGTTCAAAACCCTTTTTCAAAAATCCTTACAGATTTAACTCCTAAACCATACTGTATAGAAGAAGTTTCAGTTAGTGCTTCTGTTGAAACACTAGCTGTTAGCATTGAACCATCTTCTGACCCTTTGAAACAATTATCTAAACATGCATTGTTTACCATTCCAGAAGCAGATGTCTCTACTCCTACTTCTGTGGAGAATGTTGAAGAGATAGCAACAGAAGTTAATGCAGAGGTTGCAACTTCTGAAGCTACTCCCCAACAGACTACTCTTGCTGTTCATGTTTCTGACCCTGTTTCACATAGTTCCAAAGACTCTGAGAAGACTTTATCAGATCATCAGGCTTCTCCTATTGAAACCCTAGTTGAAGCTGGCACTTCTGCCAAAGCTTTGCAACTACTTGAGTTGGAACTTCACAAACCCTCTCCTCAAAAATCTCAACCCCCTCAACTCACAACTTTTGAAAATGACTATCTGAACACTTTTGCAAAAGTCATTACCCCTCCAACAGAACAAACTAAAACACCTGAGCCCACAAATATCCTAGATAAGCCCTCATCTTCATCTGTCCTTACCACCCTTCAAGCCATCACACCAGAAGATGTTCAACGTGTGTTGATGGGCATTAATGACAAGGTTAAGGATATTCATAAGGATCTTCCTGCTCTTGGTTTTGCACCTGATCAAATGGATGGTGAATGCTCAGTCATTGCAACTATGTGCACTTAGATGATGCATGATCTTAGTTCTCAGTACAGAAGAAGCTATATCATGACTCTTGCAAGGCACAAGTTTACTGAGTATAAGGCTGCAGAGTATATGATCAGAAGAGCAAAGAGGTTGCATGAAGAGAAGATGAATCTGGTAATGAATAGGGCTGTGGATCGGTTTTCTACCTTCTTTGAGCAAGAACTGGAAAAGATTGTCAAGGTGGACTCTGAATCAGAATCTGTGGTTGATAAGATGGGTACAGAAGTTGTGCTGCAGAAGATGAAGTCTATATCTGAAGAAGCTCTGAAGAAGCTTCAAGACAAACTGCTGAACCCCTCTCTTACCTCTCAATCTTAGGGTTTCTGTGTTTTATGTTGTTTGTTGTTAATCTTGTTTTGTTCTATGTTCTGCTTAGACAATTTTATTTTTGGATCTGTTTGATTATTGTCTTGGATAATTATTTTGGTTTATGATATTGTAGTTATGATTATGTTGATTTATTTTCTTTATTGTTCAGAAGATAGATCTATATATAAAATTGCTGCATAAACATAAAACATAAACATGCATTCAAACAATTTTCATTCATATAAAAACTGCTTTACAATAGTTTTTGCATTTCATCATTGCTTTGATTTTACATGTTTTTTTTGCATTTCATCATTGCTCTCTGTGCAAAGACGTTTTTAACATGAAAATCTGACCCTCCTAAACCTAAAAGGAAATTTTTACAAGATGATGAGAAAGAGAAGCTGAAGAGGATTGTGCCCCAAACTTTAACCTGGAGCCTCTAAAACTCCCGAGCTACAAGCTTCTGTCTTGTATACTTGGAGCCTCTTGTCAAGACTCCATCTCATCCTCCTGCATAAGAAGAACTTCTTGATCTTCTAAGAACAGAAGAAAGTTGAGAAACTTGCATCTGATTTTGAAGCAAGGACCTTCAACATGTTCTGATGTTTCTTAGACATCATATTCCATGAGACTGCATCTAATGATATTACGATTCTTCTCTGGTTCTTCTTTGAAAATTTCTTAAACCCATTTCTTTCAATCACTCTTCTATCCTCACAAATACTTTCTTTCATTTTGATGAAGAATTTGTTTTCTCTCATGGAAGCGTTGAGTGAAATGACAAAGAATTGGTGTGCTTTTATAGCAATTTTGGGTTGGTAGGAGTTACCCCGTTTTTAGCATTTGCATTAACTAATTGTGGTTTTTATCATCTATTTTAATGCATATTTTTGACTTGACTAATTCTTTAGTCACGTGTTCTGTTTTATTCTTTAACCCTTTTTATTTGATTCTTTTTGTTTAATGACAAAAGGGGGAGTAAGAGTAAATTAATTTAAAAACACTAACTGAAGCCAAATTAAATTTTTTTTCATTTCATTTAAGTTCAGTTATTACATTTTATCAGGTATCAATATTTTCTCTCTAAGGAAATTTTTTATTGAGATCAGAACTTTCTATACATGATACACGTATGAGAAGATTGCACTTTTCTCTTAGGTAGATCTGACAACAGAAGAAAGCTTGCAAACCTATCTTCTGAAAGTCAAAGTGTATACAGAAGTTCTGAATTCAACATTAAATTTTAAACTATTTTAATCATTCTTTACTGAACTCAGGGGAAGCTTGCAAACCTCATAAACCTGAAGGATGAATTATATGATTAAAATAACAACCATTGTAAATTAATACTTGGTTTGTCATCAATCAAAAAGGGGGAGATTGTTGGAACAAAGTGGGTTTTGACATAACCCAAGTAGTTTTGATGATAACAATAGTATTAATATACAATAGGAAATATTGATAATTTACTCTAGTGTGCAGATATACAAGTTAAAATTTATTATACACTAGAAGATTCAAGTTCTGGTTGCCACGTTCTAGTATCCCCAGAAATTGGGAAAATGCAAGTTCTGAAGCCAACACAGAAGTTCAAAACATCAGAAGTTGCAAGTCAAAGTCAACCAGAAGATGAAGTCATCAGAAGATCATTGATTATCTGAAAATTCTGATGATGATGAAACAGCAGAAGACGTCAAAGAACATTCCATTACCTTCACGACTATCATCTATATGGAAAAGGATCTGAAGAGGCAGAATAACTTAATTCAGACCGTTATTCTCTTGACAATGATGTTTGTACTATTGTACTAACTTTGTTTTCCTGATTTGGGCGAATATTCGAAATCAAGGATCAGAAGTTGATCTTTACTTGATTTGAATAAGCACATTTCAAACGAAAACAATAGTAGAGTACTACCTAGCTGCTTTCATCAGTATCCGCTCAAATTCAAGACGCTCCAACAACGCCTATAAAAGGAGGAAGAATTTGAAGACGTGATACAACAACACAACTACGAACAAAGAGCTGTTATTCTGCTAAATTTCAAAGAGCTATTTTAACTAAGATACAACTTGAGTTTATTTTTTTCAAATTCAATACATTAGCTTTCAACTTCTGGCCTGTCAGTAGTTGAACCTTAGTTTTCTTTAAGAATTCTAAGAACAGTCTTGGTATTTTAAGTTGTATTTCTTTGTTCTCTGGACTCTGATAATTATTTATCAAGTGTTCAAAACATTGTATTTGTTTTGTGTTAGAAGTCTCTTGCTTGTGAGCTTGAGCATTGGAAGTCTCTTGTAAGGAGTTACTTGAGCATTGGAAGTCTCTTGCTGTGAGCTTGAGCAATTGTAATCTTGGTGATTATAGTGAAATCCCTTGGAAGTGCAAGGGGACTGGACTACTCTCGGTTTGTGAGAGGAACCAGTATAAAATCTCTTGTGTCATCTCTTCTCTCTGTTTTATTTCTCTCATACTCTGTTTTCTGTATCTTCACCAGAAGTTGTTTGTGTTTGAGTTTTGGCCCGCTGTGAAATCTGATAAGTTGAAAAACTTAGAAGAAGTTTTTAAATTAACCAAAACACAATTCAACCCCCCCTTCTTGTGTTTTTCACACCTTCACACAGTTGTAATAACTCAGTTAACAATATCGATGAATAAGCTCAACTCAAATGAATGAGTTGCTTTGTTTTCTCAAATATCTTCACTAAATCAACAATTTATAAGTTAATAATACAATATGAAAATGAAGGAATTAAGAAATCAACAATAACCTAACATAAGAATCAATAATTTATAAGTCAACGGTTTGTTTCACAAAAAAATTGCAAATCAACCAGAAATTAATAATGGAACAAAGCTACGTGTAAAAACGAGAGAAAGAAAAATCAACAATGAATCAACAATCAACACCATTTGAAAGACATTCACACCCATAAAAAATACACCCACAAAGAGATTGGCTTGGTGTTTAGTGTACCTGATACAAGATCACAAAAAGAATAAATGCATTGATAGCATTTCAAGTGAGATGTCCAAGAGAAAAAGGAACGAGGTTTTGAAGCGACAAAAACAAAAAATCGTTAATGAAAGAGCATGACGAGTTTTTCTCCATTCGAGATGTTAGAAGGTGCAATTGTTCCAAGAGTACTACCCTATAAGTAATCTATGTCTGGGGATATACTTGACAGGAGATAGACACAGGCGGTAGATAGGTCCCCCCACTTTGATTCCTGCCCCGTTAGCATCTCTGGTCCGAGATAAGGGATTAATCCTCCACTACTTGCTGATGTGGAAATCAGCCATCCATTTGGGCTTGCTCTTGGTGCGCTTGGCCTTCCCCATTGTGTGTTTCATCATCATGATCCATGACACAAGTCTTTCCTTGCAACGTGACAATCATGTAATAAACCAAAACATTCCTTGAAATAAGTTACTTACTATCAAAATAGTCCCTAATTTTCTATTTAAAGTATCATGTTAGTCCTTTAGAAGACATGCCTTTTATATGTGGTCAGAAGTTTCAGCCTCATTACCATCCTCCCTTCTTTGTTCTTTTGTCTCCTTGCACTTCTTCTAACAAGAGGAGGAACAGGTTTCAGATATTCAGTTGGTTCCAAATATTCTTGTGAAATATTTTCATTTGTTGATTCATCTTTTTGAACTGGTGGATCAACACCTTCATTACCTAGAATAGGATTGAGCACAAACTTAATAACCTTATCAAGGGTTGCCATCTCCTATTCCATCATCAGTGCATCACTCATCCAGATTATGAAAAATGTAAAATTTTAACAACATTTCCTACAACAGTGTAAACAATCTACCATAAACCCTAAAACTTCAATACTATTTCCAACACGTAATTTCAACACATAAACCAAACACAAATTAGAAGAATAAAAGACGAAAGTAGGCATGTACATTTCTCTTCACCTTGAAACATAGCGTAAACATAATAAGGATTATTGTTATACTTGTAAAAACGAACACCACAGCAAAGGACGAAGACCACAACAGAGAACAAACACAGCAAATAATTTATTTCTGTAAAAACTAAAAATCTCCAAAACAATACTCTAAATATTTATGTCATTTTTATTTTTATAAACTTACACACAAACAGAACTAACGATTTAAATTATCGTTTTAAAGATTCGAATATCTTTTCTAACTTATTAAAGAATTATAATTATTTTGTACCAACAAAATGAATTATATTTTTATTAAAAAATTTAATATAAAACTTATTATTATTATTATTTTGACTAAATTATTATTATGTGTTTGACCAAATAAAACTCCTGTTTTTAGTAAAAGCATTATTTATTGGTCAAAAGTAGTATTAAAGCAGGGGTATAGCAAATATAAAGTTTTTTTTTTGTTTTTATTTTTTTGACTGAAAAGAAATCTATTTTTTAAGAAATATTATATGTTTGGTCAAATCTAGTATTAAAATAGTGTTATACTACTATAGTATATAGATTTTTTTTTTTTGGTTAATAGGCTTTTATCCCATACAAAGTAGGCGAGTTTTGCTTTACCTCATGTATTTTTTGTTTTGAGATTATCCATATGTAATGTGTTTTTATTTTTTTCGCAGTTCATTTTACCCCATGGGGATAAAACAAAACAACATTACAGGGGTGAAATGAACTGCGAAAAAAATAAAAACACATTGCAGGGGGTAACAAAAAACTCGCCTACTTTGTAGAGGGTAAAAGTATATTAACCTTTTTTTTTTTATTTCCTTCGACAAAAAATTTCTTTTTTCTTAGAAAGTAGTCTTATATATATCATATAGAAAGTTTTTTTCTTTTTTTAAGTTGTTTGACCAAAAAATTCTTTTTTCTTAAAAAGTAGTATATATTAGTCAAAAATAGTTTTAATTAGGGGTGTATTAAGTAGAATTAAATTTTTGACCAATTTTTTTTTCAAAAACTATTATCTATTGGTCAAAAGTAATATTTTTTGTCAAACTTTAATTAATTTGCGGTAATCTGGAGTTTGGCGGCAAGTTAATTAAAATTTGACAAAAAACTAATACTTTTAACCAATAGATAATACTTTTGGAAAAAAAAAATTGACCAAAAAAATAATTCTGCATACTACACAGCCAATTAAAATTACTTTTGACTAATATATATTACTACTTTTTTAAAAAAAAGAAATTTTTGGTCAAAAAACTTAAAAAAAGTAAAAAACTTTCTATATGATATATATAATACTACTTTCTAAGAAAAAAAATAAATTTTTTGCTCAAGATAATCTATATACCATAGTATACCACTATTTTAATACTACATTTGACCAAACATATAATACTTCTTAAAAAATAGATTTTTTTTGTCAAAAAAAATAAAAAAAACTTTATATTTGCTATACCCCTACTTTAATACTACTTTTGACCAATAAATAATGCTTTTACTAAAAATAAGAGTTTTAGTTGGTCAAACAAATAATAATAATTTAGTCAAAATAATAATACTAATAATTTTTATATTAAATTTTTTAATAATAGTATAATTCATTTTTTGGTGCAAAATAATTATAATTCTTTAATAAGTTAGAGAAGATATTCAAAATCTTTAAAACGCTAATCTAAATAATTAGTCGTATTTGTGTGTAAGTTTATAAAAAAAATGACATAAATACTTGGAGTATTGTTTTAGAGATTTTGACATAAATAAATTATTAGCTATGTTTGTTCTCCGGTCTTCGTCCTCTATCGTGGTGTTCGTTTTACATGAACAACAATAATTCTTATTTTGTTATACTATCTTTCATGGTTAACAAAAATGTACATCCCTACTTTCATTTTTTATTCTTCTAATTTGTGTTTGGTTTATGTGTTGAAATTAAGTATTTGAAATAGTTTTTAAGTTTTAAGGTTTATGGTAGATTGTTTACACTGTTGTAGGAAATGTTGTTAAAATTTTACATTTTTCATGACCAGGATGAGTGATGACAGAAGAGGAGATGGTAACGCTTGATAAGGTTATTAAGTTTGTGGTCAATTCTATTCTAGGTAATGAAGGTGTTGATACACTTGTTCAAAAAGATGAATCAACAAATGAAAAGATTTCACAAGAATATTTGAAACCAACTGAATATCTGAAGCCTGTTCTGCCTCCTGTTAGAAGAAGTGCAGGGAGATAAAAAAAACAAAGAAGGGAGGATGGTAATAATGAGGCTGAAACTTCTAACCACATACAGAAGGTATGTCTTCTAAAGGACTAGCATGATACTTTAAATAGAAAATTAGGGACTATTTTGATAATATGTAACTTATTTCAGGGAATGTTTTGATTTATTACATGACTATCACGTTGCAGGGAAAGACTTGTGTCATGGATGCTGATGATGAAGCACACAATCAGGAAGGCCAAGCGCACCAAGAGCAAGCCCAAATGCATGGTTGATTTCCACATCAACAAGTAGCATAATTGACCCGAGATTGAGGATTCTAGGTAATGCACTAATAGCTATGGAAGTCATACATGCATTGAAAAGGCGAGCTAGAGGTATGAAAGGAGAATTGGTGTTTAAGATTGTGTTAGCCTGTATTTTCGACAGGCATTAATGAATTGGAGAGAGAAGATGAATTCTCATTTAATGTTCTCTTGGAAATTAGTTGTTTAATAAATCAAGAGAAGATTAAGGCATTCGACGTCGAAAGCCTTTTAGTTAAAGTTCACTGTCGAGTCTGAAGAAGCTGTCGAATTCGACAGGAACCTATTTTAATAAGTACATGATTGATTGCTTCGACATTGCTGTGTGTTTAGCGAATAATATATATATATATATATATATATATATATATATATATATATATATATATATATATATATATATGTGTGTGTTTACTTGTATAACGTATTGTGCAGTACGGAGAAAGCATACTCTGGACTTAGCAAATTATTCAAAGTGGATAACGTTCGAAAGCCTTGCCAGGTGTCCAAGAAATTCAAATTGTCGAAGACACGTGGAGTTTAGTTAGACGTTAAGTAGGTTTTGACGGTTATTCTAGTTTGCCTATAAATATTAGTTTTTCATATGAGAAACGGGTTCACAATTCTCATGCAAATTCCTGACAAAACTCAGAGTACCCATGTCAACGAGTGAAATGAGTGCAAAATGGAACATGTACGAATCTGTGTAACCAACCTTTCTTTGTAAACAATTTACATTTATGAATGCAATTTACATTCTCCAAGTATTTTACTTGCTTTCTATTTAAAGTTTATGCACTTTAACCTTTCTGCAATTTATTTTATTGCAAGTTTAAAACCTTTTCTGCAATTTACTTTGTTGCATGCTTTTACTTTTCAAAGTTCTTCTTTAAACTTTATCTGCAATTCATTTACAAGTTTTCTGCAAATTTAACTTTGAAAGCATTTTACTTTAAGCAAACCCATTCGACCAAGTCGAGTGATTTTACTGTTTTTATCAAATTATCCGATTTAACCCAGAAAATATGAAAATGTTTTCGTCAATTCTGCACAATCCAATATGTCCCAGGATTTACTAGTTGATCCTTCTTGTAATAATTAAACTAGCGGTTGTTTGCTAAAAATCGGGGTAAACAAATTGGCACGCCCAGTGGGACTATTGGTTTGTGTGATTTATTTTGTTTATTTTTGAAACTTTTTGCAAAATTGTTTTTGGTGTTGAAATTTGATTGTGTGTGTAATTTTATATGCATTTGAGGAGTGGTAAATCTCTCCCAGATTTCTCAAAAATACCAACTCGTACTCGTACTAGAATGGTGAGACCACCAAGCAATTCTGCGAATAATAACAATAATAATGGAACAGAAACGAATCTGGTTCCAAATCCCCAGAATGTGGCAGGACAACCTATTCAGCCAGCGTCTGGCGTTTCTAACGCCAATTCTACTGGTGGGCCAACAGGTCCTGCATTGAATTCTACAAATTCTGAAAGTATCCCAAATAATAATAATAATAACGGCGGAAATTCGAACCCTGCGACGAATTCTAGTACCGTTGGCGCAAACGCCAGTGGATCAACAATGCCTGCCGTTACTTCAAGTATGATAGGAGGAGTCCCTCCTCCAAATCCTAACGGTGCAGCAATGACACAACCAAACATGTCATCCATGCCAACAAACGTATCACACACACATGGATACACAGATGGTAGTCAAATTGGAGGAACACCGTCAAGACCACCCTGGTTGCCTAGAAACCCACAATTTGGAATGCCAACAACAACGATGGCAAACCTGTATAATTGGCCTTCAATAGAAAGTTCTCCCTCGTCTTCTGCGATGGGAAATAGAGGAAATTCTCTTAACTTGACAAACAATTCTATGGCAGTATTAAGGCAACAAATGGATGAGAGCAACCATGATATGGTGAATGCGTTGACCCAACAGATTGACACAATCTTTAATCCTATGTTACAGACAACCAATGATAGTTACCTGTTATTAGCCAATCAAATGGGGAGAATGGCAGACTTTTTTGGAGCCCCTGATGCTCCAAATAACCAAAGGGTTCCTCGTGCAAACCCAGAAATTCAACCAGAAGTTCAAGCCCAACCACTGCGTATTGAAGGAGAACAACTAGAACAAGAAGTGGTATTGGTTAATAGAAACCAAAATGCTGATAATGTTCTTAGGAACGTTCGACAAGATAACATAGCAGGGCAGAACAACTTGGCCAACTTAGTAGAAAATATCTTGACCCAAAATGGTTTGAATATAGGATTGCATAGGCCAAATTTCGTGTCAGCATTGTCTGAATATGTTTTGCAGGCAGAACTGCCAAGGGGGTGGAAAATCCCCAAATTTACAAAATTTGCTGGTGATACGAATGAGTCTACTGTCGAACACATTGCCAGATATATGGCAGAAGCAGGGAATTTAGCAAATAATGAGGATTTAAGAATGAAAATTTTCCCCAATTCCCTCACAAAAAATGCTTTCACGTGGTTCACCACACTTCCCCCTCATTCAATTCATAATTGGACTCAGTTAGAAAGGCTATTTCATGAACAATTTTATATGGGACAATCTAGGATTAGCCTCAAAGAATTAGCCAGTATGAAACGTAAAACTTCAGAGGCCATTGATGATTATTTGAATAGGTTTCGCCTTCTTAAGGCAAGGTGCTTTACTCAAGTGCCTGAACATGAATTGGTTGAGATGGCTGCTGGTGGCCTTGACTATTCCATTAGGAAAAAGTTAGATACTCAACATTTAAGAGATATGGCCCAGTTAGCAGATCGTGTTCGACAGGTCGAACGCCTCAGGGCTGAAAAAGTCAAAAATTCTAAATTTCATAAAAAAGAAAAAGTGGCGTATATAGAAACTTATGAAAGTGAAAATGAGTTCGACGATGGTCAGGATTACATAGAAAATAATGAGGTTAATATTGCTGAATTAAAACCAGGACCTCCCTATACTTGTAAAATGTTAAAACCATCAAATGGAAATAATCCTGTCGAACCAAAAAATGATAGATTTGTTGCTAAGACATATACGTTCGACATTACTAAATGTGATGAAATTTTTGACTTATTGGTTACTGATGGCCAAATAATTGTGCCAAAAGGTTTAAAAGTTCAACCTTTGGAACAACGTAAGAAAAGAGGTTTTTGCAGGCCAAGGTTATGGTGCATAAGGGTGATGTTTATGCACCATGCATAAGCCCAGAATTTCTCACGCCCCCCCCAAAATTACTCACGCGCGCCCCCCAGCCCCCCATACAGATTCGCTTTTCCCACCCCCTGTTTTGCTGATACACACACATTCTGTTTTGTTTTTTTAGCCTGCTGTGCCTGCAAGCCCAGTTCCTTTTTTGTTTGTGCTGTTGGTTTTTTTTACACAGTTTACACCTCCAGATATATTCTTTTTCTCCCCTAGATTTGTTACAAAATCATTGGTTATTTATGCAATATTATTTTGAAAATCATTATGAATAAAATATGGTTTTAATTATAATATTTATTTTAAATTAAATATAAATATTTTATTTGAAACCATAAGAGAGCTACTTTGATTTTCAGATACAACACTAGTGACACCATTAAGTTATACTTATGGTTTCGATTAAAATATTTATTTTAAATTAAATATGAATATTTTATTAGAAACCATAAGATGACTATTTTGGTTTCAGATACAAAACTAATGAAACCATTATGTCACACTTATGGTTTCAGTTATAATATTTATTTTAAATTAAATATAAATGTTTTATTTGAAACCATAAAGGAGCTACTTTGATTTTCAGATACAACACTAGTGAAACCATTAAGTTATACTTATGGTTTCGGTTAAAATCATATTAAATTAAAATGATTTTAATTAAATAGTTTTGTAGTACAGATCTCTGAAACCATTCCACAGCACAAATGGTTTAGGAGTACACATCTTTGAAACCATTCTACAATAGAAATGGTTTTGACATGATTTTAGTTTAAAACTAACTACTAAAATAATTAACCATACATAATACTCTGAATTTTATCCCTAATCAATAAAATAAAATTCAATCAATCAAAATTAAAAGCGTGATAAAAAAAACTGAGGGGCGCGCTAGAAATTTAAAAAAAAAAAATAAAAAAATTGGGAGGGGAGCTAGAAATGGGGGGCGCGCGTAGCAATTTGGGGGGGGAGTAGCAGGTGGGGGGCGCGCGTAGCAATATGGGGGGGGGGGGCGTGAGAAATTATGCACGGTGCATAAGCTTATGCACCATAACCCAACCCGTTTTTGCAAATATCATAATTTCTTGGGTCATAAAACCTCACAATGTGTTCTTTTCACGGATCTGGTCCAGAAAGCCCTGCAGGAAGGAAGACTCAAATTTGGCGAAAAGCCAAAATCCAAACAGCAGGTGGATGAAGATCCATTGCAGATTGCTGATGATGCTTACACAGAGCCATTTGAATGCCTGATGTTGGAAGCATTGAACCTCACTGAAGGGGGGCAATTGGTTTCTATTCCTGAAGAAGAATACGAAAACAAAGTGGAAGGAGTGTATCCACAGACTGGAGAGAAATTGCTAGATTTTCTTCAACGCTGCAAAGAGAATGATGGCGAAGCTACATTATGTCCTCACTGTAGTGCCATGTTCGACAAAAAGGCTGCTGCAGGCCTCACCAAATTTTTGCCTCATAGTCAGGGCAGAAACAATTGGCCAAATAAAAGGCCAACATATTCCAACATTCTGAATAGCCAACAGGCACCTGTGCATCAAAGGTTGGGACCACAAAAATCTTTTGTCCCCTCAAACAGGACACCTGTCAACCAATGGGTTCATGGGAGAAACATGGTCTCTGGCCAAAGGAATTTTGAAAAAGGAAGTTCCAGTAACTCTAATCCCAAGAAAGATTCTGAATCAAGGCAGTATGATTACAGTAATAACTACAAAGGGAAGAACCCCATGACAAGATCTCAATGGCGTAGATATCAACGCCAGAAAAAGTTGGCTGCTCAAAGTTCCCAGATTACTGCTGATGGTAAGGGAAAGAAGCCTATGGAATTGGCTAAGAAGCCAATGAGCGAAAGGTTAGTTGAACCAAAAATAAAGTCTTCAGTTGCTGATGATGTCGAAGACGAACACATGGAAGCTGATGATTTTCTAGATTCTGAACCTGATTTCGACATAATAGTGAATGTTGTGTCAATTCTGCCAAGGGAGTTCGACGTCTGTTCTGAAATAACAGATGAAGAAGAAGAATCTGGAATGCAAATGGCCCTTCACAGGCCAGTCTGTTACTACGTTATGAACAACGGTGCTTTGGAGGACCAAATGGCCACATTTGAGAGGCCAGATGAAGGCATGAAAAATCACTTGAAGCCTCTCTTCATCCAGGCCAAGGTGAATAATGTAGGAATCAACAAAGTGTTGATTGATGGTGGTGCTGCTGTCAACCTAATGCCAGAATTTCTTCTGAAAAAGATTGGCAAATTCTTGGTGGATCTTCATCCTCACAACATAGTTCTGTCGAATTATGAGGGTGAAACTGGTTTGTCATTAGGAGCAATCCAGGTGGATGTGGTTGTTGGAAGTACTATAAGGCCAACCTTATTTTTGGTTGTGGCCTCTAAGGCAAATTACAATCTGCTCCTAGGACGAGAGTGGATTCATGGCGTGGGGGCAGTCCCATCTACCTTGCACCAACGCCTGATTATCTGGCGAGATGATGGTATTGTTGAAAATGTTGAAGCAGACCAAAGCTACTTCAAAACTGAAGTTCATCATCTCACAAAGCACTCATTCGACAAAAAATTGGCAACTATCTCGCCATGCACTGAAAGGGATTTTGCATATCCTTCAGTGAGAAATGTTCACCACTCAATCAAGTTGGACCCCACACATGGCTTTCTGTGGGAAAGAGAAGATGGAGACATTGAATATGGCGAATATGAAGGCCAGAACTACCCAACTGGGTGGGATATCAATGAAGATTACTATGTCTGAGTCCCAAACTTGGGCAAAGATTTCGGCCTATATGGCTGAAAACAGAATCAAAATGGCTTTGGAAGCCAATCCATTGTCAGAAAATATGGCTATTGCAGCCAATGATGTAAAATTTGGCAAACAAAAGCCAAAAATGCAAAAGCTGGACTGCATCTATGATGACGAACCCCTGGGATTTGAAAAAGACCCAATCAGTCAAAGTCACAAGATGCAAGCTCAGGATCCTTTGCAAGAAATTGACCTTGGAGATGGTCTGACGAAAAGACCAACATACGTAAGTGCAAACATTCCTCCTGATCTGAAGGCAAAAGTGGTGCAAATCCTGATGGAATTTAAAGATTGTTTTGCTTGGGATTACAACGAGAAATGCCAGGTTTGAGCAGAAAGTTGGTGGAACATGAACTACCAGTTCGACCAGATAAAAAGCCAGTGAAACAATTGCCTAGGAGATTCGCACCAGAAATCATGTCGAAGATCAAAGAAGAAATTGAAAGGCTGCTAAGGAGCAAATTCATCAGAACTGCAAGGTATGTCGAATGGTTAGCAAATATAGTGCCTGTGATTAAGAAAAATGGTTCTCTTAGAGTATGCATAGACTTTAGAGATTTAAATAATGCTACACCAAAAGACGAATATCCTATGGTTGTGGCAGAAATGTTAATAGACTCAGCAGCTGGGTTTGAATATTTAAGTATGTTAGATGGTTATTCTGGTTATAACCAAATTTTCATTGCTGAGAATGATGTACCCAAAACTGCCTTTAGGTGCCCAGGAGCATTAGGCACATATGAATGGGTAGTAATGCCCTTTGGTTTGAAAAATGCTGGGGCTACTTATCAAAGAGCAATGAATCTAATTTTTCATGAGTACATAGACACTTTCATGCAAGTGTATATTGATGACATAGTTGTCAAATCCTCGTCAAATGATGATCATTTAGATCATTTGAGAAAATCTTTTGAAAAGATGAGGAAATATGGATTGAAAATGAATCCATTAAAGTGTGCTTTTTGTGTTAATGCAGGAGATTTCCTTGGGTTTGTTGTGCACAAAAAGGGCATTGAAATAAATCAAAACAAAACAAAGGCTATTATGGAGACAAAATCTCCAACTACAAAAAAGCAACTTCAGTCCTTACTTGGGAAAATCAATTTCTTGAGAAGATTCATCTCAAATTTAAGTGGTAAAGCTCAACCGTTTTCGCCATTACTTCGACTTAAGAAAGAAAGTGTTTTCACTTGGGGGCAAGACCAACAACAAGCTTTTGACGAAATCAAGAGTTATTTGTCAAACCCACCAATGTTAATGACTCCAATAAGGAACAAATTCATGAAGTTGTATATATCAGCATCAGATTCGACACTGGGTAGTATGCTTGCTCAGGAAGATGAAAATGGCGAAGAAAAAGCCATTTATTACTTAAGTAGGGTTTTAAATTATGCTGAAACTAGATATAGTAGTATTGAAAAACTATGCTTATGTTTGTATTTTTCTTGTATGAAACTCAAGCATTATATAAAGCCTGTTGATGTTTTTGTTTATTCTCATTGTGATATCATTAAGCACATGCTATCTAAACCAATCCTGCATAGTCGAATTGGAAAATGGGCTTTAGCCCTAACAGAATATTCACTAACTTATAAACCTTTGAAGGCAGTTAAAGGCCAAATTGTGGCTGATTTCATAGTGGATCATTCTGCACTAGAAACTCCACAAAACTATGTAGATTCAGAACCTTGGAAATTATATTTTGATGGTTCTAAACATAAACATGGAGTTGGAATTGAGATTTTAATCATTTCTCCCTCCAGAATTCCCACCAAGTTCAAATATAAAATCAATGGGTTCTGCTCAAATAATGAAGCAGAGTATGAGGCTTTAATAACAGGCTTGGAAATTTTATTAGACTTGGGGGCAAAAAATATTTTGATCAGAGGTGATTCAGAATTGGTATTGAAACAATTGACAAAAGAATACAAATGCATAAAAGAACACTTGATGAAGTATTTTGTCATAGCAATTGCTTTGCTAAAACGTTTCGACTAAGTTATCTTTTAACATGTACCTCGTATAGAAAATCAAGAAGCCAATGATTTGGCTCAAATAGCTTATGGTTATAAAATCTCTAGTGAAAAACTAGAAGAGTTGAAAAGAAAGAGAATCTTCAAAACTGCCATTTCTTCCTTTCGTATTCGACATGCAGTCGAAATTGGCATTTTTGAGGGGGCAATTTGTTAGCCTGTATTTTCGACAGGCATTAATGAATTGGAGAGAGAAGATGAATTCTCATTTAATGTTTTCTTGGAAATTAGTTGTTTAATAAATCAGGAGAAGATTAAGGCATTCGACGTCGAAAGCCTTTTAGTTAAAGTTCACTGTCGAGTCTGAAGAAGCTGTCGAATTCGACAGGAACCTATTTTAATAAGTACATGATTGATTGTTTCGACATTGCTGTGTGTTTGTCGAATAATATATATATATATATATATATATATATATATATATATATATATATATATATATATATGTTTGCTTGTATAACGTATTGTGCAGTACGGAGAAAGCATACTCTGGACTTAGCAAATTATTCAAAGTGGATAACGTTCGAAAGCCTTGCCAGGTGTCCAAGAAATTCAAATTGTCGAAGACACGTGGAGTTTAGTTAGACGTTAAGTAGGTTTTGACGGTTATTCTAGTTTGCCTATAAATATTAGTTTTTCATATGAGAAACGGGTTCACAATTCTCATGCAAATTCCTGACAAAACTCAGAGTACCCATGTCAACGAGCGAAATGAGTGCAAAATGGAACATGTACGAATCTGTGTAACCAACCTTTCTTTGTAAACAATTTACATTTATGAATGCAATTTACATTCTCCAAGTATTTTACTTGCTTTCCATTTAAAGTTTATGCATTTTAACCTTTCTGCAATTTATTTCATTGCAAGTTTAAAACCTTTTCTGCAATTTACTTTGTTGCATGCTTTTACTTTTCAAAGTTCTTTAAACTTTATCTGCAATTCATTTACAAGTTTTCTGCAAATTTAACTTTGAAAGCATTTTACTTTAAGCAAACCCATTCGACCAAGTCGAGTGATTTTACTGTTTTTATCAAATTATCCGATTTAACCCAGAAAATATGAAAATATTTTTGTCAATTCTGCACAATCCAATATGTCCCAGGATTTACTAGTTGATCCTTCTTGTAATAATTAAACTAGCGGTTGTTTGCTAAAAATCGGGGTAAACAGATTGATATAAGTAAAGCATATGATAAAATTCATTGGAGATTCTTGAAGGGTATGTTACTCCAATTGGGATTCTTCAATAAATGGGTGTGGTGGATGATGATGTGTGTTAGTTTAGTAAATCACTCTATGTTAATGAACTTTCACAAGGTTGGATCGATCTATCCGGGAAGAGGTCTCAGGCAAGGCGATCCATTGTCTCCTTACCACTTTATCTTGGCAACATGAAGGCTTAATAACACTAATAAAACATGCTCTTAGGAGAGGAAAAATCCATGGTGTAAAAATCTATAGAGAGGGGCACATGTGGTGTCCCATCTATGTTTTGCTGATGACTGCTTCTTGTTTTGCAGGGTTAATATCACAGAGGCTACCCGTTTAATGTCTTTATTTGATACTCATGGCCATGGTTGCTAAACAAGTTTGGAACTTTGTGACTAAACCTGATACTTTAGTGGCTAGAGTTGTAATTTTCATGCTTTTAACATGGCCATGGTTGCTAAACAAACTTGGAACTTTGTGACTAAACCTATTACTTTAGTGACTAGAGTTTATAAAGCTAGATAGTTCCCCCGTGTCTCTTTTATTGAGGCAAATATTGGCGCTAATCCTAGTTATGCATGGCGTAGTATTTGGAAATCGCATGTATAGTATACATCAATAGTTAGTTATAACTATATAATGATGTGGAAATAGTTAGTTAGAACTATGAGATGATGTGGCAATAGTTAGTTAGAGTATTGGTTAGTTGAAGTGTTATATAAATAGAACCTTCCTACATCACTTGTAATTACCCTTGTAAGAATCACTTTCTTTGATCAATGAATATCAATTTAGTAGTTCTCTTAGTTTCTCTAATAGCATGAGGTTCTTATGAATGGTTGTCGACGGGAGATTGGAGATGGTAGTAAAATTAAAATTATGGTTGACTCTTGGTTGAGAAGGGAGGAAAGTTTCTGAATGGATGCCGCTCAACCCCATAATGTGTATGATTTAAGTGTTGGTAATTTATTATTACAGGAGGGGAAACAATGGGATATTGCTAAAATCCACTATCTTTTTCCATCAACAGTAGCTGAAACTATTATTAGAATATCTTAAATAGAGGAAGTGAAGGTTGATCAATTAGTATGACATTTGGAGAATCATGGTAATTACACGATTAAGTCCAGATACAAAAATTATCTCACGAGTAAATTGGGGCGGGAGATGATTGGGGCACCCTTTGGCGTATCCGTGCACCTCCAAAAACAAAACATTTTATTTGGAGAGTTTGTCGTGGTTGCTTACCGACTCGGACTCGGTTAAGGGAACAAAATGTAGAATGTCCAAGTGAGTACCCGTTGTGTTTAAGTAATGATGAAGATGATTGGCACATGTGTGGAGTGAAGTCGGAATGAGTAATATAATTGAACCGAGAGTGCAGTAAAACTACAATGTGAAATTTATACTTCTTGATATTTGTAAATCTGAAACTGGTGATGTGGCAGGTACAGTGGCTGTCATAGCATACAACCTATGGTATAATGGAAATAATTGTGTGTGGAATGGCCTCAAAGACACGCCTATAGGTCTACAACTCGGGCTACACAGTTGGTCAGCGAATGGCGCGTTGTAAACCAGTTGCAGCAGCAAGTCCGCGAGTCTTCTGCTATTCCGGAACAGCAACAGTGGCAATATCCTCGTGTCGGATGGTGGAAGTGCAATGTTGACGCAAGTTTCTTTAAAGCCTCGAAATTTTGAAGAGACATTTATAGCAGCAGGAACAAATCATTGTACACATAAACTCAAAACATTGGAAGGAGGAGCAATGACTATCTTAGAAGCATTACGTGAAGCTAACTCTAGAGGACGGTCCAACATCGTTTTTGAAAGTGATTCCAAGTTAGTGGTGGATGCTATTCATGCCAAACGCAATGGTGTATCGAAACTGAGTTTCATGTACATCAATTAAATTACTACTTCTTTGTAATTTGAACTTTGAGATCAAGTTCATCAAGCGACAAAGGAATATGACGGCTCACACCTTAGCGAGAGCGACCAATTTTTGGTCTAGTCGCACTTTGTTTGATTGTATTCCTTGTTGTATTGAACCTGTTATTAATAATGAAATGAGTTAAGTTTGTGTGCTTAAAAAAAAGATGACCCACTGAGCAACTTTGACAATTGAGATAAACAATGGTATGAGAGTCACTTTCAACAATCATATGAAGAAAACCACTAAGATGATCAATTTTCAAACCTAGATAATGCTCCACAGTGCAAAAAACCAATGTTCGCACCAAATCCTATAATGAAGGCTCTAGTATGCATCCATTATTATTCATTAATATATCATTATAAAAGCCATAATTTTCAAAAAAATAAAATAAAATTTGTGATTAAAACATATATTGTAGAGTTTTATCATAATCGACTTTATCAATTAACTATGTTATGATATTAACAAAAGCATCATTAAAAAAACACAATTAAAATTAATCATCAAAAAGTTAAATTACATACCTTTCAACCAAAGTGCAAATAGTATCAATGTTAGATGCTTTATAAATATCCTTATATGACAAAACACAATTTAGATTTGTCTATGATCCCCCATACTCATGATCCTCAATCTTGGTGATGGTGTGGTTTGCGTTCATCCGTCGTCGGTGCTTCTGCAGAGATTTTAAATCCCAATGTGGCTCATAACTTGGAGATTTTGTATAATAATAGAAGGGAAACAATGCTAGAGACATTAGGCATAAAGTTTATACCGACGAGGAAGAGTGAGTGGAAGCTGCCAATTTTTTGAAAAACCGTGCTAGTGCTAGTGAAAAGCCTTTCACTGAAGTGGTGTCTAAGGTCAAAACAACGAATATGCAAAAGGGTTTTCAGGAACATAATACTTGCTCTAGGGATAGGTTTTAAATTGGGATTGAGTTTTTACTTGGTTTGTTATGCATTTTATTTTCTTGCTTTTTCTCTCTTTTGAGTGTGGATTTTGCCCCGCAGTTATTATTTTGTTATACATATATATTTGTTGTTACATATGATTTTTCATATACGCCCTTTTGCTTAACTTTATTTAGAGTTAACAAATTCATTGCTTGTCCATTATAAATGCAATTCAACTCTTGTAATTGTTTGTCAATTGTAGTAAAATATATTTCAAATCTAAATTAATGCTTTATTGTGACCTAGTTCACTTCATCATTATTTTTCTTCTCTTAACGAAATCAAAAATTTATAAGCTAATAATTTACTATAGGAATAATGAAGGAATGAAGAAATTAAACTTATAAGTAAACGTTTTGCTTCACAAAAAATTGCAAATCAACCAGAAAATAATAATGAAACAAAATCAGGTGCAAAAACGAGATAAAGACAAATCAACAATGAATCGACACCATTTGAAAGACATTGACACCCATAAAAATACACCCACAAAAAAGAACGATAAATCGAATAGAAAACAATAAAAGGCTAGGTGCTAAAACGATAATGAATCAATATAATTGGATGCTTAACAATGATGAGTCGGCACAATCTAGTCCACGAAATAAAGGCAAATCAACTAGAAAACAAAATCGTGACAACAACACTTGTCTCGCTACATATCTAAGCTCTCTTTATTCCATCCAATAATCAATAACCTAAAAACAAAATCAATTCAATTGAATAAAAAATCCAACTTCAATCATTTTAATAAACATTTAAATCATTGCACTGCGCATAGATTAATATTGAAATTTAAAAGTAACAACATTGAACAGTAGAAAAAAATACCTAATAATAGAGAGAGAAGATGATCGGCAACAAAATGATTGAAATTCGTGTGAGAGAGAGAGAGAGAGAATAGAGGAGTGGTTGTGAACTTGTGATTCGCCCTTGTCTACTGAGATGGACTGGCGGCGACCATGTTACAAGGAGAGGAATTAGGGATTGAGGGTGAGAATAGAGGAGAGGGAGGTGTAAACGTCGCACAAATCAATCGTTTATGGGTATGTGAACCGTGTGATAAAAACATATTATTTTTATAATTATAACTAAGGATAATTTAGTAATTTGATATGTGCTCTAGATGCTTCGCCCCTTAACACGACAAAATTATGAATATTTTTCCCGAAATTTCACAACCTTGTCTAACCTTTTTTATGTCTATAAAGTATCTTATAATTATCAGATAAAATACTTATTGAAAATTTTTAAAAAAGAAAACTCCGGTATCCGATATATCGGATACAAATGCCTTTATACAATATACAATTACGTGAAAAAGACACGAGTTGTGTAAGGTCGGAAAATTCAATAAGCATGTTTTGACTTCATGTCAATCAAAACAACATTTGTAGCATCATGGGGAATATATCATAGAGGATAAGTTGCTTTACACTTACAGCACACATCTCTGTCTGCAAGAGAACATCACTACCCTCTAATTCCTATCACGCATTTCAACTTAAAATTGTTTAAATGGAGGTTTGAATTTGGTCTAGTGTGATTATTCAATAAGGAGTAACCTGAGCATTAGATTCAGTAAGAATTTTCTTTCCTTCTGATACATAATTTGATTAGAATTTGCTTAAAGATAATACCAACCAACTCTATCATATGTCTTACTCATGTCCAATCCGAGGACACCCTTTCGGCGACATTTCATGTAGTCGACGATTTCATTTGCAATCAATGCACCATCAATAATTATCAATCAAGGTCGAACCTTAATGAAGATCATGGTTCATTGGCCCTTGACAAACCTTATCAAGCTCAAGATACAATACAAGTACATAAATTAGGTTTTCTTCTCTTCTAGTACTAGTAATACGAATGCAGAGAAGGTAATGTTCATTAAGTTCGACGTCAATCAAATGAAATATACGGTACACATGCTATGTTTCAATCGAATACAGTCATTACAATAAGAAGGTGCTGTTGGAATATTTCAGGATATTTCAATAATATTATGTGGTCAAATATCTTTGTTAATTATATTAGCTATTTATCGATCAAGAGCCTAATTGATTAAGTGATCAAATAAAGTTAAAAGGCTAATTAGATTTCTATTTAGAATTAATTGATTTAATTAATTGGATATGGACTCAATATGAGTGGATGTCAGGATGGCCCATTTCGGAATAATGGTAACCCTAATGGGTCATCACACTGTATATAGGCTATGGTCCCCAATATACCAGACGCACCGCATATCGCCTCTTCTTCCCATCAGAAGAGTGCTTAGGGCATAAAGAGTCTCGGTTGAGGAAGAACCACAAGCCACCGGGTGCTCGTCATCCGTCTCTCATCGCGTTTCAAGATTGGTATCGGCGAGACCTACGGTTTGTTCATATTTATCAATCGAGGTATTTCTATAATCCTTTGATCTCAATAAATCAACATGTCGTAGATCCTATTTTATACATATGCTCTTATGATTGTTTTAGCTTCCGCACTAAAGTAAGATTATGGTTTAATCGTTAGTTTGAGTATGTGATTAATTATAAATTAATTCTAACAAGTGGTATCAGAGCATGTCTTCATGTTTTTGATTTATACTGATGGTTTATCCTAATCGAGTTACTCTGTCTCCTTTCTATAAATCCTTATTTGATACTTTGGAGCTTCAGATTAATTTCATCAATTAATTTGAATTCATCTTTGAGTTTTATCGCTGCAACACTTTGTAACATGTTTGTTACTGTTAAAATTGGCCGGATATATACTATGTGTCTTTATATATATACGAGACTGATTTATGATTGCAAAGAATCTAATCTTATTGGTTTTGTTTTCTAGTCTTGTAATAGATTTACTAGAAGAATGCAATTCTTAATTCATGGTATTCAAATGACCCTGTGTGCACATGTGTGTGCATATTTTTTTATATATGCGTGGCCTATTTAATTGATTTGGCTATAACGTTTTGTTTTGGTCATCAAAAGTTTGCATCCAAACATGGTAAACCAAGTATTGATTTGGCGAATCCAGTATTCAGTGTCACTCACATATATATGAAGGTTATAATGGTAGTTTTATTTAACGTGCTTCTGTGCAAGCTGCAAACAGCCGGTCAAATAAAGTTTATATATTTTTGGCATGAATTGTTTGCTATTGATTTTCAATTTTCAAATAATAAGGCATAAGGCATCTCCAGCTCTAGTTGAAGTTGAAAATATTTTGAAATCAAATATTTGATTGGAAGTTTAAATAAATTGATATAAGTCTGATTTGTTTCTTTTAGTTTTAATTTTGAAACAAATCTTCATATTTGATATGGTTTCTAAATATGGCCATCAATTTTTTATTTTTAATTACACTCGATATGGGTCAGATTCTCTATATCGGCTTTGTTTTCATATACGGATTATTTCATATTTGATACGGTTTCCAAAATTGGATTATTGTTTGAAATTAAAATTGATTCACATTAACTGTGTACTTAAGGTTTATTTTTGAGAAATATTTATATATTTGGTAGTATATATATATATATTTTTTTCGTAAGACATCAATTGCAGTTAAATAGCAATTAATGATGAATCTCAAAATATTTTGTTCCAATTTGGTATGTACAAAATTAAAGTTACGATTCTTTAAATTTTGGAAAATAAAGATTCTATAATTAATTATTTATTTATAGAATATAAAGTTTTGTTTCCTTTTGTTTTAGAAATCATTTATTCTAGAATTATTTGTTTATTTGTGAAAGGATAAAGAATTATTTCCTTTTAATTTGGAAAATATGATTCTAGAACTATTTGTTTCTTTATTTAAAGAATCATCGGATACATGTGAATCACTTGTGACATGAATATTTTTTTGGTATATATAAAGATTTAATTTTATTTGATTTAAAATTAAATGTTTGGTTTATAGCATGATGACATGTTTGAGTTTATTGTTATTAAGTTTCTACAATAATTTTATTTTGTCATGCTCTTCGAATATTTTTTCATGCCAATTTTAGTTTGATAGTGAGAATTTATTCTCACATAAGGGATGTCATTTAATCTTATGATTATCAAGCGACATCATAAAGGAATACAGCCTACATTTTGTAGGTAGTGCCTTGTAAATTTAAGACTTTCCCATTTGATTTAGTAAATTGTCAGGTGATTTTGATTGAATTGGTTGAAGCAACATGTTGCAAAAGTAACATCTGTTGTGTAGATTTGATTCAATTGGAATCACAAAATATGTATAAAATTGTTCATGCAAGCTATTTTGGTATGCCAAAAGGCAGACGCAGTTTGGCCGAATAATTATACATATGTATTCATTTACTAAATTGTCTAGTAATTTTGATTGAGTTGGTTGAAACAACAAGTTGCAAAAGTAACCTCTGTTGTGTAGATTTGATTCAATTGAAATTGCAAAAGATGTGGTGTGGAATTATTCATGCGAGCTGTTATGTCGGCCAAAAGGAAGACACAGTTTGGCCGGATAATTACATACTTGTGATGGTAAATGTGTGGAATGTGTGGTAATTATTAAGTTTTTTTTCCATGTGGATAATGGTTGGTGTCAAAGACATACATTATCTGACAGGACTTATTACCAATGTTTGATCATTACGTTGAGAGTACCGCTTGCAGTTAATTCTTGGCAATCAAAGATTGTGGATTAATGGTGCGTTTGGTATCTTGTTTTGTCTTATAATTTACAAATAAAGATGTGCATGTCCATGTAATAATTTATTGACATGCATAATAAAATTGCGTAGTGTAAATCCGTACAAGTATTTAGTGGATTGCATTCACACTATAATGGTAAACATGTGACGATAATAAGGATTTATTGTTTGTCAATATTGATTGTCAGTGTTTGATCATTGTCACAAAATAATACTAGCAATTGATGAAATTTTCTAAGTGTTTGACATCAATGGTGCACTTGGTATTTTGGTGAGTACTTTTATTTGTTCTCTATAAACTAATATAGTTTACATATCTGCATAACGTTGGATTTTAAATTCTTAAAAAATTCTAACTCTTTAGAATAAAAGAAGAACATTATGTTCTTGGATCTAGACCTTGGATAAAGATGGAGAAACTCAAATTCTCTAATTATTCGGTAATTTTAAAGTGAGAATCAAGTTAAGAAAGTGAGTATATTTCTAATCACGAAGGTCATGTGATCATAAAGTTTTAATTACAGAAACATCATTTGAGGTGTTATTTAAGATGACATAATTTTGTCATGTTTTTCTTTGCTTAAATTAAAGTGCTTCTAAAGCAATAAGGAGAAAGACAAACTCTCATTGGAGAGATGAAATTTCATTAAGATTGTTGAGCAAAGAAAATATTAAGAGCACATTATGTAACTATTTAATCTTGCTAAAGCGTTGTGATTTCGACAATCAAGTGACCTTGTTGAAAATATATCCTTTAGTGTTCTCTTTGCACAATTAGTTGATCGCTATTAAAGTTAGAAATGATTCTTTAAAATGATCATTTCATAAAGTGTGCAATAAAGAAAATATTGAAGAAAGAGAAAATAAAATAGTGCTCATTATGTAAATACCTCAAAGGATAAGGGCATATAAAGAATAATAAGAAAATATGATCTATGCTGACAAATCTCTAATGATGTTGAAAGACACATCAATCTAGAGGGGACATAAGTCGGTGAAGATTGATGGTATTTCAACTATTTGTTAGATTGTTGTTACTAACTTATATTTGTATTTAAAAGACAATTTGTGGATAATTATTTGAGTTTAATTTTGTTTTAATTCTTTGTTATTATTTTAAAACGACGGATTCAATATGTCTTTTAAATATATAAATATTATTATAGTCAATGCATTTATTGCTTGTGACAATCTAAAATTGTTGATTTTTTTTTTTTTGAAATTTAAATTTTGGTCCCATGTTAATGAACATTTTGAGATAGAAACTTCAAAGTCTCTTGAAAATATTGAGTTGGGGAGAGATATGGTAAAAGAACAAAATTGAGTGAGGAAAAATTGGTTCTAAACAAAATCATAAAGTTGCTATTTATATAGTAAATTTGGATCCTCATAAGGACATTAGTGTTCTTCCTCTCGATTAAGTTAAGAAATTAGTGTCATAAAGTATTGACTGAAAAGAGAAATCATATCTGTTTTGATTTGAAAACTCTATTAGGATAGTCACGACACTTGATAGTTATTATAATTTTGGAGCTTCATATGATGGATATCAAGATAGTATTTTTTATAATGGCGACATTATGAAATACAATAAGGTGCAATAAGAGAAATTTTGTGTCAATAGACACAAAGTAGATGGTTTGCAAACAAATGAAATTCATTTATGAGTTTAAGAAGTTATCTCATTAATGGTACCACAAAAGTCTCATCAAGTAATTGTCTCATTTGGTTTTGAGATGTATATTATGGAGAGTTGTGAGTTATACAAGTTTAGTGGGAGTATGTTTATATTCTTATTTTTTATATGTCGATGTTATTTTATCAAGTCAACAGTGATATATGATCGTTGTGCAAAACCAATATATCACTAACAAAAGTTTAGTGACAAAAGATCTTGGGCACACCTTTTTTGTATTAGGAAATTTGATACTTAGAGATCATTCTCATTGTATCATTCGGTTTGTTCAAAAGAGTTATATCAATAAAGTTGAAAGTAAATTCGACATGAAAGTCAATAAACTAAGGGATTGTTTTAATCATAAAGGGAGACTGTTTAAAAGTCTCAATAATTGCCCAAAAGAAAATCTGGAAATTTAGAAAATAAAGTGTTTTCTTATATGATTTAGCTTTGAGAAACTTATTTATGATCTTTACTTATATGCATCCGGAAATAGCGTAATAATAAGATCATTTGGCAGATACTTGAGCAATTCAAAATTGTTGAATTGTTGGAATGAAGCAACCTTAAGGATTGTTATAGAGAACAAAAATAATTTGTGCTCACATTTCGGAGATTGAATAATTTGGAGATCATCATTGTGTTCGACTCCGGTCATTTTGAATGTCCATTTATAATGGAAATTCTAACTCAAAAAATGACTGTAAGTATTTATGTCAGTTGGTTGCATAAAGTAAAAGAATTTTTGAAAGACAACTCAAGTTATATTGTGACATAAATTAGTCAGATAATGTGTCAACAACTGTTTTATTGTTTATCAATTTATAAGTTGTTGAAGGATAGAACATATAGATATAAATTTTATGATAGTTGACTCACTAATCGAAGACTTGACACCTAAAGTCTTTCATATTGTTGTTGTCACTAAGGATGTCTTGGATTAGTGGGAGTCTCTCTTTAGTTATGTTCTAACTTTGGTATTGATACAGATTCATAATTTTTGTTAAGGTTTTCTGCAGAAATAAGGTTTGAGGTTATTATTGTTATAACCGGTTATGTATCTTTTGTGCAAATATTGATTTGCAAACTTCAGTTTGATCTCACTAATGACTTTAGTTGGACCAGTTGGAAATAGGCATGATTTAGAGATCACATTGCATGAAATTTCCATGTCACTCATCCATATCGATCTATGTCGTCAAATACATTGATATGGTGGTCGTCGGGGTTCCGTCACGTTATACGTCAGTGACGACAGCCGCGGTGGTCTCATCATTGATGTATGAGATGGACCAGATTGTAATGTTGAAATCTAAAGATAAATAGCATTCGGATGCGCGCCTAAGGAATAATGATATAATTATTACGATATATTGCCCAAGTGGGAGATTGTTGGAATATTTCAGGATATTTCAATAATATTATGTGGTCAAATATCTTTGTTAATTATATTAGCTATTTATCGATCAAGAGCCTAATTGATTAAGTGATCAAATAAAGTTAAAAGGCTTATTAGATTTCTATTTAGAATTAATTGATTTAATTAATTGGATATGGGCTCAATATGAGTGGATGTCAGGATGGCCCATTTCGGAATAATGGGAACCCTAATGGGTCATCACACTGTATATAGGCTATGGTCCCCAATATACCAGACGCACCGCATATCGCCTCTTCTTCCCATCAGAAGAGTGCTTAGGGCATAAAGAGTCTCGGTTGAGGAAGAACCACAAGCCACCGGGTGCTCGTCATCCGTCTCTCATCGCGTTTCAAGATTGGTATCGGCGAGACCTACGGTTTGTTCATATTTATCAATCGAGGTATTTCTATAATCCTTTGATCTCAATAAATCAACATGTCGTAGATCCTATTTTATACATATGCTCTTATGATTGTTTTTGGCTTCCGCACTAAAGTAAGATTATGGTTTAATCATTAGTTTGAGCTTATGTAATTAATTATAAATTAATTCCAACAGGTGCTGCTTAAATTGCCAAATTAAGACACTTAGATTCAAAGTTAAAAAATCAAATTCATGAATTTACTGGTTTAGATACAGAATCATAGAAACAGGAGGAATTAGAAATCCTGATAATAAGACATACTGTTTAAAAAATAACCAAAAGAAATCATCCTAACATCGAGTTATTAATATGAGCCAACAGCAGCTTCTCACTCAAAAGATTATCCGTCCGATTTTAACTAAGAAAGCACACGGATAGTGTCTTATATCCGTTGGATCTCTGACCAAATTGCTATATATATACGCCTTCACCTTTCAAAGTTTTAGAATCTTTTCTCCAATCTACAGAGTACGAGTTTCAGAGAAGAAAAAAGCAAAAGTTTCGAGGTTAGTTTTTTTTTCTTTTCTCTTCTCTAGATTTTTTTTAGGAATCTAGGGTTTTTGTCCTTCGTGAATTTTGATTTGCACTTCTCTTTGCTTGTTAATTCGAACGTGTCTTAGGTAACATTTCAAATTTTATCCATCAATTTATGAAATTAGGGTTTATATTTCCATCATATTGTTCAATTGTTTTGTGCCTTCGGTTCAATATTCAATTATGATTTGTTTTGTGGTTTCGTATATGTATCTATGTTTGATTATGGAGAAGTAGCAACAAAATAATTTGATAATTTCATACATTCATCTATATTTTGTTAAGGAGAAGAAGCTGTTGTAAATCTGTTAGGGCGATTTCTCTTAATTGTTGAATATTAGGATTAGGATTCTGATATTAGGTTAAGTAATGATTATAGTTCTGGTCATTCTGTTTGCTTCTGTTTTGTTTCGTTTTTTGGTATTAATTTGCCAAGTTGGGTTATGCTGCAGAGATGGCACGTACAAAGCAAACTGCTCGTAAGTCAACTGGTGGAAAGGCACCAAGGAAGCAACTTGCAACTAAGGTATGCTTTTAGTTCCTTATATGATTATCAACATTGATTTTAATTTGTATTAAGGTGACTGAATCTTATTTTAATGAGTTGTTGTTTTCTATTTGCGTTTAGGCTGCACGTAAGTCTGCCCCAACTACTGGTGGAGTTAAGAAGCCACATCGTTATCGCCCTGGAACTGTTGCTCTTCGGTCAGTGTTCTTATCTTAATGGTTATTTTGTATTTGTAGGTTCTGTGTTTTGATTGTGTCTAACAATTAGATTGTTATCATAACAGTGAGATTAGGAAGTACCAGAAGAGTACTGAGCTCTTGATCAGGAAGCTCCCCTTCCAGAGGCTGGTTCGTGAAATTGCTCAGGATTTCAAGGTAATGTGAAATTATTATTGTGATATATTGTGTTTTTGTTTTCGTGATTGGTAAGATTGGTGTAGTTAACAATTTTGATTGTTGTGGTTGCAGACTGATCTTCGTTTCCAGAGTCATGCTGTGCTTGCATTGCAAGAAGCTGCTGAGGCATACCTTGTTGGACTCTTTGAGGACACCAACTTGTGTGCCATCCATGCAAAGCGTGTGACTATTATGCCCAAGGATATCCAGTTGGCTCGTAGGATCCGTGGCGAGCGTGCTTAAGGATGCTGTGCTTGGTGCTGTTTAGATGGGGTGGCTGCTGATAGTGTTTTGTTATTGAAATGAATAGCTGTTTAGGGAAATACCGTTTATTCGTAGTCTGATTAATTGTTGTGATAGAAATATACTGCTATCTTAATTTTAGATTTTGGGTTGTGTTTGCTTTCAATGATGACGGATCTTTTAAATGTTTGTTTTTACTGGGTATGCAGCCACTCTGGATTTGTATTTTGGACAACCATTTGTTGCCATCTAATCTAGTATTTCTAGCTTTTGTGCATATTCTTTCGGAGTTGGGAATGGGAATTACCTTTTTTGTAGGAGTAGAAGAGATGATATAAAAATCTGTTTTCAAAATATTTTCGCTAAGTTTACAAATCAAATTGGTATAGTTATTTTCTTCAGTGACCCTGAAGTTTTCTTAAAATTGTTAATGCATTTCTGGTGTTTTTTAAATATACTAGTGTGTGTTATGCTTTTCTTTTATTAACTATAACTATTAGTAGGTGTTAAATACAATGATTTTTAAGGTGGAGGTGATAGCTCAATACAGTATATATCTGGTGGTATCAGAAATAAATACTCTTGATTTGATCATTGATTCATATTGGAAAGATCGGTAAGTTTGTGTGAAAATATCTAAATAATCTCACGTTTATCTTAATCATCGATCATACTTGTTTTAAGTTCCACACGTGAGACACTTAATTGAACCTATACTGTTTGCGGTACGGTTTGGTTTTGAGCATTAAAATCATCCTAACTGTAAGATAAAATTGCATGTGGTTAGGTTTGATTCGGTTGGTTTATAAAAATGTCATTCAAACCAAACCAAACCAAACCGAATCAATGCGGTTAGGGTTGGTTCAGTTTCCGCAATTTATCACTATATAAAAAATATGATAATATTACCAATATATTACAAAATAAACATCGGAAATTTTAATTTATTTTATTGTTTACATTATATAATATGCATATTCATAAATTGCATATACATAAGCATAAAGCACTTATTTTTAATACTAATAGTATAGTTTTGAATCACGTGAAATTATATGTTTTGACAACCTACTGTTTTATGGACTCAATTT
This sequence comes from Trifolium fragiferum, assembly GCA_954870985.1. Taxonomy (NCBI): domain Eukaryota; kingdom Viridiplantae; phylum Streptophyta; class Magnoliopsida; order Fabales; family Fabaceae; genus Trifolium; species Trifolium fragiferum. The sequence continues at coordinate 44,682,739 of OX940792.1, read as the reverse complement.
GAGTTTGACTTACTAAGTTTGATTAGGTAATAAGTTGATTGCTACCAGTTAATTAAGCCTTAATATAATTAAGTTAACTTTTGCGGTTTGGTTTGGTTTTTTAAAACGAAAACCGTAAATCAAACAAAACCGTGCGGTTTAGAAGAAAAATGATTCATGCGGTTTAAACTAAATGCGGTTTTTTGTGATTTTTGGTTAGTATTGATTCGGTTTACAATTTTACTTTTATATTGGTTCGGATACGATCACCCCTGTCCCCTAGTACTCACCCTACAAACCCTGGTTAAATACATGTCTAATGTTTTTACACTTAAGTAAAATTCACACATACAATCAAAAAAAGAAGAAAAATTAACACATATTTTAAGGCACGTGAAACACAGCTGTCTAGAGGTTTAAATATTTAAATAATGAAGAGCCTCTCTCTTCTGAATGTTTTGAGAACGTTCTCCAATCTGGATAGAGGATGAACTTGTTCTTCAAGGAAATATGAATCTTCATGTGAGGTACCAGCTGTAGATGTTCAGAAGTGGTTAGAAGTGTAACCACTTCGTCCTTTATGCACTATTCACTTGTACTTTGCTGAAAATAAAGTCTTTGGAGAGAGAAGCTCACATAGGAGAATGTTACATTTAATATTTCCAAAAGTACAAGCCTACTCCTAGTTACAAATGTGTTGTGCAATTCTCATTAGACTATGAAATATTTGTCTAACACAAAATAGACAGTTTGTGATCTTTGTCTTTGAATTAAAATTCCTTTGCACATGCTTGTTCCTTAACCTTGGCCAAAGAGGAAAATTGAACATTTCTTCACAAATATTCCTTGCCTTATTTGATATGAGACTTGTTGTGATCTGGTGAGTTAGAAAAGTGCTTCTTTGTCTTGAACAATGTTCACTTAGATAAATAAGTGATTAGTCTTTGAAACTTTTGTTCTTTGATTAATATGAGCGTAAATCCTGAGAACGTTCTGAGATCGTTCTAACATTCTTGTTTTTATTCAAAATGAAGTGAATAAACTTGATGTAATTTGCTCAATTAATCTTGTCTTATTAAAACACCCACAAACACTTGTTAGATAACAATGAGGTCATAATGACATTAAAATATAATTAAGATATTTGTTATCTTTAAAACATCAAATTGAGATTTTGCCTCAACAAAAAACACTTACAGACAAATACAATTGTCATACAAGGAGTTATTTGATGAAATCCTAGGATTTTATTGGCAAGATGGGACCCTTTTCTCCACTACTTACTGATGTGGAAATCAACCATCCATTTGGACTTTCTCTTGGTGTGCTTGGCCTTTCCCATTGGCTCCTCATTGTGTGCTTCATCATTAAGATCCATGACACAAGTCTTTCCTTGCAACATGACAGTCATTTAATAAATCAAAACATTCCCTGAAATAAGTTACTTATTATCAAAATAGTCCCTAGTTTTCTATTTAAAGTACCATGTTAGTCCTTTAGAAGACACACCTTTTGTATGTGGTCAGAAGTTTCAGCCTCATTGCCATCCCCCTTCTTTGTTTATTTTGTCTCCCTGCACTTCTTCTAATAAGAAGTGGAAAAGGTTTTAGATATTCACCTGGTTCCAAATATTTTAGTGAGTTTTTTTCATTTGTTGATTCATCTATTTGAACAGGTGGATCAACATCTTCATTACCTAAAATAGAATTGACCTCAGACTTAATAACCTTATCAAGCGTTGCCATCTCCTCTTCCATCATCACCGCATCATTCATCCTTATCAAGTGATGCAGTGACGACGAAAGAGGAGATGGCAACACTTGATAAGGTTATTAAGTCTGTGGTCAATTCTATTCTAGGTAATGAAGGTGTTGATCCACCTGTTGAAAAAAATGAATTAACAAATGAAAAGATTTCACAAGATTATTTGGAACCAAGTGAATATCTGAAACTTGTTCAGCCTCATGTTAGAAGAAGTGCAGGGAGACAAAATAAACAAAGAAGGGGGGATGGTAATGAGGATGAAACTTCTGACCACATACAGAAGGTATCTCTTCTAAAGGACTAACATGGTACTTTAAATAGAAAATTAGGAACTATTTTGATAGTAAGTAACTTATTTCAGGAAATGTTTTAATTTATTAAATGACCATCACATTGCAGAAAAGACTTGTGTCATGGATCCTGATGATGAAGCACACAATGAGGAGCCAATGGGGAAGGCCAAGCGCACCAAGAGCAAGCCCAAATGGATGGTTGATTTCCACATCAGCAAGTAGTGGAGAAAAAGATCCCACCTTGCCAATAGAATCCTAGGATTTCATCAAATAATTCATTGTTTTATTGTATTTCTTGTTGTATTAAACCTATTATTAATAATGAAATGAGTTAAGTATGTTTGCATAAAAAAAAGATGATCCACTGAGCAACTTTGACAATTTAGATGAGCAGTGGTAAGAGAGTCACTTTCAACAATCATATGAAGAAAACCCCCGGACGAGCAATTTTCAAACCTAGATAAATGCCCCATAGTGCAAAAACCAATGTTCGCACCAAAGCCTATAATGAAGGCTCTAGCACGAATGTATGATTCCTAAGCAACCCTCCACAAGACGCATGGCCAGAAAAAGGGTCATCAACACCATTGGACAATCATCAAAACTAGTATGGATCAATTATTTTAATATATAATTATGAAAGCCATAATTTTTTTTTAAAAAAAAAAAAAACTGATTAAAACATATATTGTAGAGTTTTATCATAATCGACTTTATCAATAACTATGTTATGATATTAACAAAAGCATCATTAAAAGAACACAATCAAAATTGATCATCAAAAAGTTAAATTACATACCTTCCAACCAAAGTGTAAATAGTATCAATGTTAGATGCTTTATAAATATCCTTATCAGACAAAACACAAATTTTGATTTGTCTGTGATCCCCATACTCATGATCCTCAATCTTGGTGTGGTTTGCGTTCATACGCTATCTCCGCTTTTGCAGAGGTTTTAAATCCCAATGTTGCTCATAACTTGGAGATTTTGTAGCAATAATGGAAGGGGAACAATGCTGAAGACATTAGCCATAAGGTTTATACCACGGGGAAGAGCAAGTGGAAGTTGCTAATTTTTTGAAAAACCGTGCTACTCCTAGTGGAAAGTCTTTCACTGAAAAGGTGTCTAAGATAAAAAAAAAAAAAAAAAAAGAATATGGAGAAGGATTTTCAGGATCACAATACTTGCTCTAGAGGGGTTTTTCAGAATCATAATACTTGCTCTAGGGGTAAATTATATGCAAGTCAACTCTTGTAATTGTTTGTCAATTGTAGTATAATATATTTCAACTCTAAAATAATGCTTTATTGTGACCTAGTTCACTTCATCATTATTTTTCTTCTCTTAACGAAATCAACAATTTTTAAGTTAATAAAGGAATGAAAAAAAAAAATCAAATTTATAAATAAAACGTTTTGCTTCACAAAAAATTGCAAATCAATTAGAAAATAATAATGAAACAAAATCAGGTGCAAAAACGAGAGAAAGACAAATCAATAATGAATTGACGCCATCGTAAAAAAAACAATGAATTGACGCCATTTGAAAGACATTGACACCCATAAAAAAATACACCCACAAAAAAGAATGATAAATTGAATAGAAAACAATAAAATGAATCAACACCAGATGCTAAAACGATAATGAATGAATAAATATAAATCCGATGCTAAACAATAATGAGTCAGCACAGTCTAGTCCAAGAAACAAAGGCAAATCAACTAGAAAACAAAATCGTTACAACAACACTTGTGTTGCTACATATATAAGCTCTCTTAATTCCATCCAATAATCAATAACCTAAAAATAAAATCAATTCAATTAAACGAAAAATCCAACTTCAATCATGTTAATAAACATTTAAATCATTGCACTACACATAGATTAACATGAGAGAGAGAGAGAGAGGCGGTTGTGAACTTGTGACAAGGAGAGGAATTAGGGTTTGAGAGTGAGAATAGAGGAGAGGGAGGTGTAAATGTTGCACAAATTAATCATTGAGGGCTGATATATGGACAACTCAAAATAGTTGTCCGGTATATACACCGTAGTGATCAAGAACAATTATAATCAGGCACGCAAACCGAGATGAAAAATATAATAATAAAAAAATCAAAAAGTTGTCGGACAGTATATTTATACGGTGTTGGACCAACTAATTGAATGTCAAAATAAAATTTCTGTTAATCATTTATGAGTCTGTGAACTGTTTAATAAAAGCGTATTATTTTTATTATTATAACTAAGGACAATTATTAATTTGATTTGTACTCTAGATGCTTCGCCCCTTAACACGACAAAATTATGTATATTAATTTTTCCCGAAATTTCACAACGTTGTTACGGAATATCAGTATCTGATATATCGGATATTTATACAATATACAATTACATGAAAAAGACACGAGTTGTATAAGGTCGAAAAATTCAATAAGCATGTTTTGACTTCATGTCAATCAAAATAACATTTGTAGCATCATGGGGAGCATATCATAGAGGATAAGTTGCTTTACACTTAAAGCACACATCTCTGTCTGCAAGATAACATCAATACCCTCTAATTCCTATCACGCATTTCAACTTAAAATTGTTTAAATGGAGGTTTGAATTTGGTCTTGTGTGATTATTGAATAAGGAGTAACCTGATCATTAGATTCAGTAAGAATTTTCTTTCCTCCTAATACATAGTTTGAATTTGGTTTGAATTTTGAAGATAAGACCAACCAACTCTATCATATGTCTTACTCATGTCCAATTCTAGGACATCCTTTCGGCGACATTGTTGGATATTTCATATATTAATTTATTTTAAAGTTATTTTATTATCATTATTACTATTAATAATATTTGAAGGAGGTTTTATGTTGTTGTTCATTCACATGACCGATACTAGTTACATGCAATATCACTCTTTCAATCACAATTAAGAGGTTTTATGGTTTACTAAATAACAAGACGTTGGCAAGAGAAAGCAAGAGGCATCATGAGTTATATATGCATTACGTGGGTTTAGCAAAAGGGTGAATGATATAGAAAAATCAATGTAAGCATAAGCTCATATAGATAGAACATAATATATGATTAAGTTCCCATTGTTAGAAATTCAGAGCTCTCAATTTTGTGTGAAACGTTTCATTATTGTTCATATTCATTCTACTGAGAGGTTTTACAAAGTGAAGAATCTTCATATAGAGCTTCAATATGATAGTTGGACTTATGCCAGCTCAGCAAAGTCTAACTGACTAGTGCCACATCAGCAAGCCTAGAGCCTAACCTTATTACAACATAAACCTATCTTTTATATCTAATTACATACTCTAATATCCCCCCTTCAAACACAAGTGGTTTCAAGATTTGAAAACACCTTGAGTTTGGCTCTGATAGTGGCATAATTTGCAGGAGATAATGGCTTTGTGAGGGGATTTGCAAGTTGATCCAAGGTAGGAACATGTAGAATGTTGAGTTTCTTTGACAGGACCTTCTCTCTAACAAAATGTATATCCAGTTCAATATGCTTTGTCCTTGAGTGCAGTACAGGATTGTGTGCTAGAGACACTGCACTAAGGTTATCACAGAGTAAAGTGGGAGTATGAAAGGGAACATAAAGTTCATGGAGAAGGGACTGAATCCATAACAATTATGCAGTTGTGTTTGCCATGCTCCTGTACTCAACCTCTGTGCTGGACCTAGCAACAAGAGGTTGCTTTTTAGAACCCCGAGAAATTAAGTTTGTGCCAAAGTATATACATGATCCTGATGTTGGTCTTCTGTCATCTTGATCAGTGGCCCAATCAGCATCACTGTAGGCCCTGAGAGAGAAGGGAGGGCTAGAAGGAGATGGGTGCAGTAAGAGACCATGATGTACAGTGCCCTTCAAGTACCTGAGGATTCTTTTGACTGCTTTCCAATGTGTCTCAAGTGGATGTGCCATAAACTGACAAACCTTATTGACACTGAAGGCTATGTCAGGTCTTGTTAAAGTGGCATATTGTAAAGCTCATACTGTAGATCTGTAGAGAGGGGCCACTCATAGTATCTGTGCCATATTTGCTGAGTCTGCAGGTGCTTACCATAGGGGAGCCTATTGGTTTGTTGTTCTCCATATTAGTTCTGCTAAGTAGGTCTCTGATGTACTTTGCTTGATTCAGTAACAAGGCACCTGATGGTTTATGATGAACTTCAATACCTAGAAAGTAGTCAACTTCTCCCAATTGTTTAAGATCAAATTGACTGGAGAGTTTGTGAATGAGATCCTTGATGAGGTGTGGTGCAGACCCAGTGATGAGGATGTCATCCACATAGATAAGAACATAGGTACAGGATCTTTGTTGATGATGAACCAGAAGAGAAGGGTCACATTTGCTTGCTGCAAATCCTATCTTGAGCAAGGCCTGAGTCAGTCTTTCATACCATGCACGTGGGGCTTGTTTTAAGCCATAGACTGACTTGTGCAGCTTACACACTAGGGACTTATCAGAAGATTCAAAACCAGCAGGCTGTGTCATGTAAACTTCCTCTTGCAACACATCATTCAGAAAGGCATTGTTTATGTCAATTTGTTGAACAGACCATTTGTAGGTTACAACTAAAGTAAGGATAAGTCTTATTGTCACAGGTTTAATAACAGGTGAGAAGGTTTCTATGAAGTCAAAACCTGGAGTTTGAAGAAATCCTTTGGCTACCAACCTGGCTTTGTATTTATTTATAGTTCCATCAGGATTTTCCTTGACTCTGAATATCCATTTGCAACCTATTGCCTTTCTATGAGGAGGAAGAGGAACTAGAGACCATGTTTTGTTGTGCATGAGTGCTTGATACTCCTGTTTCATGGCTTCTAACCATTTAGGATCAGTTAAGGCAGCTCTGACAGAGTGAGGTTCAAGAGTAGTATTGAAAGCCTTGGGTTTGAGATTACCAATTTTCCCTCTTGTAATCATAGGATGTTGGTTAGTATCAGAGGTTGGTGATTTTGTTGGTTGAGTGTTCAGTTTTGATGTGTCATGAGTTTGACTGGTAGATGGAGATGACTCAGTAGGTTTGGAGATGAGGGAGTTAATTTCATTAATGGTTAAGGCTGGAGTGTTTTGAGGTACATAAAAGGGTGTATGATTGGTTTTGATAACATGACACTATGGGAATGTGTCAGTTTGATCAGAAGAGTTGCTGCAGTGTTCAGTGTTTGGAAACATAGAGATGTATGGAAACTGAGACTCATGAAAAATCACATCTTTAGACACATATATTCTGCCATCTGCATCCAAACATTTGTGACCTTTGTGTTGGGAAGAGATACCTAGGTAGACACAGGGACTGGACCTATATTGCAGTTTGTGTTTGTTATAGGGTCTAAGGTGTGGGAAGCAAAGGCAGCCAAACACTTTGAGTTGAGAATAGTCTGGTAAAGACTTGAAAAGGGCATAATGAGGTGACTGGAAAGCATGTAAAGCACTGGTAGGCAATTTGTTGATCAAGTGAACTGACTGGGTAAAACTGTTATCCTAGAATTTTAAAGGTAAGGATGCTTGAGATAATAGTGTGAGTCCCATTTCTACTATCAGCCTGTGTTTTCTCTCTACAGTCCCATTTTGGTGTGAAGTGTGAGGGCAAGTCAATCTGTGTTGAATGCCTAGACTATTGTGTAAAGATGTGAAAGGCCTGAACTCTCCACCCTAATCTGACTGTAAGGCTTTAATGGAGGCTTGAAATTGGTTTTGTATAAAGGCTAAAAACTGAGTGAAGGCTTTTAGAGCATCAGATTTATGCTTGTGAAAGTAGATCCATGTGAACTTTGTGTAGGTGTCTACAAATGTAATATAGTAATTGTAACCATAGTAAGATGTAAAGGGGGTAGGTGCCCATAGATCACAGTGGACAACCTCAAAAGGTTTGGTGTAGACAGTACTAGATAAAGGGGAATAAAGCCTATGAGATTTGCCAATACAACAGAAAGTACAAGAATCAATAGCACTTTTATTAGAATAGGGTATCTTACACAAATTCAAAACAGTTTAAACAACTTTATTATGAGCATGGCCTAACCTTAGGTGCCATTTGTGATGCTCATTATCAGATTATCCATTGGACAAGGAGTTGTTACATTGAACATCTTTATTGAAAACAAAAAATTGACTAGTGCTAGAGCTATTGAACCTATTCAAAGCAGAAATGTTACTTGACACAGTCTTTGATGTGGCAGTAGTGTTGGGAACAAAGACAAATGGCTTGAATTTGTACAAACCATCAGATCCAACAGTGCCTTGAAGCAGAGTTTCTTTAGACCTGGGATTTAACATAACAATGATAAGGGTGGAATTCAAATATGACATTATTATCTTGTGCAAACTTGCTAACAGATAAAAGGTTTTTAGAAATATTAGGAACATGTAATAGTTCATTGAGTTTTAACTGAACACTAGGACTGCTAGGAGAATAAAAATGTGAGTGACCTAGAGAGTGTATAGACACACCTTGACAATTTCCCATTATAACTTGATCCTGTCCTTGATAAGGAACACGATAGGCCAAGTTATTGGGGTTGAATGTGAGATGATGAGACGCCCCTGAGTCAGGGTACCAGGAAGCAGTAGAAGCAGTTTCCATGTCTGGTGTGTGAGCATAATAATGTGGTATAGCTAAGTGTGCAGTGGGACGAAGATAGGGATTGAAGTGTGGTGGACGAGGTGTGGGTCCTACAGTATAACCACGACTATAAGGTTTGTTAGAGGGAGGTTCATACCTGTACCAACAGTCCATGGCATTGTGATTAGGTTTGGAGCAAATTTGGCACTGAATCTTGCCATTGTTAGGTGTGTGTTGAGATTTTCCACGACCTCTGCCTCTACCTTTTCCACGACCTTTGCCACAATTTGGATAAGCATTGTAGTGCTCTGTACCAGATTCTTGATCATCAGATTCATCATTCGGAGTGTTAGATTGAACACCTGTTTCAGCTACATTTGTAGAGACGTTTGAATTTATCAAATTGTGCTTCTTGGAGCAGGAGTAAAGCTTCCACATCTTCCACTGTGGGAGTTTCAAATCTGCTATACACCATCATCACAAATGAATTAAAGTCTTCTGGTAAACCTTCAAGAATTGCCTCAACCTGTTCTTACACAGATACAGTGTCACCTACTACATTTAGGGAATTGACGATTGATTTAATTCGCAGTAGATACTCATTCACAGATCTTGCCAATTTCTTAGTGTTTTTGAGTTCAGATCTTAGTTGTCTGGCTCTTGATTTGAGAACAGAGTTAAAGTACTTGTGTATCTGATCCCAAACTTCAAAAGAATGCTTACAGTGCAGTACACGAGGAAGAACCTCATCGGAGATGGTGGAAAGACGCCAGGTAAAGAGAGTTTGATCTTTCAACAACCATTTTTGGTACTCATCGGAGTTCTTTCCATCTAGACGATCGGCGACCGATGCGAATTGCAGCGGAATTTCTAGATTTATGACGAACCGGTGAAGGTTGTGCGCCGTGATAACACCGTGTTTACCCCGATTTTTAGCAAACAACCGCTAGTCTGGTTATTACAAGAAGGATCGACTAGTGAATCCTGGGACATATGGTTTGTGCATATTTGACGAAAACATATTTCATATTTTCTGGGTTAAATCGGATAAATTGATAAAAACAGTAAAATCATCCGACGCAGTCGAATGGATTGTTTAAAAGTAAAATGCTTCAAAGTTAAATTTTGCAGAAAACTTGTAAATGAATTGCAAATAAAGTTTAAAGAAAGACTTTGAAATGTAAAAGCATGCAACAAAGTAAATTGCAGAAAATGTTTTAAACTTGCAATGAAATAAATTGCAGAAAGATTAAAGTTTGCAATGAAATAAATTGCAGAAAGATTAAAGTTTGCAATGAAATAAATTGCAGGAAAGATTAAAGTGCAGAAACTTTAAATGGAAAGCAAGTAAAATACTTGGAGAATGTAAATTGCATTTAATAATGTAAATTGTTTACAAAAGAAAGATTGGTTGCACAGATTCGTACATGTTCCATTTTGCACTCATTTCGCTCGTTGACATGGGTACTCTGAGTTTTGTCGGAATTTGCATGAGAATTGTGAACAACCCGTTTCTCCTATGAAAAACTAATATTTATAGACAAACAGAATAACTGCCAAAACCTACTTAACGTCTAACTAAACTCCACGTGTCTTCGACAATTTGAATTCTTGGACACCTGGCAAGGCTTTCAAACGTTATCCTCTTTGAATAATTTGCTAAGTCCAGAGTATGCTTTCTCCGTACTGCAGAATACGTTATACAAGCAAACACACATATATATATATATATATATATATATATATATAGTATTCGACAAACACACCAATGTCGAAGCAATCAATCATATTTACTAAAATACGTTCCTGTCGAATTCGACAGAATTCTTCAAGCTCGACAGTGAACTTTAAATAGAAGGCTTTCGACGTCGAACGCCTTAATTTTCTCCTGATTTATTAAATAATCAATTTCCAAGAGAATATTAAAATACAATAATATATATTAAATGAGAATTCATCTTCTCTCTCCAATCCATTAATGCCTGTCGAAAATACAGGCTAACAAATTGCCCCCTCAAAAATGCCAATTTCGACTGCATGTCGAATACGAAAGAAGAAATGGCAGTTTTTGAAGATTCTTTTCCTTTTCAACTTTTGCACGTTTACCAAAGACGGCGCAAACGTCACATTAATGTCAAATCAATCATGACAAAGTACATAACCGTCACCTCAATCCCCACAAACCATGATTTCCTCTTTTTTAGCACAATAGTGGGCCACGTGGCAGGATCAAAACGATTGAGATGGAAAATGGTGGTGTTTCAGTTTCCAACTGCATGCAAATTCTGCAGAGTCTATAAATAGCAAGCATAACACCCACTTTCATTTTTCTGAAACCTTAAACTTTTAACTTCCCATGCAGCAGAGAACCATTACGTTTTTCTTCAAAAAACCATTCAAACAAATCACCAATCTCGCTCTGTTCTTGCGTTTCTGTTGAATCTAAACCAACCAAAACGTTTATCTAGCATTTCCGTTCATCATCACCGTTTCTTTTACTGCATTTGAGCAAAAAACGAGTTTGTTTTGGAAGTTTTTTGAACTTCTGCTACTGTCAGCTGTCAAATCACCATAACCTTTAAGAACACCAAGAACACCAAAGAGCATCAATGGCTTCATCTTCTTCCTCCAGAAACGCTGTTCCTATCGCTGCAGATGACAAAGATCTTGTCATGGTTGACGATTCAGTGTTCGTGTCGGAACCTGCCACCACCGCTGTCGAAAGCGCCATATGGGGAAAGGAACTGCTGATTCCTCATAGACTTAAAGGTAAAAATCTTGCCTTTGCAGGCCCTCTTCCTTCGACTACTGATTTTAATGAGGAAGTAAGTAGCATTTTCCCTCTCCATGTCACTTGTGAGCCAAAAATATTTGCCAACTCTGTCTTCGACATGAGTTTCTTTGAATCTGGCTACAGGGCCTTTAGATCTGCACCCATAGTGACTGAGAGCTATCTTAAATGGCTCAATAAAGTCGAAAAACAATATGCCACGTTTTGGAAAGAGAGTGGTATATTCGACTTAATCCAGCTGTCGAGAGAAGGACCTAGGTACAATGCAGAAATGCTAATAGCTGCCCTTCATTTTTGGGAAAGTTCTACCAACACTTTTCACCTGAAAGCAGGCATGATGACCCCAACTCTATTCGACGTTGCTGCCATTACTGGCTTGAGACCAACAGGACCCACTTTCGACCCCAAATACACTACCCCAAATCATCAGTTCGACTTTAAAGTCTTATCCTTTTCAGGATTCCTCAAAACTTACCATGACCTCAGTAGTGAAGAGGTTTCACATGAAGAACATATAGCCTTCCTGACTTACTGGCTATCTCATTTTGTCCTTTGCACTTGCTCTCTGCAAGTTGTGAAAAGATTAGTTCCTCTCGCCATTATGCTTCACCAGGGTTTGGATGTAGCCTTAGGCAGATTCATCTTGGCTTCCCTTTATGATTCCTTAGGACAAGCTAGTGATCTCCTTAAGAAAACTGATAAAGGATCACAATTAACTCTATCTGGACCCATCTGGCTTCTGCAATTATGGCTAAATGCCACCTTTGAAACCAATTTCAAACTTTTCCTCCCTACTCACATGGAAATTTCTGTTGCTTCTCGACAATCAGAAGGCGCTAGGTTGGCCTTGTTGAGGCAAAGAGAAACGAACTTGACCACTCGACAGCTCTTTTTCCATTACTTCAAAACTTTGCTCGCCTTCGACGAGATCACTCTTCAAAACACCCCTTTCATTAAAAGAACTATTGGACCAGCTTGGTTTAAGAAATCATTTCCTGCAACAAATCCAGATGATGAAGAAGACACCAACAACATTTGGAGAATGTTTTTGAACCCAACAATCCTATCATCAAGGCAAGAGATTGACAAGAGACATTTGGGCTTGGTTGGATACCAACCCAATTTGGTTGCTCGCCAATTTGGCCTAAGTCAGTTCAGGCCAAAGAGTTTGTTCAAGAACAAAGATGATCTTGTTTTGGGCAACTCTGGAATGTCTGTTGATTATTTTGAACGTCGTCTGAAGCTTGCTGACGAACAATCTTACAACCTCACACCTGTTGCCTTTGAGGCCTCTCAGTATTGCACCTATGAGTTTACTGCATGGTGGAGCTTGCATTATGAAAGGCATGCCAAGGATGAGAAGCTGCTACTGTGTGCATTGAATGCAGGATTCGACGCTTTGCAGTCGAAGACTCCCAAAGGCAAAGGTAACTTGACTAAAAATAATCAAAGTTATATATTTTTTTTTAAATAATGTTTATAATTTTGACTCTTCATTTGATGTTTGGTCCCTTCAAATTCGACAACAGGTGTATCTAATCCCACCAAGACTAAAGAAACCAACATCTCCACTGACTCCAGTGCTCCTGTTGTGAGTTCCAAGAAATCACTCCCAAATACTGGGGCGAAGGTATCAAATTCAAAACTAGTCTTTTAACTTAGTTTTAATTTTCAAAAATTGTTTTTTTTTTTTTACAAAACATTTTTGAACCTTTCGACGCTTAACTTACAATGCAGAGTCGAAAAAGAATCAATGTGACCTCAGAAGAAACTGGAGAACCCACCATTCAAAAGAAGCAAAAGAAACTCACCATTCAAGAACCAACAGTAAGGCTTTCGACATACCCTTTCAAGTTCCTTTTTAACTTCAAAGAAATTTTGTGTTAATAAGTCTTAATGTTTCATTTCAGGCCACTGGCAATGTTCAAAAGAAACCCACTGCTGCTGCTCCTAGTGGAGAAGGCCAAAGAGACAAAGGAAAGGCCAACGAAGAAACTAGTGAGGCAAGCATGCGACCAACAAAATCTGATGCTGACAAACCTCCAAAAAAGAGAGGTGACAAGGAAAAGAAGAAGAAGAAGAAAAGAGTTAAGTCCAGCTCTAAGGCTTCTGCAGAAGCAGAAAAAGAAGCTGAGATTACCCCTTCCAATCCTCCTGTCGAAGATCAGACAATGCCCCAAGCTGAAAACACCACCACTGAAGTTCCTGCCCCCAGGCAAGAAAATACAAGTTCATGTTCACATGATCTTGGTGCAAAGGTAAAATCTTCTCACCTTTAAGGCTTTGTCAATAAAACAAATTTCTTTTTCTCATAACCTTTATCATAACTTTATTTGCCTTGCCTTTTCGACAGGATACTAATGATGATAATATCAACCTGAATGCTGATAATGAGGACAACGCCAACATGGCTGTCGAAAATGAAGAGGATGTGGCCCAAGGCGTCGGAACCAATGATGTCGAGGTCAATCCAAATCAAACTGGAGAAGACCCAGTAATTGAACAAGTTCCACACATCATTCTAGATTCTGAAGAAACCATTCTTGACAATCCTGCTGAATCCACCCATTCGTCAGAAGGCACAGATGTCGAAATGGCTTTCGACAATGAAGAGGAAGAGGCCATGCCAGAGGCTGCTGAAGGAGGTTCTGATATACTCCCAGTTTCTTCAACTTCAAAGTTATCTGCTGACGATGGGTTGTTAGAGATGCAATTTATAGCTATGAAAGACTCTGATCCTGCTGCAGCACTAAAAATGCTTCTCTCAAGCAAAAGTAACAAAGACAAAAGTGCTTCACATCACAGCAGTTCGACAGCTTCTGATTCAGAGATCCATTCGACAGTGAGACAAGACTCCTTGATCCTCAAACTGCATTCAGATTACATTAACAAGGATGTCTTCTCATTGATTGAAGCCAACCCTAGCAGCGCTTTTGCCCACTTAGGCTTTCTGAAGAAGTTTCACAACCCAATGACTGATGGTGCTACCCTTGGTAGGGTTATCCAACTTGAAAACCTTATTGATGGTTTCACCAAAGCCATTCAGAAAAGGCAAAGCAATGCCTCAAGGTTGGAAGCTCAAACTCAAGCCCACGCTTTATTGGTCGAAAAGGCAAAGGCTGCTCAGGCAAATGTCGAACGTCTTGAGAAGGACATTGAGTCGAATGCTGAGATTGCAGGCTATGACAAGAACATTGCTGACTGGGAGAATGAGGTGGCTGATTTGAACTTGAAAATCCAAAGTCTCAATGCCAAGATCACCAGTGCAAAGGCCAAGCGTGAGGAAGCCAAAGCGAATATTTCCAAGGCAACCAAAGCTATGATTGACAAAGAGGCAAATGCTGGCATCAAGTACTTCAGCAATTCTGCAGCCGTCGAAGAAGAAATCAAACTTTTGGAGGATTCCAACATGGTTCTCGACGCAGAGGTTGCCTCATTCAAAAGCCTATATGAAGACTTGAAGAAAAAGTTTTAACTTTGTAATATTTTTAGTTGTTCTTGTTCTTAGTTTTTTGCTTCAACTATTTGAACAATTTGTTTATGGTTTTTTGGATTGTAATCTTGACAATGCCCATTTTGTGGCGAATCCTTTTATGATCACCATTTTTCATTATGTCCTAAGTTTTATTCTTCGTTAATTTTTATTTCTTGCAACACTGGTTTATACTTTTTCAAGTATTTGCCATTTATAATTAACGAACGTTGTTCTTCTGTTAATTCTTCAATTTCATAAGCACCATTTGAAAAAACTTGAACAACTTTAAAAGGTCCTTCCCAATTTGGAGACCATTTGCCTAAGACTCTATCTTTTTTATCCATTGGCAAAATAACTTTCCAAACCAAATTTCCAACATTAAAGGTTTTAAACTTAACCTTTTTATTATAAGCTTTAGCAACTCTTTCTTTCTGTCGAGTTAACATCTCTAAAGCTTTTATTCTCTCCTCATCTAAATCAACTAATTCGTCTAACATCATATCCCAATAATGATCCCTTGGGATTTCTGCCTGTCTTTGAATTCTGACTGACTGCAGATGTATTTCGACAGGCAAGACTGCATCATGCCCATATGTTAGTCGAAAGGGTGTGGTGTTAGTTGATTCTTTTGGAGAATTCCTACATGCCCACAAGACTTGGTCTAAAGTCTTGTTCCAATTTCTAGGCTTTTGGGCAATGTGCTTTTTAATCAAACCAATAATGATTTTATTGGCAGCTTCTACTTGACCATTTGCTTGGGCATAATATGGTGTAGAGGTCAAGAGTTTAAAACCAGTTTGTTGGGCAAATTCAACCATCTTTCGTCCAGTGAATACTGAACCTTGATCTGTAGTAATAGACTCAGGTATACCAAATCTATAAATAATGTAACTTTGTATAAAACTAATCACTGCTTCTTGGTCAACATTTGGTAATGGAATTGCTTCTATCCATTTGGTGAAATAATCTATACCAACCAAAATATAACGTTGGTTTTTTGACGAACTTGGTTTAATTTCACCAATTAAATCTAAAGTCCATCCTCTAAAAGGCCAAGGTTTTACTATTGAATGGAGTTCACTTGCAGGCACATGTTGTATACCTGAGTGTCTTTGGCACTCTTGACAACCTTTGGCAAACTCTATACAGTCCTTTAGAATTGTTGGCCAATACACACATTGTCGAAATAACAACCATTTCATTTTGTGGCCTGCCTGATGAGATCCACATGCACCATTGTGCACATCTGATATAGCCAAATAAGCTTCAGTTTCACTTAAACATTTTAGCAGAACTCCCTCAGGTGTTTTCTTCATCAGTTCATTACCAATGATAACATAACTCAAGGCTCTATATTTGATTTTTCTATTGGTCGTTCCATTTGGATCTTTCAAATATTCGACAAGTTGTTTTCTCCAATCATTGTCAGATAGATTGTCAATGGCAAAAATTTCAAAAATTTCAGAATTTTCGTCATAGTCATAGGTGGTATCTTCACCATTATTTTGTTGTGAGTCTGCCCCCACAAGTTTTGGCATTGACAATTCCAATGAAGGAGGTTGATCAATTATGAGTTTATCTTTAATTTCAATCAACTCTTCTAGTTTTTCACTAGAGATTTTATAACCAGAAGCTATTTGAGCCAAATCATTGGCTTCTTGATTTTCTATACGAGGTACATGTTCAAATATAACTTGGTCGAAACGTTTTAGCAAAGAAATTGCTATGACAAAATATTTCATCAAGTGTTCTTTTATGCATTTGTATTCTTTTGTCAATTGTTTCAACACCAATTCTGAATCACCTCTAATCAAAATATTTTTTGCCCCCAAGTCTAATAAAATTTCCAGGCCTGTTATTAAAGCCTCATATTCTGCTTCATTATTTGAACAGAACCCATTGATTTTATATTTGAACTTGGTGGGAATTTTGGAGGGAGAAATGATTAAAATCCCAATTCCAACTCCATGTTTATGTTTAGAACCATCAAAATATAATTTCCAAGGTTTTGAATCTACATAGTTTTGTGGAGTTTCTAATGCAGAATGATCCACTATAAAATCAGCCACAATTTGGCCTTTAACTGCCTTTAAAGGTTTGTAAGTTAGTGAATATTTTGTCAAGGCTAAAGCCCATTTTCCAATTCGACTATGCAGGATTGGTTTAGATAACATATGCTTAATGATATCACAATGAGAATAAACAAAAACATCAACAGGCTTTATATAATGCTTGAGTTTCATACAAGAGAAATACAAACATAAGCATAATTTTTCAATACTACTATATCTAGTTTCAGCATCATTCAAAACCCTACTTAAGTAATAAATGGCTTTTTCTTCGCCATTTTCATCTTCCTGAGCAAGCATACTACCCAGTGTCGAATCAGATGCTGATATATACAACTTCATGAATTTGTTCCTTATTGGAGGCATTAACATTGGTGGATTCGACAAATAACTCTTGATTTCGTCGAAAGCTTGTTGTTGATCTTGCCCCCAAGTGAAAACACTTTCTTTCTTGAGTCGAAGTAATGGTGAAAACGGTTGAGCTTTACCACTTAAATTTGAGATGAATCTCCTCAAGAAATTGATTTTCCCAAGTAAGGACTGAAGTTGCTTTTTTGCAGTTGGAGATTTGGTCTCCATAATAGCCTTTGTTTTGTTTTGATTTATTTCAATGCCCTTTTTGTGCACAACAAACCCAAGGAAATCTCATGCATTAACACAAAAAGCACATTTTAATGGATTCATTTTTAATCCATATTTCCTCATCTTTTCAAAAGACTTTCTCAAATGATCTAAATGATCATCATTCGACGAGGATTTGACAACTATGTCATCAATATACACTTGCATGAAAGTGTCTATGTATTCATGAAAAATTAAATTCATTGCTCTTTGATAAGTGGCCCCAGCATTTTTCAAGCCAAAGGGCATTACTACCCATTCATATGTGCCTAATGCTCCTGGGCACCTAAAGGCAGTTTTGGGTACATCATTTTCAGCAATGAAAATTTGGTTATATCAAGAATAACCATCTAACATACTTAAATATTCAAATCCAGCTGCTGAGTCTATTAGCATTTCTGCCACAGGCATAGGATATTCGTCTTTTGGTGTAGCATTATTTAAATCTCTAAAGTCTATGCATACTCTAAGAGAACCATTTTTTTCTTAATCACAGGCACTATATTTGCTAACCATTCGACATACCTTGCAGTTCTGATAAATTTGCTTCTCAGCAGCCTTTCAATTTCTTCTTTGATCTTCGACATGATTTCTGGTGCGAACCTTCTTGGCAGTTGTTTCACTGGTTTTTTATCTGGTCGAACTGGTAGTTCATGTTCCACCAACTTTCTGCTCAAACCTGGCATTTCGTTGTAATCCCAAGCAAAACAATCTTTGAATTCCATTAAAAGTTGCACCACTTTTGTCTTCAGATCTGGAGAAATGTTTGCACTTATGTATGTTGGTCTCTTTGTCAGATCATCTCCAAGGTCAATTTCTTGCAAAGGATCCTGGGCTTGCATCTTGTGACTTTGACTGATTGGATCTTTTTCAAATCCTAGGGGTTCGTCATCGTAGATGCAATCCAGCTTTTGCATTTCTGGCTTGGGTTTGCCAAATTTTATATCATTGGCTGCAACAACCATATTTTCTGATAATGAATTGGCTTCCAAAGCCATTTTGATTCTGTTTTCAGCCATATAGGCCGAAATCTTTGCCCAAGTTTGGGACTCAGACATAGTAATCTTCATTGATATCCCACCCAGTTGGGTAGTTCTGGCCTTCATATTCGCCATATTCAATGTCCCCATCTTCTCTTTCCCACAGAAAACCATGTGTGGGGTCCAACTTAATTGAATGGTGAACATTTCTCACTGAACGATACGCAAAATCCCTTTCAGTGCATGGGGAGATAGTTGCCAATTTTTTGTCGAATGAGTGCTTTGTGAGATGATGAACTTCAGTTTTGAAGTAGCTTTGGTCTGCTTCAACATTTTCAACAATACCATCATCTCGCCAGATAATCAGGCGTTGGTGCAAGGTAGATGGGACTGCCCCCACGCCATGAATCCACTCTCGTCCTAGGAGCAGATTGTAATTTGCCTTAGAGGCCACAACCAAAAATAAGGTTGGCCTTATAGTACTTCCAACAACCACATCTAACTGGATTGCTCCTAATGACAAACCAGTTTCACCCTCATAATTCGACAGAACTATGTTGTGAGGATGAAGATCCACCAAAGACTTGCCAATCTTTTTCAGCAGGAACTCTGGCATTAGGTTAACAGCAGCGCCACCATCAATTAGTACTTTGTTGATTCCTACATTATTCACCTTAGCCTGTATGAAGAGAGGCTTTAAGTGATTTTTCATGCCTTCATTTGGCCTTTCAAATGTAGCCATTTGGTCTTCCAAAGTACCATTATTCATTATGTAGTAACAGACTGGCCTGTGAAGGGCCATTTGCATTCCAGATTCTTCTTCTTCATCTGTTATTTCAGAACAGACGTCGAATTCCCTTGGCAGAATTGACACAACATTCACTATTATGTCGAGATCAGGTTCAGAGTCCAGAAAATCATCAGCTTCCATGTGTTCGTCTTCGACATCATCAGCAACTGAAGACTCTATTTTTGGTTCAACTAGCCTTTCTTTCATTGGCTTCTTAGCCAATTCCATAGGCTTCTTTCCCTTACCATCAGCAGTAATCTGGGAATTTTGAGCAGCCAACTTTTTCTGGCGTTGATATCTACGCCATTGAGACCTTGTCATAGGATTCTTCCCTTTGTAATTATTCATGTAATCATATTTTCTTGATTCAGAATCTTTCTTGGGATTGGAGTTACTGGAACTTCCTTTCTCGAAATTCTTTTGGCCAGAAGCCATGTTTCTCCCATGAACCCATTGGTTGACAGGTGTCCTGTTTGATGGAACAAAAGATTTTTGTGGTCCCAACCTTTGATGCACAGGTGCCTGTTGGCTATTCAAACTGTTAGAATAAGTTGGCCTTTTATTTGGCCAATTGTTTCTGCCCTGACTATGAGGCAAAAATTTGGTGAGGCCTGCAGCAGCCTTTTTGTCGAACATGGCACTACAGTGAGGACATAATGTAGCTTCGCCATCATTCTCGTGGCAGCGTTGGAGAAAATCTAGCAATTTCTCTCCAGCCTGTGGATACACTTCTTCCACTTTGTTTTCATATTCTTCTTCAGGAATGGAAACCAATTGCCCCCCTTCAGTGAGGTTCAATGCTTCCAACATCAGGCATTCAAATGGCTCTGTGTAGGCAGCATCAGCAATCTGCAATGGATTTTCGTCCACCTGCTGTTTGAATTTTGGCTTTTCGCCAAATTTGAGTCTTCCCTCCTGCAAGGCTTTCTGGACCAGATCCCTGAAAAGAACACATTGTGAGGTTTTATGACCCAAAAAATTATGGTATTTACAAAAACCTCTTTTCTTAGGTTGTTCCAAAGGTGGAACTTTTAAACCCTTTGGTACAATTATTTGGCCATCAGTAACCAATAAGTCAAAAATTTCATCACATTTAGTAACGTCGAACGTGTATGTCCTAGAAACAAATCTATCATTTTTGGGTTCGACAGGATTATTTCCATTTGATGGTTTTAACATTTTACAAGTATAGGGAGGTCCTGGTTTTAATTCAGCAATATTAACCTCATTGTTTTCTATGTAATCCTGGCCATCGTCGAACTCATTTTCACTTTCATAAGTTTCTATATACGCCACTTTTTCTTTTTTATGAAATTTAGAATTTCTGACTTTTTCAGCCCTGAGGCGTTTGACCTGTCGAACAAGATCTGCTAACTGGGCCATATCTCTTAAATGCTGAGTATCTAACTTTTTCCTAATGGAATAGTCAAGGCCACCAGCAGCCATCTCAACCAATTCATGTTCAGGCACTTGAGTAAAGCACCTTGCCTTAAGAAGGCGAAACCTATTCAAATAATCATCAATGGCCTCTGAAGTTTTACGTTTCATACTGGCTAATTCTTTGAGGCTAATCCTAGATTGTCCCATATAAAATTGTTCATGAAATAGCCTTTCTAACTGAGTCCAATTATGAATTGAATGAGGGGGAAGTGTGGTGAACCACGTGAAAGCATTTTTTGTGAGGGAATTGGGGAAAAATTTCATTCTTAAATCCTCATTATTTGCTAAATTCCCTGCTTCTGCCATATATCTGGCAATGTGTTCGACAGTAGACTCATTAGTATCACCAGCAAATTTTGTAAATTTGGGAATTTTCCATCCCCTTGGCAGTTCTGCCTGCAAAACGTACTCAGACAATGCTGACACGAAATTTGGCCTATGCAATCCTATATTCAAACCATTTTGGGCCAAGATATTTTCTACTAAGTTGGCCAAGTTATTCTGCCCTGCTATGTTATCTTGTCGAACGTTTCTAAGAACATTATCAGCATTCTGGTTTCTATTAACCAATACCACTTCTTGTTCTGGCTGTTCTCCTTCAATACGCAGTGGTTGGGCTTGAACTTCTGGTTGAATTTCTGGGTTTGCACGGGGAACCCTTTGGTTATTTGGAGCATCAGGGGCTCCAAAAAAGTCTGCCATCCTCCCCATTTGATTGGCTAATAACAGGTAACTATCATTGGTTGTCTGTAACATGGGATTAAAAATTGTGCCAATCTGTTGGGTCAACGCATTCACCATATCATGGTTGCTCTCATCCATTTGTTGCCTTAATACTGCCATAGAGTTATTTGTCAAGTTTAGAGAATTTCCTCTATTTCCCATCGGAGAAGACGAGGGAGAACTTTCTATTGAAGGCCAATTATACAGGTTTGCCATCGTTGTTGTTGGCATTCCAAATTGTGGGTTTCTAGGCAACCATGGGGGTCTTGACGGTGTTCCACCAACTTGACTACCGTCTGTGTATCCATGTGTGTGTGATACGTTTGTTGCTATGGATGACATGTTCGGTTGTGTCATTGCTGCACCGTTAGGATTTGGAGGAAGCACTCCTCCTATCATACTTGATGCAACGGCAGGAATTGTTGATCCACTGGCGTTTGCGCCAACGGTACTAGAATTCGTCGCAGGGTTCGAATTTCCGCCATTATTATTATTATTATTTGGGATACTTTCAGAATTCGTAGAATTCAATGCAGGACCTGTTGGCCCACCAGTAGAATTGGCGTTAGAAACGCCAGACGCTGGCTGACTAGGTTGTCCTGCCACATTCTGGGGATTTGGAACCGAATTAGTATCTGTTCCATTATTATTGTTATTATTTGCAGAATTGCTTGGTGGTCTCACCATTCTAGTACGAGTACGAGTTGGTATTTTTGAAAAATCTGGGAGAGATTTACCACTCCTCAAATGCATATAAAATTACACACACAAATCAAATTCTGACAACAAACAACAATTTTACAAAAAAGTTTTTCAAAAACAAACTAAATAAAAACACACAAACCAATAGTCCCACTGGGCGTGCCAATTTGTTTACCCCGATTTTTAGCAAACAACCGCTAGTCTGGTTATTACAAGAAGGATCGACTAGTGAATCCTGGGACATATGGTTTGTGCATATTTGACGAAAACATATTTCATATTTTCTGGGTTAAATCGGATAAATTGATAAAAACAGTAAAATCATCCGACGTAGTCGAATGGATTGTTTAAAAGTAAAATGCTTCAAAGTTAAATTTTGCAGAAAACTTGTAAATGAATTGCAAATAAAGTTTAAAGAAAGACTTTGAAATGTAAAAGCATGCAACAAAGTAAATTGCAGAAAAGGTTTTAAACTTGCAATGAAATAAATTGCAGAAAGATTAAAGTTTGCAATGAAATAAATTGCAGAAAGATTAAAGTTTGCAATGAAATAAATTGCAGGAAAGATTAAAGTGCAGAAACTTTAAATGGAAAGCAAGTAAAATACTTGGAGAATGTAAATTGCATTCAATAATGTAAATTGTTTACAAAAGAAAGATTGGTTGCACAGATTCGTACATGTTCCATTTTGCACTCATTTCGCTCGTTGACATGGGTACTCTGAGTTTTGTCGGAATTTGCATGAGAATTGTGAACAACCCGTTTCTCCTATGAAAAACTAATATTTATAGACAAACAGAATAACTGCCAAAACTTACTTAACGTCTAACTAAACTCCACGTGTCTTCGACAATTTGAATTCTTGGACACCTGGCAAGGCTTTCAAACGTTATCCTCTTTGAATAATTTGCTAAGTCCAGAGTATGCTTTCTCCGTACTGCAGAATACGTTATACAAGCAAACACACATATATATATATATATAGTATTCGACAAACACACCAATGTCGAAGCAATCAATCATATTTACTAAAATACGTTCCTGTCGAATTCGACAGAATTCTTCAAGCTCGACAGTGAACTTTAAATAGAAGGCTTTCGACGTCGAATGCCTTAATTTTCTCCTGATTTATTAAATAATCAATTTCCAAGAGAATATTAAAATACAATAATATATATTAAATGAGAATTCATCTTCTCT
Source organism: Trifolium fragiferum (assembly GCA_954870985.1). Lineage (NCBI taxonomy): Eukaryota > Viridiplantae > Streptophyta > Magnoliopsida > Fabales > Fabaceae > Trifolium > Trifolium fragiferum. The sequence continues at coordinate 44,659,331 of OX940792.1, read as the reverse complement.
CTCCAATCCATTAATGTCTGTCGAAAATACAGGCTAACACACCGTTCACTTGTTAATTCCATAACAGAAAGTTCTTGTCAGTTAATTTGATTGTGAGAGAATGCGTAAGACCTGGTTTCGACGATTCTTTCCCGGTGTTAGGTAGATTCGTTGCGCCAGTTAGGTTTCCGTTGTCGTTTTCTTCAATTGTTAGCGTAGCTGCCATTGTTGACGGTGACAGAGCTTGAGATCAATGCGGAAGCGATCAAAATTGAACCCTAAAGGCTCATTGATACCATGTTAGAAATTCAGAGCTCTCAATTTTGTGTGAAACGTTTCATTATTGTTAATATTCATTCTACTGAGAGGTTTTACAAAGTGAAGACTCTTCATATAGAGCTTCAATATGACAGTTGGACTTATGCCAGCTCAGCAAGATGACAGTTAGACTTGTCCCAGCTCAGCAAAGTCTAACTGACTAGTGCCACATCAGCAAGCCTAGAGCCTAATCTTATTACAACATAAAGCTATCTTTTATATCTAATTACATACTCTAATACCCATGAGCATCCAAAGGTAGTTCTATGAGACCTTGCTAATTCATGTGCGGTGCTAGTTCTATGAGACTGTTGTATCCTTGAGGGTATTAGCTATGAGACCAACCGCATCGGGTAACTTACCTGTGGTGGCGAAATACTCTTAAGCCCATTGCATTTGCACGCCTCAATCAAATCCGATAAGCTTTTCTCATTCTCCATTTTATTTTATTATGAGTTATATTAATTTGTAACAATAGTTTTCTATGATTTATATTATTGAAATAATTCTGTCATATTTTTTCAACAATCTTAAGAGTATTTCTTTGGCATAGAATTATCATTATATATTATACTTGTTACAAATACTATTTTAAAAATTGTTTATAATGAGAAATTGTTGATAACGACTTGTGGTGATTGTTTTGATCCATGAAAATATTTGGGAGCAATGTGACAAGAGTTTGGTAGACTTTGATTCATGAGAAAATGGTAAAATGGAAGAGCATGTGAACAATCCGTTGTAAGTATGAAAATTGTCTCCTCTTGAAACCATCCACAAGAGGCAAGGTACATACACTATAATCTCTAAATTTTTGTGTGTTAAAACTATAATCCGTTGAATTTTTATGGGAATCTCTAGAGTATATGGTTTAATTGCCACTATTTTTTTTTTATTGTGATTTATTTTATTTGGCACGTGTTATTTTTAACTATGCTGAACATTGTTGATACACTTGCTTTGAATATGTGAAAACTGATGATCTTTGAAATTAGTTGGAGTGGGAAACTTTTGATTGTATATATCTTATTTATATTTTAATGTGAGGACATATGCATATTGGTGAGTTTGTGTTAATGTGTATAAATATCAAAAGCATGATAATTTATCTTGTCGATTGATTTTGGCTAAGGATACTTTGTTAGTAATAATTAATTGAGTTGGATGTGTAAAATTGATCGTAGTGATTTTTAAAGTTGAAATTTTATCGAGTATAAATTAAAATTGATGTACACTTGAATTTGTGTAAAATGGTTTTTGATGTGGGGGCTTATCATATTCTTTCAAAATTTATTTTGACTTATAATTGAGAAGTTTATGGATAAGTTTTTCAATGAGTGTATGTTTGAGTCGATATAAATTGATGTAAAAGTTTTGTATAATTTTATAGCACTTGGCGATTCACTGTTTATATTGTTGACTAACTAGACACCTTACCCATGCGTTCGCACGGGTCATATATTTTGTCTCAATTAATTGTGAATTTACTTAATACATACAAATGTATTGTTTTGTGCCAATCAATATAAAATTTTGCGATTAGAAATATGCTTGATCTATATTTAAATTAAATACTTCATATCTAGATGGAACAACAAAAACAACATAAAATATTAAAAATCAACGTGAAATTTCAACTTCTCTTAAGTACATGCAATATTCTAAAAGTTTTCTTGCCATATAACAGACTACTCACTATTTTTTTTTTATACGTTCTTTTGATTATTATGAAAATATACTCATATTGTTGATGTCGGATTTCATATGACAGATTTTAATGTTCAAAATTTCTGCGTAATTGATGTATCATGCTCGTGATAAACTACCAAAGCATCTGTATCGTACAACAAATTGTGATATATAATCCAATTAATAAAAGATAATGATAAAAACTAATTAGTAAAAAATTATATCATGCAAGTCGATTGAGTCGCCATGACTGTAGTAATTGCAAGCATTTTGCGGTATATGACTCATGGTGAGAGGAAAATTATTTGAATTTGATGATGAAGAAAATTATTTCAGATTGATGCAAACGAAAATGTTCTACCTATGGACCATTATAGTCTATATTTAAATAATATTAAATTATAGAGATTATGTGCATATATATATATATGGTGATAATTTATTAGCTATCATTTTTTGTGCAAAAACCATGGAATGAAGGAAATGCATTTACCTAGTGGGAACAAAGTGATAATGCTTAATTAAAGCTAAGCTGATTGTATAGGATATGGATCGATGCATTAGTGGGATATCCATGTTAAACTTTGGTGTTTCCCATATGTGCTATTTAATGGCTAATACATATACGTTGGCAATACATATACTTTTTTTTAAGTGTATCTCACGAGTCATAACAAAAGCAATTAGAACCCAACAACTAACATCAACTGCAAGAAGTTGAAGCAGAACAATCTTTATAAAAGTGACCAACAGTCTACAGAAACTAAAAAAACAATGATGAAGAGTTAAATAAATATATTCATTCTTCTGCCGCCCGTCCAGCAAGTTTAATAGCATTGCCAACATCAATTCTCCGAGAAGCCACCATTCTTTTCCATTTGCCGCCAATCTTGGAATGCTTATACAGAAACGAAACATAAATCAGCATATATACAACCCACTTATCCAAAAAATATCACAAACATTAGAATAAACAACAAATTCGAAAGTGTAAAAAATTAGTCCAGCTAATCTAAATACTTACTTCATTTATATCAAACTTAACGACATATGTTCGATATTTTATCTGCATGTGTTAAGATTAGCCATTTTTTGCTTGATGATGGAACTCATGAATAAAAACAAAAAATGAAAGAAAGCAACTTAGTGTTTATAAAGATAAAATTAAAGAAAGAATTTGTATGGAACTACTGATACAGGGGCGTGTAGAGAAATTGCCAATTTATAAAGAGATTAATGGGTTTTGGTAACTGTACCTATTTAATGATATAGTATGTGGCAACCAAAAAATAACATGAAGGAGACATGCATTGTAAAAAACAAAATATCACTTCCTTTCAAAACATGGGAAATCGCATACCACTTGCAAGCATTAACCAAGCACCCTTAATTAGTTGGGAGTTACTATAAAATTATGATGGAATTGGCGCCTTAATCATATCATATTAGGGTTTAAGTAGTAGCAATTCTTATTTGTATTCTATATAATAACTAGACACCATGCCCGTGCATTCGCACAGGTTATATATGTGATATAACAATTTATATATATGTGACATACGGATAATACGGAAAACTTATTTCTAAACAACATTTTCAGTTTCATCCGTATCTTTTTCTTTTTCGTCAGTTATCAATATTTTCAAGTCTTTCCTTAAAGTTACTCTTGACATTACAACATATAGTTGACCATGAGAGAAAATTGACTGTGGAATATATACACCAACATGTTTAAGTGACTGACCCTGACTCTTGTTGATCGTCATAACAAAACAAACAATCGCTGTAAACTATCTACGTTGAAACTTGAACGGAATTCTTTTACATAAAGGAGTCAATGATAACCTAGGAATAAAATCTTTTTCACCAATATTGCTGTCGGATATCAATTTACCTTCAACGACATATGATCCCAATTTTGTAACTATCAACCGTGTACCATTGCATAATCTCAAAGATTATTCAATGTTTCTGAGCAACATTATCGGTACTCCAACTTTTAATCTTAACTTATGATTCAGAACTCCATATGCAATGATGGTGTTTAAGAATTCAGGTGTATGAATATCATCTGGTGTGTCAAAATTTGATTTGGATTGACACGAAGAATCATAACTCAAATTTTTTTTTTTTACTCCATGAATTAAATCCAAAACATAATCATTTATTGCATCAACAATTGTATTTTTAGAAGCTAATATAGCATTAATTAGTTATTTTATAAAGAATTTTAAAAAGTTCCATACAAAAACTGATTGAATTTTATAAGCAATGAAACAAATTGAATTTATAGTATAAAAAGAAAAATCAAGGATATGATAAAAAAAATTGCAATGCCACAAAAAACATTCAAAAGAAAAAAAAAAGGAAATACAATATCGTTCCGTCACAACCAAATATTTAAAAAATGTAGTTCAGGTACATCAAACAACAATAATTAGATTAAAAAAATATTGAAAGTGCGATGAAAAATAAAATGTAGTTGATGCATTGAAAGTCATAGTTATTAGGTGGTGTTACCAACATATTTCAAATGAATTCAAGTGGCTTAGTGGCTGAATATTAAAACTGTATAGAGAAAAATTTCAAAAATAAGGAAAAAAAAAAATACAATATTGTTCGTCACAACTAAAATCTTTAAAAATATAGTTCAGGTACATCAAACAACAATAATTGGATTAAAAAAAGATTGAAAGTGCGATGAAAAATAAAATGTAGTTGATGCATTGAAAGTCATAGTTATTAGGTGGTGTTACCAACATATTTCAAATGAATTTAAGTGGCTTAATGACTTAATATTAAAACTGTATAGAGAAAAATTTCAAAAATAAGGAAAAAAAAAAAGAAATACAATATTGTTCGTCACAACTAAAATATTTAAAAATATAGTTCAGGTACATCAAACAATAATAATTGGATTAAAAAAAAAATTAAAAGTGCGATGAAAAATAAAATGTAGTTGATGTATTGAAAGTCATTGTTATTAAGTGGTGTTACCAAAATATTTCAAATGAATTTAAGTAGCTTAGTGGTTAAATAATAAAGCTGTATAGAGAGGTCATGGGTTCAAATTCAACCGAAACAACTTTTTTATATTATTTAGTCTTCCTAAGCAATTTCCTCCAAAATAGCAAATGTGATTAGGATTTAGGTAGTAGCATGTTATTCATAAAGATAAAGATAAAGATTATTATTCAAGTGATCAGTAATATTTGTTGCAATTGAAGCATGTAAATTTGTAGACCAATGTTGGAAGCAAATTGAGGAGATATCTTATCTTATCTTAATCTATATAAAAGGAGTGTTTAGCTGCTAAATTTTCCCTCCCATTTTCGTAATTAATGCATGTTGGCCCACATTTGTTTTTAATTTTATTTCTCTTTATTTATTCCTTTTTTATTCCTATTTTTACTCTTCATCCCTCAAAATCTCCTTAATTAATGCTGCTGCGTTTTTTTTTTTTTTTTACATAATAATTATTGCTTGCAGATCACCATTAATGCTTGCCTTTTTAAAAAACACAAATTCTTGAAAAAATCAGCTATGCACAGATTTAGCACATAGAGCCACACAATACCTATTGCATAATTAGTTGGGAGAATGAATTTAGACTTTTTCTCTTTTATTCCTATTAAAACGTGCAGTGCATTTAATTCTTTGGTTGCTCAATATTTTCATATATCAATACCAATAACCAACTATTTATTAGGCTAGACATTGTATATTCCTAAAAAATAGCATTTACTATTTCTCTCTCTTCCACCTCTCACTTTTTTTTCTCACGATCTCTTCTCTCCCATATGTAATTTTCTGCCCTCCTCCATTCTCTATCTGTCGTAATCCAAACTCACTCCTTCTGCCTTTCACCGCCTCCATCGCTGCTCCGACGAACCATTTCTCTGAACACTATTGTTGCTCCAATCAACCATGGCTTTGTTTCATTGAAGCTTCTTTTGGTTTCAATCTCTTATTTTCTTTCTTTTTATGATAATCAATCTCTCATCTAATTATCTCTGACTTTTTGTTTTTGGTCACATCTAAAATGATCCTCTGATTCAAGTCTTTCTTTTCCTAATTGCAATCAAGATTGGACATTTCACATTACACCACCGAAGTTTTTGGCCACGGTAATTTTAAAAAATTGTTGGCTTGGTGTTCATTGTTTATTTCCGTCAAAATATCCATTAATGATTATTTGTGTTTCTATGAAGTTTTGGTTTGATGTTAATTAGTTTCTTTTTTATGTTATTTATATGCCAAAGTTTGAACCGGTTGGATTTGACTATTCACAGCGGTGAGAAGACGGGTTGCAAGTGAAGGTTTGTTGTTCATATCTCTTATTTTCTGGTGGTATTTTTTCCTTCTTAATTTATCTTCTTTTTCTTTTGCAGAGGGTAGTGTAACCAATGAATGGAACAATTATTGGTTTAATTGTTTAAACATCATATTTTATCAATTGTTTCTACATTTTTTAGTGAGTTCTGTTTTCTAATTTTTTGTGTCAATCGCCTCTCCAGCCAAGGTCACTCTCTTGATTTTAAAGGTATAGATTCATTTTCTATTTTCTCTTATATTGTTATTTTGTTTCTAACTTTTGTTGAACATTATGATTAACTTAATTTATAAATTACAGCTTCTTCAAGACTTGATCACAAGCACAAAATTTCAATGACCGATTTTTTTTTAAACATTACTATGTTTCTTATAGAATTCGATACGTGAGATTAATTTACACATTATCTGCTCCTTACAATTTCTTTCCATTATAATTAGAAGAGTATGTCATGTTTATGATAAACTGAAGCATCTTTGTTGCTTTTGTTATTATAATAAAAATAGCAAATTAGAAAGCAAATTTTTTTATAATGAAATCATAGCAAGCACAACTTTTTACGTGCATTCTCTTTTCTATTATATAAAAGAATCATCTTTGTTGCTTTTGTTATTATAATGAAAATACCCAATTAGAATGTAAAGTTTTTTTTATGATGAAAACAGGTAAACACAATTTTTTACATTTTACTCTATTTTTTTTATTCTGTTTATGTTTTTACATCCTAATTTGCAAATGCTTAGCACTAAAAAAACCAAATTGAAATTTGCTATTGATTTATTCATTTGTATAAGTAAAGTCTTTAAAAATTGTGTGCGACATGGATCTTAATTCTTTGCTACTAATAACAACTTATATTTAGTAATTTGGATGTTTATATTATGTTAGATTTGATATTTATTTCTTTGATATGGAGCACAAAAAAATTTGTTAGATTGCTTTGCGCTGATTTATGCCAAGGAGGAGAAATTGGTTGCAGGGATTAAGTTGAGATTAGCGGGCTTATAAAAAAAAGTTGAGATTAGCGGCAACCGAAGCATTGGACAACAAAGTCGCTTATGTTAGAGTTATTCTGCAACTTGGGGTCGGACCACATTGATGCAGCACTTGCAAGATGGACGAGAAGTTTCTTTCTACATGCAGGATTTTGTTTCTTAATTTTTGTATTCTTATCTTTGGTTATTTGTCGCTTTTTGGACATTGTCTTTATAGTCTATTTTTATTTGGTGTGCATGCCAATGTTTTGAGTTTTTAATGTTGGCATGTATTTGTTTGTATTGTCCTTTTTCATTAAGTAATAATGATATACTTGAATGAATAATGTATACAATAAAAACTGAATTAGACCAGCAAAAAAAAAAAAGCTGAATTAGTGTTCAATCTAAATTCTACTTATTTTGTTTCTCAATCTACGTCCCATTAAAAAAATAAATAAATAACCCGCTTAAAATTAGGAAGCATGTTTTGTGAAAGAAAAAATTAGTAAGCATGTGTAGAGTACTAAATAGTAAATATGCGTCCCATTATATTATATAAATAAAATAATAAAATAACCCCTTAAAAATTGTAACTATATGATATAGACTAAATGAATTAATTCAACCATAGGGAATAAAGATATACTTATGAGATAGCAAATCGCAATGCCAAAGTAGTCGTAATGCGTGACATGGGTGTTTCATATATCAAATGGAATCCTCCTAAATCTTCCTTTGTGAAGTTAAATACTGATGGGGCTCACAAGGATGGTCAAATTGCTGGCTGCGGTGGAGTGATCCGGGGGACGCAAGGTGAATGGTTAGGTGGATACGCGAAGTGTGTTGGTTTGTGCTCGGCGTTTACCGCAGAGCTTTGGGGAGTTTTTGAAGGATTGCGGTGTGTACGGCGGATGGGTTTTACGAAGGTAGAGCTAAATATTGATTCTGTAGCGGTGGTGCAGGTACTTACAGTGAGGCGTACAAGCAGCCACACGGGTAATGTTTTAGCAAAGCGGATATGGAAGCTTCTAGATATGGATTGGACTATAGAAATCTCGCATACCTACCGTGAAGCTAACAAGTGTGCTGATGCAATGGCAAATTTAGGATGCTCCCTTGATTATGATATAGTTTTTTATGATATGTGTCCCGACTCAATTTGTGAGATTTTCACTAACGACAATAAGGGGATTTCTACCCCTAGGCTAATCCGGTTGTAATTTCTCTTTTTTTTTTTTGGGCGTCATGCCCTCTATTATACCAAAAAAAAAAAAAAGATATACTTGAAATATGTTTATAATAATAAAAGATATACTTAAATAATATTTATTGTGTGCCTTAAAATATACTTGAAAGATATACTTGAATCAAGTATATGTTCTTTGTAAAAAAAAAAATCAAGTATATGTTGCCTTAAAATAAGTATTCATAATTTTTTTTTATAAAAATGTACAAGTTAATTATCGAAAATAAATATCCTTAAAAATATATAATTAGATGTATTTAGTCGTTTTCGTTTGGATTAGGTTTTTTACAGCTCTGTGTGCTCATAATACATATGTGTGCAAAAAGAAAAAAAAATCCCTGCATATGAGTAGAAAATATGTTTTTAGAATACATTTTTTTTTATGATCATGTGATTTGAAATTTGATTGGCTACAAAGAGCCGTCGGTGGAAAGACATACAATTGTTGCTTCTGGAGTTCCAAATCACAAGTTAAGTTACAATTAAAAGTCGAAGTACCTGTAATGTTGTTGCGAAATATCAATCAATCTTCAGGATTGTGCAATGACACCCGATTGATAATTACCAAAATGGGAAGATATGTCCTTGAAGGTAAGGTTATAAATGGAAGCAATATTGGTCATAAAGTTGTAATTACAAGATTATCATTGACTCCGTCTGATAAAAGAATTCCTTTCAAATTTCAACAAAAAAAGAATTATTAATATAATTCATTATTTGCTATTAAAAAAATAGAATTCCTTTCAAATTTCAACGAAAACAATTTCCACTGATGGTGTCATTTCTTACGACTATAAACAAGAGTCAATGTCAATCACTTAAATATGTCGAAATATATTTCTCAACCAATTTTCTCCCATGGACAACTATATGTTGCATTATCAAAAATTACGTCGAGAAAAGGGTTAAAGATATTACTAACCGACGATAAAGGCGACGACTCAAATACAACTGAAAATGTGGTTTATAAAGAAGTTTTTCATAATGTTTAGTAGTTTGTTAGTATAACAATTGTTATCCTATTTTGAGTGATTCCTATTTCTATATAATTTTAATGGTTATTATGTCATGCTATTATATTAACTATTTCTATTTGTATTACTACCTATTTTAAGTTTTAATATAGTTATTTGCAATTTTTATTACATAAACTTATATTATATATCTATCACACAACCAAACTCCGTGCAACGCACGGGTCATAGACTAGTTAGAAAAAAATTTCATAATATTGAGAAATTTCTAGATATACATATGTGATAGAAATCGTTGTCGCTTAGAAATGTTCTAAGCAGACCTGGAATATAATTGTGACTCATGATATGATATATTTTGAGAAGTACCATAAAATGTTGTATGATATATATTGTGGATTTTCCATTGTATTAGAAGAATATGTATTAGAAGAATACAATGATGATTAATAAGACCTTTGATAGAAAAATAAATATTTCTTATGGATTAATTTTTCAAATGTGGGGGTTTTGTCGCTTAGAATTCTTTCAAGTAGACCTATATAAATAATTTATATTGAGAATCAATTCACCCAATGTGAGGGCGTTGTCGCTTGGAAGTTTTTCAAGTAGACCCGTATAATGAATTGGAATATAAATTTAATTTCTCCATTGTGAGAATGTTGTTGCTTAGAATTTATCTAAGTAAACCTATGATAATATATCATAGATGTATATTTGGCAATATTTGAGATATTGATTAAGAGACATCTTAGTAAATTATAATTTAATTTTGTGAAACAGTTGTTGAGTGAAAAATAAAGGATCTTGTAATAACCCAATGAACAAGAAACTAGTGGATGATATATACATTGAGGGGGATGAATTTATGTCCGATACCAAAATTGAGATTGATGGTAACCTAACATAGATTGTTAAAATTTGCAAGGCTATGTTCATATGGGTAAGAACAAGTCACTTGTCAATTTGGTGAGACACTATCCATTATTATTTTGTTAGAGTTCATCCCTATGGTGTAGGATAGTGTATACTACAGCGTTGGAGGTTGAGTTTAATCTCTTAATGAATCTATAGCTCATGAATAAGTGGTGTGCTTAACTGTGGTGTACACTTGATAGATTCACCTATATGAGTGTTGAGGTGGGGCCGCCTCCATGAAAGTTTGGGCAGACTTTCTAGAGACACTCATGAAATCCAGGAATAGGTGCAAGGCCAAAATGCACTACACCACGTTGAACAACTTTGGACGAGAGATCAATGTGAGTGATGAGATCACTGTTTCACATACGGAATAAGGTTCATAGAGGTTATAATCTCACCGACATTCTAGTGAATCAAATTTCATTTGGTCTATGTGCTAGTTCATAGTCCAAAAGACACTAGTGCTTATGCGTTGATGTCTCACGCTCTTGGAAACACTTAAAACTTGTTAAATCTTTAAAATAAATTGTGGGGGATTGTTAGATATTTCATATATTAATTTATTTTAAAGTTATTTTATTATCATTATTACTATTAATAATATTTGAAGGAGGTTTTATGTTGTTGTTCATTCACATGACCGTTATTAGTTACATGCAATATCACTCTTTCAATCACAATTAAGAGGTTTTATTGTTTATTAAATAACAAGACGTTGGCAAGAGAAAGCAAGTGGCATCATGAGTTATATATGCATTACGTGGGTTTGGCAAAAGGGTGAATGATATAGAAAAATCAATGTAAGCATAAGCTCATATAGATAGAATATAGTATATGATTAAGTTCTCATGAGCATCCAAAGGTAGTTCAATGAGACCTTGTTAATTCATGTGCATTGCTAGCAAGAAGTGACTGTTATATCCTAGAGGGTATTAGCTATGAGACCAACCGCATCGGGTAACTTACCTGTGGTGGCAAAATACACTTAAGCCCAATGCATTTGCACGCCTCAATCAAATCCGATAAGCTTTTCTCATTCTCTATTTTATTTTATTATGAGTTATATTAATTTGTAACAATAGTTTTCTATGATTTATATTATTAAAATAATTCTATGTCATATTTTTCCAACACATTTCATGTAGTCGACGATTTCATTTGCAATCAATGCACCATCAATACTTATCAGTCAAGGTTGAACCTTAATGAAGATCATGGTTCCTTGGCTCTCGACTCGACATACCTTACCAAGCTCAAGATACAAGCATAAATTAGGTTTTCTTCTCTTCTAATACTTGTAACACGAATTGCAGAGAAGGTAATAATCAATAAGTTCGTCAATCAAATGAAATACACGCTACACATGCTATGTTTCAATTGAATATATTCATTATAATGAGAACACACTGCTTAAATTGGCAAATTTAGACATTTAGATTCAAAGTTAAAAAATCAAATTCATGAATTTACTAGTTTAGATACAAAATCATAGAAACTGGAGGAATTAGAAATCCTGAAAATAAGACATACTATTTAAAAAATAACCAATAGAAATCATCCTAAGTTTGAGTCAGTAATGTGCCAACAGCAGCTTCTCACTCAAAAGCAAGCATCTAGCATGCAACAGCAGCAGAGTGCAGCCAAACTGCAATACAAAAACACAAATGTCTATTAATTTTCGTCTACAAACTCGTCAACATTCATACATCAACAAAGATCATAAAAGCAAACAAATACACATTAACAAGATGTTGCAGATCCTAAAGTTATCAATATCAGAAAGCAATGTATCCATATATTCCTGATCTATTTGATTAACCATCAAGTCATATATCCTAAGATTATCAAGATTTCATGTTTGTACTTATGTGTATGTTTATTATGCTATGACTATTATTTGTCAATCAAGAACATACTACTTTCATGGCTAAGATGATCCTTGCAAGGCTTCATATAAATCAAATTGCTCTTGAAGTAACTCGGCCCGTTGGAGAGACAGTTTTGCCTCTTAAACATTCAGCTTCATATATCTTTTATGCAACTCTCGCCTCTCTGATTCCCCAATGAGGTTAATTACCCTCCTCAACAGATTATGAATCGCTTTATCAGATGATGACGATGGATTTTTCTCTGTGACAAGCTTCATTTTCTAGTCCCAAAACTGATTGGAAAGTTCAAACAATTCTTTCTCATAATGACTAGAGAAAGTAAGAGAGTTTTGATTTTTCTTTTCTAATTTTCTCTCATATTTACGTTTTAATTTGCAAATCTTTCCACCAAATTGATCTCTTGATATAATTTTATCGCTAAAAGATTCCTTACATTTGTCATAAAAGTCGTTTTAACTTACAAAGTTTGGTAAGGATTCTCTTAGTGATAAAATTATATCAAAAGATCAATTTGGTGGAAAGATTTGTAAGTTAAAATGTAAATATGAGAGAAATTTAGAAAAGAAAAATCAAGGCTCTCTTACAAACCCACCGTTATCATCTGATAAAGCGATTCATAATCTGTTGAAGAGGGGAATTAACCTCATTGGGAATCAGAGAGGCGAGAGTTGCATAAAAGATATATGAAGCTGAATGTTTAAGAGGCAAAACTGTGTTTCTAACGGGCCGGGTTACTTCAAGAGCAAGTTGATTTGATTTATGAAGCCTTGCAAGAACCATCTTAGCCATTAAAGATCGTAATTTCAGTATGTTCTTGATTGACAACTAATAGTCAAAGCATAATTGACATACACTTAAGTACAAATAGATCAGGAATATATGGATACATTGCTTCCTGATCTATTTGATAAATCATTGTACTTATGTGTATGTTTATTATGCTATGACTATTAGTTGTCAATCAAGAGAAAACATGCTATGTTTAATTAATAAATTAATTTTAAAAATTACATCTTGTTAGAAATAATATAAAACCATTGATGTGCCAAATCCTAACAGCTTAAGCTTTTGGGATAATTGGTTATTTGACATGGTATCAGAGCCTCTATGACTAAGTGGTCTAGGGTTCGATTCCCGCTCCCCTCACTTTCTAATTAAAAGTGGAATTTAAGCATATGGTAGGTGGGCCTATGCATTATCCACGCTTCAAGCCCAAGTGGGCTCTTGCGTGAGGGGGCGTGTTAGAAATAATATAAAACCATTGATGTGCCAAATCCTAACAGCTTAAGCTTTTGGGATAATTGGTTATTTGACACATCTATTGACTCCTACTCCGTATTTCCTAACTCAACAAAATTCAAAATATTTGAATAAAACAAAAAAACAATCACTTTTTCTCACCTAACACATGCTAAAAAAGAAAGAAAGCAAAAAATAGTAACATACCATCCTTCAAGAAAACCAACTTCTTGTTTCTGAGGAGGAGGTTGTTGAGTGTACTGTGGTGGAGGATAACCATAACCTTGTTGAGGAGGGTACCCTTGTTGAGGAGGATACCCTTGTTGAGGGTAACCTTGTGCAGGATACCCTGGTGGAGGATAAGCATCTTTTGGTGGATACCCTTTAATTAAAAAAACACAAGATTCATCAGATTCAATAGCCAAAAAACAATCTTTAACAACCAAATAACAGAGAAAAAAGAAAGGAACTTGAAAACAAACAAAAGGTAAGTACCTTGTGGGGGAGGAACACCAACAGGAGGCTGTTGTTGATGATCGTAGTAACTCATAGTTTTGAAGGAATTGAAAAAAGTGATTATTATAAGAAAAGTGATTATTGTGAATAGAGAGGTGTAGGGTTTACTATTTATAGAGTGTGTGAGGGGAAGTTTCTTTGTAGCTTCGGTAAATACCTGAAACCGACTAAGGAATCGAATACGCGTTAGTTAAAATTTTGAAAAACTTTCGGAGGAGATTTGATTTTTATTTATTTTTACAATAAAGAGGAGATTCGATTATTGATAATAATTATTAGTATTGGGAAGGACATTCCATAGCTGGATTATCGCGCTGTTCCTCCACTTACTAAACAGTCATCTCTTCTTTTTTCAAATCATATATATAAAGCTTACTTTATCATTCCATTAACTTCTTTTTTTCGACTTTAGTGGTTTAAATAATTAGAAAATATACTCCCTCCTAGAGGTGGATGAAAGTCCGCAGAATGATTCAAACCGAATAATTTGAATCGAAAAATGGTTAAGTGGACGGGTCACTGCGGATCATCGGGTTGTCAGTTATATATTTTCGGTTTTAAACGGGTTGAAATGGATGCATTCAGTTTTCTAAAATCAATCAAACGGTGCTCGAATCTGTCCGAAATTTATTTAATATATAAAACATAATGAAATAACTGAACATATCTCGATATCCATATAAACTCAAAATTTGTTACCGTTTGTTTCCTTGAAAATTGGAAACAATAAACTATTAATTAGTAGTTGAAAATCACTAGTTTTCTCTCACTCAAATACTAATACCACCATGGTAAAAAAAAATATACTAATATCACCATACATTTATTTTTATTATTTTATTTTACTTTATAATTATTCTGTTTCACTTGCACTCATCTTTTCTTCACACCACACAATTGAGTTTTTTAATTTTATTTTTTAGATGATTTTTCTTTCGTTAGTTCAAAATCGAAATTAACCGACTCGTCAAACCGCTAATCCGCACAAACTGAATCCGCAAAAACCGAACTTTTAAAAAAAGTCGGATTTGACCTCGTTATTACAACCGCATGTTGAGATGAATGATATTTTTTGGCCCAAACCCACCCTACCCAACTCATTACCCACCTCTACTCCCTTCAGTCCTTAATATAAGAGGGATATTACTTTTTTGATTCATTAAAAATCTAATGTATCTAGACTATAATATATACTATACATTAGATTCTTAATTAATCTAAAAAGTAAAATCTCTATTATATTAAGGACCGGCAAAAATAATATATTAGGTAGGATTAATTTATACCATCAACATAAATGACATGCATGTTATATATGGAAATACTCGATCAGATATGGGTCGGATTTCAGGTTAATAATTGTAAAAAATCAGTCATGAACAACGGGTGCGGGTTTCTAAAAATTAATCTCTTCATAATTGAAACCGACCGAACAATTATTAAAATACAATTTATTTTTTTGAATTTCGAACACCTCTTCTCTCTCTTAATCTTTTATACTCTTCTCTTTGTTAATTTTATCTATATTTGATGGTGGAGAAAAATGTTATTTTAAAAAGTTTATGTTTGTAATATGTTGATAAAGGAGATGTGGAAGATAATATTCTAGATTTATCTTAATTTTTATTAGGGTTAATAAGTTTTTACCTCTGCAAAATAGGTGTATTTACTTTACCCCTGTAAAAAATTTCTTTAAGTTTCCCCCCTTGCAAAAAATAATTTTTTTTTTCCCCTTGGATGCACTTTTTAAATCGGTTATTTTGTTCAACAGATTTAAAAAGGTCTGTTTTTAAATCGATTATTCTGTTCAACCAATTTAAAAAGTACAAATTCCTTGCACCCAAGGGAGAAAACAAAAAAATTTATTTTGCAAGGGGGAAACTTAAAGAATTTTTTTAGCAAAACACGCATACTTTACACGGATAAAGACCTATTAATCCTTTTTTATTATTGTCGTTCGATTTACAAATTTGAAACAAAGTAACTGCATATCATCATTTTAATTGTATCATTTGTTGCAGTGTGTACGAAAATATTGAACTATTATTGAAGAACAATAACTTTCTGATCAATAAAGTTTTAGATTTAACAACAAAGTTTCAATCTAACCCGAACAAATCAATCCGTTATATCTGTTACTCGTATGACCCGACATCCAAATAAACCAAAGATATAAATAGTCGAAATTGAATCCAACTTAAAATGCTACAGTTTTATCAATTTAACAATTTTCGACCTGAATCCAATTGAATCGACCGATGCTCACCCTACTTCAATCATCATAGTATTAATTCATTAACTTCATGCTCACCTGTTATGCACGAGTGGCATCGTTGTCGCAGATTCCTTCCACTCATTCAAATCATAGCTCACACTAGTCATTAAATCCTACAAGTACTACTTTGTGAATAAGCTTTTGCATATTAATGAATAATTAGCTTGTGCTTTAATTACTTCCACACCCTCGTTAGATATATTCTAGATAGAGCTTTAAAAATGGATCGGACTATCGGGCCAGTCCATTAGCTCTTTCTTTATATATAGATCGGACTTTTAAAAAACTTAATCGACTTTATTGGGCTGCCCCTTTGGACCTATCTTTTTAATGGGCCATTAAGGGCTGGCCCCACGAGCTTTTGGACCGGCCCCTTAAAGAGTTAAAAAAATATTTTTAAAAAAATTCTAAAAATAATTTTAGCTAAAAATAACGAGTTTTAGTTACCATAAAATCTTTAGATAAATAAGTAACAAAAGATGAGTTTTGTTAGTTAAGAGATAATTATTAAACCAAATTTGTTATGATTATCTTTATTTGAAAAAAAACTAATAACAACTTATTCAAACATTATAAATAGAAAAATATAAGAAAATAATTAATCAAATTATAATTGGTCACGAAATAAAAGAAAAGAAACATAATATAACAATCTTCGAGCATTAGAGATAATGTATTAATACTTTGTGATTCGGTTCATTCATATAGGTATAATATAATTTATTTTTTTAAAAAAAAACATTTGTAAAAAAAGATGAAAGTTTGTCGAGCCGGCCCATCGGGCCATGTAGACCTTTGCTTATCGGGTCGGGCTTAGCGGGTCGGGTCACGAAGCTTGACGGACCGGCTCATTTAAGCCCTTTTCATATGTCATGGCCCCCCGAACCAAGGCGGGCCGAATCGAACCGGCCCCTTTGACAGCTCTAATCCTACATAAAACAATTTTAAAAGTGAGTTGATGCATGGACACTAAAGTCTTTAATTTTTTAATAAATTTTTATTTGATGGCTTTTCTATTTTTTTAATAAATTTTTATTTGATGCATGGACACTAAAGTCTTTTCTATTTTTATTTGATGGACACTAAGTCCCTTTACAACAATCTTCATGGAACGTGATCTTAATTGAGTGTGCTTCGATCTTTGGAGCGCACTCATGGAATGGTTCGCCCCAAGAGCTAGTGATTTGGGGTGACCCAGTCCAATACATAAATGGGCTGCAAACCCATACCACCGTGAAAGCAAGTTCATTGAACCCAAAGCTTCGTGTCAAAACTATATTAGCGAGACAATCTCCATCACATTCAAATTGCGGTTGTTGACCTTGTTTTAGATTCGCTGTTTTCCTTCATGGTTCTACCAACATAATTTTCAATTTGTATTGAGCTACTTTTGTGAACCCTAATTTCACCTATAAATGGAACCCTAATTTGTTTATATATACTCCCTTTACAAATCATTTCATGATGGAGTCATTGATGTTTATAGATGAGAACCAAGGATCGTATCAATATAGGTGGAAGACAGTGTTGTCACGGTCAATCTTCCTTCTAAGTTGTTTTTTTGAAACAAATAAAAGTGAAATGAAAAACAATAATCTAATAGAATCAATTCGTACCACCATAGACAAAGGTTAGGGAGACGATTTGTGTAACATGACTTGAGGAGACAGGTGTGATCAGAGTGGAGAGGGAGGACTGAGGCGTATGGAAGAGGGGTGGAACGGGGAAGGAGAATACGAGAAAGAAAAAAAAAACTTGTATAGGGAGTATACAAGTTATATATGTCAAAATTCAATGGTGGTAAAAGTTGATATTTCTTATTGGCCTCTTGTACTTGTAGACCAACTAATATGTTGGTCCGCAGTAGTTTTTTTTTGTTTTATGGTCCGCGATAGTTCGCGCCTATAAATAAATCAAAATTTGAAGTACTCTAACATGTAGACAATATTTAGAACAATAACCTTTAATTTGAATTGAAGGCCGGAATGATGAACATCAGGAGATAATTAAAGTGATTGCACCATTGGCCTATGATTCAATCAAAACAAAACAACCGAGGTAACAAACAAACCATAATCTAACAAGATTTTGCTTAGTGGAGCTAGCACTACTTTTAAATGTTAATGCGCATGTATGTTTTCTTGTTTTTATCTTTGACTCAAAATTATCCGCTGTTTGTATGTGGTTGTTGATAGCATTAACTTTCTGATATGGTTACTGATCAAAGACGTTGGTTGCATAATTTATACAAGAAAAGTGTCTAATTCAACAAAATGGGACATTAAGGACCACAGCATTGTATGTTTTTGATGATTAAAAAAAATGTTAATTTGATATTTTAATATTTCTAAAAGTTAATTTTTATTGATGGTATTAATATTTTTTATTATCTATTTTTTTTTAATTAATATTTTTTTATACGTAACGTAACGAGTATTATATTTAAACGTACCGCGTACTAAATCGGCGCGTACCGACTCTATACCCTCCGCGTACCCGAATTCGTACCGCGTACCAAAGTGAATTACGAATTGTGTGACTATGAAATGGACAAAGTATGAAAAACAGTTGCAATTATTGGACCATGCGGGAAGTTTAACTAAATTGGATCAACATGTTGGGCTAAAAATAATTATACAAGTGAATACAAATGAATTAGACGCCATATCTTCACTCAAACCTTAGATATTGAGCCGTTACCCTCCCATCAAATCAAATCTGATACCATTGTTGAAGAACTTGATACAACTGTTGGATAATGAGAGGAAGTCTATTTGGATTGGATTAATACATTACAAGTAATTTTTTTTGGGACATTGCACAAGTGAATTTTTTTTTAACAAATGGAAACTCATATTATTTCATTATGGACATTATACAAGTGAGTTTTTTTTTTGACACATATAATCGCCTAAAATTTTAAGGCATTAAGTTCATAGATCATCTCACACTTATATATTGTTTAACTTTTACTCTTTTATCTAATATTTAATGTGAAACTTCCAACTCATTTACGGATGACATTGAAAATGGACCAATGAATTTTTTTTTACAAACAATATAGCATATGATATAGTTGATTAACAGTTGGATTACTAATTATATTAAGGTCTAGATGGCTAGATGCATACATTTAACACAAAACCTATGTATATAATAGACTAATGCAAATTCAGAAGGGGGCAATTACATGAATTGTATTAGAAGCAACATAATTAAAAGAAGATTCATTTATAGGAGTGAGTGATTAACAGAGTTCAAGTTCCAAGTTCTTCAATGCTCTGTAAAGCTGGCCTCCATTGCCCACTACTCCCACCAACAAAATGCCTTCCAACACTTTTGTGGTTGCTTCTGCTACTGCTACCATTGTTCTCCAGTCGTTGAGTTTCCTGTTCCACCTGACACAGCACCAAAAAAAGGGTTAAAAAAGGCACTGCATAGGATATGCACACACGCCAAGTAGTAAAGGGAAAATGACAAATCATATGATTTATAATTCCCCTAATACAATGTTCATATGGTTGCACCACCATCCAATCCAATCTTAGTACATTACACTATAATGTAATGTCACACTACATTTCGAGATATTGTCTGTTATGGTTGTTGTGATCGCAATTATGTTTGTTGATAGTAGGACTGTATGGAATTTGGATCTACGAAAACTACCTCAATGTATATCACGGAGTTACAAGATTGATTTATTGGTCGAGGTAAAAAAAGTTAAGTGAAATAATACGCATAGTCTCGAATTCGATTTTCACCTCAATAAAAGTTAACACGTCCTCCTTAACATAGTGACATTTAGTATTTACCGTACTGTTTAAAAAAGTAATCAATATCTTACTCATTTCCTTTAACATTTTATAATTATTGCTGTTATATCTTTGATTAAAATCCTCCAAATATACGATCCTATGATTATTAGCTCATCAGCTGTACTAACTTTTATGATTTGGTAGTTGGTGCTTTTAAGAAGTGGAAACGTGAAGAAACATAAAACAAAAGTGATAAAAGTTGAACAAATATACTCCACATCATTGTTTGGATTGTGAGCATGCATTGTTTGACGTACTTTCCTGATCTTCCTCTCATAGTCAACTAGATTATCATCATGAATTTGGGATAACTATGTCTATGTGGAAAACAGATTTTTGCCGATTCTTGTAACACCTACTCACTTCGGACTTTTTTATAAGCAAAAATTCTTTTTTGCACACTTATTAAGGAGTTGACTTTTTATCCTAATTTTATGTGTAATTTTCAATACAATTCCTAAAATGTCTTTTTGTCTATTATGAAATCTAATCATACTTAGATGTAATCATTATTAGTACTATTTCAACATAAATTACTTGTAGAAATGAATAAATGCATGTGTAGGGGTATTGATGGAAAAAAAAATATTAATTAGAGTTGAATTTCATGACTTTTGCTTATATTTAGGGCCAAATTTTTTTGTTGACTTTTGCTTATAAATAAAGTCGGAGTGAGTAAAGTTTTAATTAACTAGTTGAATTTTTTTTGTTAATTAAAATATTGTTGGCATTATCAGTGAATTGGATCTATCAATCATAACGATTAACGAGTGGTGCCAGTATTGTTGTAAAAACTTATAACGATCAACACAAACAGGCATTATTTGTTGTGCTCTTGCATCTTAGAGGCTAAATATATTTTAAAATGAGTAAATATCAAGAATATGATATAATATTACTAGATAGCTAGTACTCGTATTTGGATATGGGTTATGTGCAGTCACAAATCAGTGACACAACTTGTCAACCGTACGATTAAAATCAAACGGCTATGATTTGATAAAAAAAGTTAATATTAAATAAAAATTAAAAGTTATTTTAAACAGAAACCGTCCGATCAAGATCGGACAGTTGTGATGTGATGACTGCAGTCGACTGCATGAAGCAGTGACTGCTTTTAATCCAAATCCCTCGTATTTGATATAGAAATTTCTAAATCAAACCTATATCCTCTCAAAAAAAATAAAAAATCATTGAATCTACCAACTTGAGTTGTTGTCACCAAATTTATTTAAAAATTTATGTTTTATCACCGCAAAATTTCTTTAAACATGGTGCATGAAAGTTTAATTCAGTTGGTAAAAATATTATATTGTATATGTAGAAGACATTGTTGATATTTTAAACATTTTATTTATTCGCTTTTAAGGTAAAATTTGAACAACTATGCTATTTGACAATAAAAAACTTTTTTAATTATTAAATATACGTCTCATAAAAAAACTTTCCCAAACAAATTTGTAGTATGCTCCACTTATTCACAAATTTCTAGTTACTAAACTTTACCAAATAAATTTATTTTACTAGAATTTCATTGATTCCTGTTAAAAAATATTTTGCAAACAAAAAAAAGCATGTACAAAAAATTTGCATAACAATTGGTAAAACTGCAAATTGGATGCCTTATTTATTGTCTAATCAAGAGAAAAGAAACCAATTTGAAATAGAGATAGCATTAAAATGAAACTAATTTACCTTAGGAGGACCAAAATGATCAGATTTGGAGCTAGGACTAGGATTAGGAGCTCTAGAATCTTTATGCTTCATCTGAATCCCATTCTCCTTCAGCAATTTCCCCAGTTTACCACATTTCTTAGAAGCAAACTCCTTCAATACATCTACAAAACCCACCAAAATTAATTAATATATATAATATGTCAAACCTATTAACCATGTACACTCCTCAAATTAGACTTGTTCCATAGTCGGACACATGTCGTATAATTACATTGAATTATATCTTCTATTTATTTTTTTTATTATAATTATTATCAGTATTAACGTGTCAGTGTAGTGTCTTATCCGTGATTTATAACACTGAGACCATATTTTGGCAAACTTATAAATTAATAATAATATTAAGTACTGTTGTTACTTACCTTCAAAACTGATCAAGCGATAAACCTGACCAATAAGCAAAGTATCATCAGGTCTTAAAAGCTTGAGTTGTTTCAATGGAGCACCATTCTCAGATTTCAAAGTAGGAGATGAAACAAGAAGCGCAACATAATGACCAGGATTAGAATTCATAATCTCATTAGCACTAACAGACCAATAAATCCTCTCAATCTTGTTCCCAGGATGATGAAGCAAAACCGTCGCCGCCTCCGCCGCTTGACAATTCCCCATCTTCTTCTAACAATTCCTTCTGAAGTGAGTGAAATAGGTTTATGATAAATAAATAAATAAATAAATTGTTGCGTTTTGAATTGGGTAGTGACGTTTGAAGTTTGAAAGATACGTATTAGAGAGATGATTTATGAGAAATTAAAGAAACTGTGTTACTCTGGTAAATGATGTGATAAAAAACGTGTAGAAGGAAATGAAATTGATTAGTATGATGATGATGATGATGGAGAAAACAGATTACTCTGTTTCTTTAATGAAGATGACGTGACGGTAGCTAGTTCTTACAGATTCACTGACGCACGCTAGATGTGACCAATACTGAACCATGAATTAGGAATACTATAACATGGTGTAGTTAGAAATAGTAGGGGTGAACAGAGAAAAGTATAAGGAGAGAGTGGGTGAGTTTATATTGAGGTGTTCTAGTTAGGCAGAAGTCACTCATATGTAGGTTGGGTCTCCAATGGAACTAATTTTGCTATGATGTGTCTATGCACTATTATAAAATTGATTATGTGAATGTCAAAATAGAGACAAAATATCATTCTAAAATATAAATAAAAAATCAAGAATATTGGTATTATAGTTGAGATCAAAATATAATTTCTATCATAATAAAAATAGTAAAGTCTATGTTAAGTATGGCTCATAGATATATAAGAGGGACACGTTTATCAATTATAATTGAAATTAGGTAGAAGTTTAATATTGTTGCTTATATAATGATATATCTCTACCAATTGAGCTACGTTTATGGAGACCTTATGGTATTCTTAGTAGTGAATACAAACAATTGAAATTTGGTAGAAGTTTAATAGTTTTTATTTTGATCTTGAGACACTATCTTGATCATGTAAACTCAACTTATATTTGATTTTCGTCAAATTGACATTGACAACGTCATCATTTTAGACCCTTGGAAAACGATTAGATAACTACGAAATTCAAATTATTCATCAAAATACACAATGAGCGTCTAATTCTTTTTTTTTTTTTGGGTATAATGAACGTTTAATTCTAAAGGCGGTGTCGATCATATATGTTTTAGACAATTTTTGCATATTGATATATGCAGTGGGTCATATATCAAAGTGGTCCACAATATAAATATAAATTGTCTATATTTAGTATAAAAACTACTCATACGTTTGTACAAAAATAGTACTATTTATGTTTACAAATGTGGTTTTATGTCAATTAAACTCCATCTATATTTGCATCTACTGCATGTGTTTATTTTTTAGTGCGTTGACTAGTTTTGAGAGAATGCAATGTAATTTTACCTAAAATATTAGTAGGATGGTTTGGAATTTGGTCAAAATTCACAAGGAAAGAACTGTTCTAGACTGGGCCTATACATTTGAACAGGCCCAATTACTTGGGTGTCGAGGATGGCTTCCGATTAGGATTTTCCATCCTCCTACGGCTCCAAACACTTCTTACACTTGTTGAAGAAGTAGTAATAACTTTAATAATAATAATTAAGTGTGATAACTTCTTATGTTTACAAAATGAGATTGCAATGGCTTTATATAGCCTTACAATTTGAGTAGTAACCACAGATAATAATAAGGAAATAAATTATAATAACCACTGAAACTTATTCAACTTTTCCTATTATTAAACTTAACTATTTCTATTTATAATAATAATAATAAAGACAAAGTCTTGGTAAAACCAACAAATTCCTCCCCTTAAACTGAAATGTTCATTGAGCATACAGTTTAATTTTCAAGTGGTTGTACTCCCAGTAGCCTCCTAAGTTTCACAAACTGATCAAATTTCAATGGCTTTGTCATAATATTTGCAATTTGTTCTTGTGTTCCATAGAAAACCAACTTTACCACTCCTTGATTTGAAAGATCACGTAAATAATGATATCTGACATCAATATGTTTAGTCCTTCGATGCATCACAGAGTTTTTAGAGAGCTTGATTGATGACTGTTGTCACAACGAATATCAATACATTCACAATTTTCATATCCAATTTGTTCAAGAACCCCTATCATCCAAACACAGCGACAAGCACATGAGGTTACCGCCACATATTCAGCTTCAGTAGAGGATAAGGTAACGATGGCTTGCTTCTTCGAACTCCAACAAACTGCTGCCTCGCTTAGTAGAAACACATACCCTGAAGTACTCTTTCTGTCGTCTACATCTCTTGCATAATCACTGTCAGTATATGCCAAAATCTTCGAGGCAGACCTTCTTCTATAAAATAAACCAAAATCCATATTACCTCTTAAGTATCTCAAGACTCTTTTAGCAATCTGCATGTGTTCCTCCTTTGGATTAGCCATGTAACGTGAAATCAAACACACTACGTACAACATATCTGGGCGTGTAGCTGTAAGATACATTAGACTACCTACCAATTGCTTGTACATAGTTGAATCAACATTTTCTCCACCTTCTCTTGACAACACAGTTCCAGGAACTATTGGATTTTTGACAGGGTTACAATTCCACATATTGAATCTTTCCAAAACTTCTCTTGCATATTTCTTTTGGCATAAGTGAATTCGATTTGCATTTTGACTTACTTCAACTCCAAGGAAGAACCTCATTTTACCAAGGTCTGTCATCTCAAACTCTTTCATCATGGACTGCTTAAATATTGCACACAGTTCTTCATTATTCCCAGTATATATCAAGTCATCAACATAAATACTTACCATGATTATTTTTTCCTCTCTTCTCTTAATGAATAAAGTATGGTCATGTTTACTCTTTGTAAATCTTTCTCGCTGGAAGTAACTATCGATTCTGCTAAACCATGTTCTTGGCGCCTGCTTTAGGCCATATAAGGCTTTATTCAACTTATATACCTTTTCTTCCTCTCCGCGTTTAATGAAGCCCTCAGGTTGATCCACATATACCTCTTCCTTCAATTCTCCATATAAGAATGCACTTTTCACATCCAACTGGTACACATTCCATCCTTTTTGTGCTGCCACCGCCAATAAAATTCGAATCGTGTCCCATCGTGCAACGGGAGCATATACTTCATTATAGTCTACCCCTTCTGTCTGTGTATAACCTTTTGCAACAAGTCGAGCTTTGTACTTATCAACCTTGCCTTCTTCATTCAATTTGGTTTTGTAAATCCATTTCACTCCAATTTTCTTAGCTTGTGTTGATAGATTCACTAAATCCCATGTTTTATTCTTCTCGATGGCATCTATTTCACGTTTCATGGCTTCTATCCATTTTACATCATTCATAGCTTCCTTATAATTTGTGGGATCATCATTTGACATGAATAAAACCATTCCGACCTCTTGTTCTTCTTCAGAGAGACCCTCACCACTTTCATAATCTTGCAGCCTACTAGGTGGTCTTCTCTCTCTTATTGGTCGTTCCTTATGTTGTTGCTCTTTATGTTGTCGTTCCTCATTTTGTAATGTATGCTCATGGTTTCCAGCATTAATCACCTCTGTTTCTATATCTAATTCTTCATCAGAATCCTCCACGTCACTACCATCGTCACCCCAATCAAGAGTAATTTTTCTTTCTACTGAATTTACGTTCCAATTCCATTTTTCCCCTTCTTCAAATATGACATCCCTGCTTACTGTGATTTTCTTTAATATTGGATCATACAACCTGTAAGCCTTTGATTCGTCACTCACTCCAATTAAGATACATTTACGACTTCTATCATCAAGTTTAGTTCTCTTCTGCTCAGGTATATGTACATGTGCAATGGATCCAAACACCCTAAAATAGTCAACTCTAGGTTTCATTCCACTCAATCTTTCTTCTGGTACCATTTCCTTTACTGCTTTGGTAAGACTTCTGTTAATCACATGATTTGTCCACTTCGCAGCTTCTGCCCATAAGGTCTTTGGCATCTCTTTTTCAGTAAGTAAGCAGCGCGCCATATTCATAATTGTTCGATTTCTTCGTTCGGTTACCCCATTTTGTTGTGGTGTGAAAGCAGCTGTTAATTGCCGTTTAATTCCATTCTCTAGGCAGAATTGATTGAACTTGTTTGAGGTGAATTCTCCTCCCCGGTCTGTTCGTAAACAACATATATGATTCTGAGCTTCTTTCTTAACTAGATTCTTGAAGCATTTGAATATCTCAAATGTTTCACCTTTTTCCACAAGGAAATAAATCCAGGTTTTGCGAGAGTAGTCATCTACAAACACTAGCAAATATCTCTTCCCATTATGAGAGATTGGAGTGATTGGACCACACAGATCTGCATGCACCAATTCAAGTTTTTCTGATGCTCTCCAAGTACTTTTCTTTGGTATTTTGTCTCGGTGTTGCTTGCCAATATTACACACTTCACGAACTCCCGCAGTTTCCTTGAACTTTGGTAGGCCCTTCACCATTTGTTTCTTCTGCATATCAACAATGAACTTATGATTTACATGCCCGTACCTTCTATGCCATAGATTCTCCAAGTTTTCCTCCTCAACCTTTAAGCATTTTCGTGGAATTGGTTTTAATGCAGCATGAATCACAAACATCCGAATCATAGTCATGTTGCTGTCTAAAATTTTTCCTCTTTGAGGATGATAAATTTTGCATGCACCTTCTTTTATTATTATTACCAGACGTCTTTCTTGAAGTTGGCCTATACTTAACAAATTGTTGGTTAAGTCAGGTACAAAGTAAACATCACTCACAGTTAGAACGATTCCATTCACTTCAAACCTGACACTTCCTTTTCCCATTACAGACATTCTTGAGTTGTTTCCCAATCTAACAGTACAGCTGAAATATTCATCTAGTTCTACAAACCACCTTTTATTCCCTGTCATGTGATTTGAGCAACCAGAATCAAGAAACCATATCCCTTTGTCTTTAATATCTTGAACTTCATCATGTGCCATTAGGAGTAACTCCTCTTCCTCGTCAAACTCATCATAGTTTGCTTCTTTTTCTATACTTGAACATTCAAATTGGTAGTGTCCTGGTTTTTGACACCGATAACATATAATAGCACTCCTATTTACAAATGGCCTTGCTCTTCCTCGTCCCCTAACATAGTTGTTACCTCCTCTTTGAAAATTGTTTCTTCCTCTCCCACGACCATAACGCGTGCCATGCTCAACTTGCAGAACCTGCTCTTCACTCCGCTTTTCTCTTACCTTTTGTTCATGAACAAGTAGTGAACTTTGCAGCTCATCCACAGTTAGGAGATCAATGTCCTTAGACTCTTCAATTGAGCATACGACAAAGTTGAAGTTTTCTGTCAAGGATCTAAGTATCTTCTCAACGATTTTTACATCGTTCATATTCTCTCCGCAATTACTCATGTCGTTTACTGTTTCCATCACTCTTCCAAAATAATCATTCATTGATTCTCCTGTCTTCATCTCTAAGGTTTCGAATGTTCGTCGAAGCCTCTGCAGCTGCGCACGTTTTACCCTAGTGCTTCCCTTGTACTTGAATTTTATGGATTCCCACAGTTGTTTAGCTGTTTCTTTCTGGGTAATAGTTTTTAAGATGGATTTGTCAATGGCCTGAAATAGATAGTTCTTTGCTTTTAGATCTTTGAGTTTTTCTTCATCCAATGCCTTTTGTTGTGCTGGAGTTATCTCTTCATTCTCCTTTGGTTCCTTTATTCCAGATTCAATAACACTCCAGTACTCTTTTAATCGAAGTAGATTCTCCATGATCAAACTCGAATGATCATAGTCTCCATCAAACTTGGGTACACTTGGTGCGGTGAAATTGCTCGATTCAGCCATTTCACGTCTTTCCGTCACTCTAGTGTTTTTCCTCTCAAACACTACGTCTTTCCGTCACTCTAGTGTTTTTCCTCTCAAACACTCTTGTTTACTCACTATATCAGGCCCCGTGATGGAGCTCTGATACCAAATGAAGAAGTAGTAATAACTTTAATAATAATAATTAAGTGTGATAACTTCTTATGTTTACAAAATGAGATTGCAATGGCTTTATATAGCCTTACAATTTGAGTAGTAACCACAAATAATAATAAGGAAATAAATTATAATAACCACTGAAACTTATTCAACTTTTCCTATTATTAAACTTAACTATTTCTATTTATAATAATAATAATAATAAAGACAAAGTCTTGGTAAAACCAACACTTGTCATATCGAGCATAAGCTCCACCAACTAACAGCCCCGCGCATCGTGTCGAGCACACTTGCTCGTCACATGTGTTCCTCTCGCGAGCACGTTTCCCACGTCTATCCATGCCTATCCTTTACGCGTTTTATGCGTAACGGCTTGATCCAGGTGAAGACTGTAACGGTTTCTCCCGCTTCCACGCAGAAACCTGACAATTATCTTTTTTCGATCGTGCTTTACGGCCCAATAGGATAATCATTGGCTCAATGGTCTCTGCAAATATAAACGTACACTAGTTATGACTATTACAAATTCAAAGAGATGAATACTATTAACATTTTAGTATAATCAAATCTGTAGGGTTTATATTCTAGATACCATAAAGTATGACTCAACTAATCATAATTTTATCTATATTTATCTCAAATGTTATGCTAAACCGTGCACTCAAGACACTTCTTAATTATAAAAAAAAAAGTTAAAGACAATAAATATTAAAGAGATAATTTTCACATTTATATTGTCTTAAATGTTCCAGTTTCAAAATTATTTTTTCTTAGTAATTAACAAGTGTCATGAAACCACTGTTTAGCATTTTCATAATCGCAATTATTTGTCTGCTATATTTTTTTCTTTCAAATAATTTAGTGGCTGAACTTATACACTTTAATTGTAGAAAAATGAATAATCACAAATTCAAATCCAAAATCATGCAAATAACGTCTTTAACATCTACTAACCGAACAATACTTGCATATCATGTTTCTCTAGTATCTTTAAGATTTTGTGTTTTCCTTAGGATTATTATGGACATTATTTGAGCATTGTTTTGTAACTTTGCAAGTGAGCAAATCGACTGAACGTGTAGGTGGCGTTGTTATAATGAATTATTTATTTGACTTAACGTTTGGGTTTGATGTAACTATAAATGATAATAAAATCAAGAGAGAATGGATTAATTAAGTCATTATAAGGGTATGAGAGCCAGCATGCATCCCACGACAGAGCTATATACCTATGCGGGTATGCCCTCTTAGCCACATCAGTAAGTAGTAATACTGTAATAGTACAATCAAAATTAGGGACCCGCCGGATCTGTTTATTTACCTTGCCGTTTTTAACTGAGTTTTAATTTTGAGCTCGACATTTTCAGTTGTCCCGTCCCGCCGAACTTGCTTAAAAAGCGGAGCAGATTGACGGCGGAGTTGGTCGGCCCGCGAGTTTCATAAAAGTATAAAATTTATCTTGTTTTATATTGGTGAATTTGTTTTTTTTTGAGATTTGTAATGTTGGATTTATTTTGAGACTACGTATATTTTTGCAGTGACATTATAATTTTTCATATCTTCTAATTATGTTGAATTTGTTAACTATGTTGTTAGGTGTGTTGATTTAAAGTTGCACTCGTTTTTGATTTGTCTCATGAATTTATTTGTTTATATTTTTTATAAATAATATTAGCATTTTTTTTCAAATAAAGTGTCAAAATAATTTTTTTTATTTGACGGGCCGACCCGCCAACTCGCTTGTCAGCCAATAAACGGGGTGAGCTGTGATTTTAAACTCGGCCACCTAAGTTGGCTCGACTCGTCTCGTCCCATTTTTAGGTGGGCTTTAAGCGGGCTGAGCCTAAATGGGACAGACTTACCCGCTTTGCCACTCTTAATCAAAATAAATGACTGATATCAAATTAATTGTTAGTTCAAATTACTCGACAATTTAGGGATGTCGATGGGTATGGTACTATAGTCCCCATTTCCATACTCGCAGTTTGAAAAAAATATCCGTACCCATCCCCATACCCGCGTGGGTGGCAACTTTTGTCCCTGTACCCATGCCCTATGGGTACCTTAGTACCCATACCCGTACCCGTTACCCGAATTTTTATTAAAAATAAATTGATCAATTATAAAATATCATACCATTTTAATAGAATTTAAAAAAATTCAAAGATTTTAATGTTGATTCATGAAAATTATAAACAAAATTATTAGTAAAATCATGTTAAAGTTCATTTCTCTATTGATATATTTACATTATGTAATAAATAAACATTTTTTTAATTCAAAATGTGTAATAGTATAATAATGTTGTATTTTTTAAAAATAATTATATATATTATTATATAATAATATATTTAAAATAAATAAATATAGGGTCATACTAAACACTGTCCCATGGACATTTATTAAGCATACCAAAAGTAAAAATAAAAGATAAAATTAATATTAATAAAATAATTTTTTACATTCTCGATGGCAGTGCCCTCTGGACACTAGTTAATCATATTAATATTGAATGCACAAATTTCGAGACAGAATTTCTATATTTATATGATTAACTAGTGTCCCCGGGCACTGTTTAACATTTTCCATAAATATATACTACATGGGTATATGGGGTGGGTACTAAAATACCCGTACCCATACCCGCTAAATTTTATGGGTAATTATCCATACACATGCTCGTACCCAAAATGCGGATTTTTACCCTACCCATTGTGAATATTTTTTATGGGTACCCATTGGGTATGAGTAAATTGTCATCCCTACAATAATTTGTTTTGATCGTTTGATTCTTTTCTTGATTATGATCTTTTTTGGGTAGTTAATTATGATATTTAATTATCATTATTATAGCATTTGATTGAAGATAAGATATTAAATGGAAACACTAACATAACTATCGCTGTATTTTGTATCATATTAAATTGGTCAAATAACGGTGTGTGATTTTGATAAATCTATCGGATATTTCCTTTGTTCCAATTTGTTTGAATCATTTGTAAAAAAAAATTGTTCCAAAACACTTGAGTCATTTACAATTTTCTATTTGTATTTTTACTTCTATCTCTGCAGAATTTACTTTTTAGAGTAATCATTATTACACTTAAAAAGTGCATATGGAGTACAAAAGAGTAATTTGGTAAAATGAATAATATTTCTCATTCATTTATATCACTTTCTTAATATGCGTGTTTTGGTCAAATAACTCAAACAAATTAAGACGGAGGGAGTACAAAACATAAAATAATGGACAACTTACATAAAACTCCCCTAAAGTTTGGTGAAACGACACAAACACTCCCTCTAATTTCCAAAAAACACTAACCTCCCCTCATTAATGTGTCAAAAAATTTCGTTAGAAAAATAAATAATAGAGGTTTATATCAGTTTTGTAGTTGTTTCCTTCAAATGAGAGTGATGATTCCTTGTATCTCTCGCTCAACCATTTCTCAAGCTGTGAACCAGACAAAAGAATTAATCAATCCAATATATGAATTGCAGTTCTATTTTTTAATTCATCGATTTGCAGAAAATTCATAAATTAAACAAATTCGAAATTCGACTTATGCTTGATTGACCTTGATACACGACCATGAAGAATAGAAGCAAGTGAAATTTAAAGTGCATTTTATGAGTTTGAGTTTCAATTTAAACATTGGGATTTATCAAGAAGTGAATGAAATGAAGTTGAAGCGGCCAAGTTGGGTTGGAAATGAGTCGAGCTGAGTCGAATTCATCTGAGCTCGACTCGAGTCGCTAGGAATTGATTCAGCTCAAAATTCGGCTCAAGTTTGACACTAACTCTTTTTTTTAGCTCGAGTTCGGCTCGTTTAAAGTTCACGAATAGTTCGGTTC
The DNA here is from genome assembly GCA_954870985.1 of Trifolium fragiferum. Lineage (NCBI taxonomy): Eukaryota > Viridiplantae > Streptophyta > Magnoliopsida > Fabales > Fabaceae > Trifolium > Trifolium fragiferum. The sequence goes on along the minus strand of OX940792.1, from coordinate 44,627,102 downwards.
AGTTCGTTAAGTTCAACTCGTTAAGTCAAGTTAAATGTTTTTAAATTAATATTTTTTGTCAAAATTTCAAAATTTACTCTATAATCTTTTCAACTATTTTTTTTAAAAGAAAAAGCAAATATTAAATTAAAATAAAAGTCATCCCAAGTGAATAATGAATAAACACGTACAAAATTCAAACAGTCATAAACTAATACAAGTAACAAAGTTACAAAGTAAAAACCAACAAAATTGCACAATTAATTTAAAAAGATTTGGATATATATATATATATATATATAATCGAGTTAGTTCATGAGGCAAACGAGTCGAACTATATATAGTTTATGTTCGGCTCATTTATTTAACGAACTTAATTTTTAACTCAAATTCAGCCAATTTGATTCACGAACCAAATTCACGAATTAATTATTAAATCGAGCTTTGAACTATTCACGAGTTGGCTCGGGTCATTGCCGGCCCTATAACCAAGAAACCATATCTGAAGGAGGTGGTGAATGGTTGTGATTTGCTTCCGGAAAGGTTTGGTTTGTTTTGGGAAAGGCCACAGAGAAACCAAATACTCCAGTAATATAATGCCATGTCATTTGGAAAAACTTTCGTTATTTCTTTTGTAGCGAGAAATTGCATTTTCCTTACCACATGTACCAACCACGAATTTCGCTCATTTTTATATTGATATTGATTTGGGACTCTCATTGGATTTGGGAAGCTCATTTTTATATTGCTACATTGTTAGCCATATATTGGACACAAGGTCGGCCCTATCAGGTGTGTAAAGTGAACCACCGCATAGGGTCTCAAATAAATAGAATCTCTAATTTTTATATATGTATTATTTTTTTGCAAAAAAATATTTTTTTTTATGGCCAAAATGACCAAAAATTGTTTCCACAAAAAACAAAGGTGGATTTTCCGTAAAAAAAAATGGTTTCACATAATAAAATAAGGGTCATGCTAACCGGTGCCCTCGAACACTAATTAAAGAAACAAAAAAAAAGTTTTACATATTCTATAAATTTTTAAAAGGTAGAGTACACAATGAAGAGCTCATTAATCATAAATAACTTTTTTTTTTTTTGGTATAAATCCTCTAGTTCCCATAAAAAAGGATCCCGGATGTTAGTTAGTTCATTATTTTGGTATAGTTTGATTGTTTTAGATCCAAATTGAATGATAATTATTCATTGTATTAATTATTTTTATTTAGTCTGATTTTATGTTAGCTTAGTGATGGTATACCTCAATCAAGATACTATGGCCTGTGATCAATTAAATGCCGTGATTAATTGCTATTATAGGTAGGAAATGAATTACGAATCCGCAGAGTCACCTAACGTCAATGCCATTTCCAAACTTATCTCACCATAATAATGCATCAGATTTTGCACTTATGAACAATAATAATAATAATAACCCCAAACATCGTGGACGTTTCTGCTCTTCAAATTTGATTCTTACTTCTAAATTGAACACAATGCCAAATACCAACTTCCCAAATGACGATTGCAAAAAGAAAGAGAGGATGCTCAATTCTAAACTACAATGGTTTTGATGGGTTTCGCATCATCCTTCTCCTACTACTACTTTGTGCATTGTGGTTTAAAAGAAACCAACTCACTACACTCCTTATGGCGCCCACCATGACTACCTTCGAGGTTGTCCCCGACCCACCTGAAAAAACCTTCTACGACGATCCACAACTTAGTTACTCTATTGAGGAACCCTTGAAAGAATGGGACAAAAAGCGAAGCGACTGGCTTCAAATTCACCCCGCATTTGCTTCCGGTGCACGTGATAGGATTCTGCTCCTCACGGGGTCGCAACCATCGCCGTGTAAGAACACCATTGGAGACCATTTGCTGTTAAGGTGTTTCAAGAATAAGGTTGATTATTGTAGGATCCATAACTGTGAGGTGTACTATAACAACCTACACCTGCACCCAAAGATGGACTCATATTGGTCCAAAATTCCAATTATTCGGTCCGCTATGATGGCCCACCCGGAAGTTGAGTGGATTTGGTGGTTGGATGCGGATGCAGTTTTCACGGATATGGAGTTCAAGATTCCGTTGGAGCGTTACAAGGATCACAATCTCGTAGTTCATGGTTGGTCCAACATGGTGTATACCGAAAGTGAGAACAAGAGTTGGACTGGACTTAATGCTGGGTCGCTTCTAATTCGAAACTGTCAATGGTCCATGGACTTGTTACAGGTTTGGGCCCAAATGGGCCCATTATCATCAAACTATGCAAAATGGGGGAAGATCTTAACATCAATATTTAAGGATAAACTCTTTCCATCATCTGATGATCAATCATCTTTGATTTATTTGCTTTCGAGGCAAAGAAGGAAATGGGGTGGGAAGACATATTTGGAGGAAGCATACGATTTGGAAGGTTATTGGATTGCTACATTGGGGAAACTCGAGGGATTAAAAAATAAGTATGATGCAATAGAGAAGGAAGCGAAAGTTTTGAGGAGAAGGCATTCAGAGAAGCTTAGTGTTTGGTATGGTGAGATGAGAGAGCGTTATTTGAGAAAGAGTGAGATGACCGAGAGGAGGCCGTTTGTTAAGCATTTCACGGGGTGTCAACCTTGTAGCGGGGACCATAATCCTGATTATAAGGGGGATGTTTGTTGGAAAGAGATGGAAAAGGCTTTGAATTTTGCTGACAATCAAGTTCTTCGTAATTATGGGTTCGTGAGGAAGGATCTGATGACATCTTCTGTGTATGAAGTTCCGTTCGGATACTTGAGGATTGAGGTGTAGCTAGCTTGTTTTGGTGAAGTACTTAATTTGTTAACTAGAACTAGAATAGGAGAGTGGAATGCAATGTTATTTCAGAGTTCATTACTCTTATTCATTCAATATAATTTTCTACAATTCCAAATCAAATCTGATCCATGATTAAGGATGCAGAACTAATATTACTTTTACTAAGTATCACATGTGCACATTAAACTATATAATATGTTGTTATTATAATTTATAATAGTGTGTGTATGTATGATGGATCGTTAAAAAAAAAAAAGGTATGTATTATGGATTATCACTTACAATTATTTTTGGTCAATTCTGCAAATTTTAAATTACTATGTTCTATTTCCTCTGTTTTTTAATGTCTGGATGCTTGATCTTATTGTTGGGTGCAGGGGAAGAAAATAGAGTTACATTATTAAGGCTTTTAAGTGTACACATAGCAATATTTATAAATACTCATATTTCTCACTTTAAAAATCGGTATTATAAGAATAAGTTAAATCTAATACTGATTGGTATCACAAGAAAAAGTTAAATCTAATAGAAATTGTTTCAACTCAAACCATTTTACTTGACAAAAAAAAAGAATCTAATACAAATTGCGGTTAAGAATTTTTATAACTGCATAATTACAAATTGCTGTTTTGAATTTTCGTAGCGACATAATTTTAAATTTATGTAATTTGTTCAACAATATAAAGTATATTAGTTTTCTCTCTATATCTCTATATTTAAAAAAACCTAAAATAAATTTTATTGGATTCTGAGTTTAAATGTAACCATGAGAAGGGGAAAGCATGAAGGTGTAACAACCTTGAGATGATCTGAGTCTTGAGTTTGTATGTAAACCTTGAGAGTGTTTGGATCAGATATTTAGCATTGAAAATGACCTAAAATTAGATTACAAACATCTTAAGTAAGAACCATTTGATTTTATAACTATTTCTACAAAGCAAGCACAAGTCATAGCATAATTAACTATATTCTTATTATTGTTGTAGTGTATGCTAAGAGAAACTTTTATAAATTAAAATTGTTAAAATATTATCTAGGATTTACTAAACAAATTAAATATTATCCAAGATGTTAGTGATGAGGATTACCCGCCACCTATGAAGTCCCGATACGTCGATATGTAATTTTTTTTTAAAATTCCCAATCTGATACAGCCACGATACATTATTTAAAAATTAAATTTAAAATTAAATATATAAATACACAATATATAAACATGACTAAAATCAACAATATTAATAATTAAAAGCAGAAAATATTTAATCTTATATTAGAATTTTGGGAAAAGCTCAAATGTTTAACAACCTGTTATATAGTAGAATGCCATAGTTTTTCTTTTGAAAAGTAAAAAATTATATTGACAAAGTAAAACCACAAGAAGAGCTAAATATACAAACAAAACAAGTATCGGGTATTGGGACGTATCAGACATGTATCGGGTATTACTTTTTTATTTAAAAATAATGATTTAACAGATACTTTTCCGATACGAGTATCGAGACGTATCGAAAGAGTATCGGGTATTATTTTTTTATTTAAAAATAATGATTTAACCGATACTTTACCGATACGAGTATCGGGACGTATCGAAAGAGTATCGGTATCAAATACGTATCGGACACGATACGTCACCATTTTTTGAGTATCGGGACTTCAGAGCTTGCCACACATACCAAGCTAGCCACACCAGAAAATAGCTTGTCTTCAAAACTAGAAAATCAACCATGAACAACATTGGTTAACAAAACTAGAAAATCAACAATGAACAACATTGGTTAACAAATACAACCTATATAAACAAATTGTTGATAAATGATATTATTTTTACAATTTTATTCTTCAAAAGAGAGAATGGGTTAATGTTTTTTTTAAAAGTATTTGTTACATATTATAAAAAAAATGCACTATAATTAGGGGTATGTTGATAAAATAAGTAATTAATACTCTTGAAAAATTGACAAGGGTCTTATGAAAAGGAATAAAGAAAATTCTCAGAAAAATCTTATATTTAGGAATAAAGGTAGTATTGCAGGGAGTAACCACCAAAACGCACCAAAAATAAATCAACAAAATGAGATGCCGGCTTAATTTCAATTAAGAGAACACTCAACTTTTGTTTCCTCGAAAGAATTGCAATGTATGCAGAAAAATAAGTGTCCATCAAGTTGAAGACAGAAAACCAGACAACACCACTAGCAAATTTTTAAATATCGGTCATTGTAGTGTTAATAATTTTGCGATTTCGGTGTTACGAATATTGTGTTACGGATTGTGGTCATCACGGTGTGGATTAATCCCAACATTGCACAAATCTTATTTAAATTATTTGTACGATCATATATGTATAATAACATATAAATTAGAAAAATGGATTTAACGCAATTACTGCCTTAATACAGTAACTACAAACGGTAATCCGATGACTAAGATTAAAAGTGTGAAAAAATAATGAAATAAATAGATTAGTAGTTGTGTATGTTATTTTTTGACCAAATAGTTGTGTAGGTTATTTAAAACATGAAAGAAAAATGATATTTCAACCCATATTTCCAAATAAAAATACGTCAAATTTACATATACAAATACTTCTTAATTTTTCTAAATATTTTTTATACGCCTCAGAAACCATACTTATAGTGGATAGAATATGATGTCGTATTTTTGTTATTGAAAATGTGTTCAAGTAGACTGGCTGTATCACATGAACATGAAATTAATTTATGTTGATGCTCGTGCACTCTAATTTAGGTGGTTGTTTTGCACCTACGAATTTGTGTTACGTAAGTTATTAGAGATAATTAATTGTTCTTTTTAGACTATTTTGTCCTTTTGACCCGTTTTACTTATTCTCTCGGGTCACATTTATAAGGAAATTTGATTTTTTTGATACATTGAAAAATGGATGTATGTCGTATAATATAAAACACATACTTTCATTTTTCAATGTACCAAAAAAATCAAATTTTCTTCTAAATGTTACCGAAGAAAGTATTTAAAATTTGTAACTTTCAACATTCCTGCTGGCAACAAAGAACTTGCTAGTTGTGCAGCAAAACGTAACAAATCTAAAATCCACGGATCAAGAATTAAAACTTCTAAATTTTTTATTGTTGGCATATCCAAATCCAATGGTGTGAATAAAAATGTATAAAAAAAATATAATACACATTATACCAAAATCATAATCAAAACTGCAGAAAAATTAGTGTCATAATTGAAGGATTATAATATCAACCTATTTGTAAAATGATTTTAAAAATTGACGTTTTTTCTAAAGTAAAAATTGACGTTCATTGTTAATCGGTGTCTCGGTTAGTAAACTAAAAAGGGTATATATTGCATTGAAAAAACATTTTCATATTTTTATAAGGGTTTGTCTAACATGTGTAACATTGCACATATTAAAGTAGTCAACAATAATAATTTTTTATTGAAAACGGCAATTATTTTTTAAAATTTTATTTATTTAATATAAAATGTACGATTTCCAATGCAAATTTACTATTTTAAACATTTTAACATGTGCTACCGCCGTCCAAAAATATAAGACCCTTTTAGGTAAATCACAGAAATTAAGAAAGTTGACTGTGATATTAAATGTTTTGACTACTATTAGTAGGGAGACAATCTTGTTCAAAAAAATTTAGTAGGGAGACAAAAAAAGAACATGCAAATATGACGTAAAAAAATGTAAATATCTTTCATATTTAGCAAATATTGTATTGCGTAAAAAAAAAAGCAAAAATGTCTTAAAAAAAAGCAAATATCTTTTATAGTTTTTTTCATAGCAATATCTTTTATAGTTTTGTATATTTAGCAAATATCAAATAGTATCTTGAATAGTTAGTCAAAAGAAAAAAATCTTGAATATCAAGATTTACTAAATATAAAATATATTTGCTAAATATGATATTTACATATATTCTAATATATTTCCTCAGTTCCAATTTGATTGAGCCAATTTGACCATATACATTTTTTATATATCTTGTTTTGACCATATTTTTCTACTAATTTATAAAAATAAATATTAGCATATAATATGTTGTTGGATTCATCTCGATAAATATTTTCAAATATCAAATTTTATAATTTTTACTATTATACAATTATAAATATTAACTTTCAAAAGTTATACATTATCATGCGTGTTGAAGTCAATTAGCTCAATCAAACTTGGACGAAGGAATAAATTTTTTTTTGACTAAATATTCTAATTCTAATATAGTTTGTAAACTTACCTTCCCAATGTAGAAGACAATTGTCACCATGTCACTTCTTGCATTTATTCCCTTTTTCAATGTACAACTGCTTTTCCTTTATTTCCTCAATTAATAACTGTGCTAATTTATATTTATCGAAACAATACAAAATTAGTCTAGAAAATATAACCCTTTTTTACAGTTACACAAGTGATGAAACACGCACATACTCCCTTCGTCTCAAAACGATTGAGCTAGTTGACTGTTGCACGCATGTCAATGCATAACTTTGACGATTAATATTTTTAATTGTATAATATTAAAAATTATAAAAATTTGATATTTTGAAAATACTCTTTGAGATGAATCCAAGAAGATCTTATATGCTAATATTTATTTTTATTTATTAGTAAAAAAATAAGGTCAAAGTAAAATATACGAATAGTACACTTAGTCAAACTGACTCAATTTTTTCGGAATGGAGGGAGTAGCACACTAAAATCATGCACGTTTTGTTCTTATAAATTGATTCTTATTTCTAAAACACAATGCAAAATACAACTTCAAAAATGACAATTGAAAAAAGAAAGAAAGGATCCTCAATTCCAATCCACAATGGTTTTGGTAGGTTTCCCATCATGGTTCTCCTACTACTGCTTCTTTGTGCATTGTGGTTCAAAAGAAACCAACTCACTACGCTCCTTTTGGGCCACACCACGACCACATATGAGATTGTCCTTGACCCTTTCGAAAAAACTTTCTACGATGATCCACAATTGAGTTACTCCATCGAGAAACCTTTGAAGCAATGGGATAAAAAGCGAAGTGAGTGGCTTCAACTTCATCCTTCCTTTGCCGCCGGTGCACATGACCGAATTCTTCTTGTCACAGGGTCGCAACCATCGCCATGCAAAAATCCCATTGGCGACCATTTGTTGTTAAGGTGTTTCAAGAACAAGGTTGATTATTGTAGGATTCACAACTGCGAGGTGTACTATAACAACCTACACCTGCATCCAAAGATGGACTCTTTTTGGTCCAAACTTCCAATTATCCGTTCCACAATGATGGCCCACCCGGAAGTCGAGTGGATTTGGTGGTTGGATGCGGATGCAATTTTCACAGATATGGAATTTAAGATTCCGTTGGAGCGTTACAAGGATCACAATCTCGTAGTTCACGGTTGGTCAAACATGGTGTATGCTGAAAGTGAGAATATGAGTTGGACTGGGCTTAACGCCGGGTCACTTTTAATTCGTAACTGTCAATGGTCCATGGACTTGTTACATGTTTGGGCCCAAATGGGCCCATCAACGCCAAATTATGAAAAATGGGGGAAGATCTTAACATCAACATTTAAGGATAAGCCCTTTCCGTTGCCTGATGATCAATCATCATTAATTTATTTGCTTTCGAAGCAAAGAAGGAAATGGGGTGGGAAGACATATTTGGAGGAAGCATATGATTTGGAAGGTTATTGGATTGCTTCATTGGGGAAGTTCGAGAGATTAAAAAAAAAGTATAATGAGATAGAGAAGGAAGCAGATGTTCTAAGGAGAAGGCATTCAGAGAAAGTTAGTGTATGGTATGGTGAGATGAGAGAGCGTTATTTGAGAAAGATTGAGAGGAATGAAAGGAGGCCGTTTGTTACGCATTTCACAGGGTGTCAACCGTGTAGCGGAGACCATAATCCTGATTACAAGGGGGATGTTTGTTGGAAAGAAATGCAGAGGGCTTTGAATTTTGCTGATAATCAAATTCTTCGTAATTATGGGTTTATGAGGAAGGATCTTATGACATCTTCTGTGTATGAAGTTCCATTCGGATACCCTAGGATTGAGGCGTAGCTAGCTGGTTTTGGTGAAGGACTTAATAATTTGTTAACTTGAGCTAGAATAGGAGAGTGGAATGTAATGTTATCTCAGTGTTCATTACTCTTATTCATTCAATATAAACTCCTATAATTCCAAATAAGATCTAGTCCATGATTAAGAATACATAACTGGTCTTACTTTTACTAAGTATCACATATTCATATTAAACCATACTATATTAATGTTGTGTTAGAAAAAAAATTGTATGATGAATTATCACTTGTATTGGTGTGGGGTGTTTATGTGTGCGCCTGTTTCCTCTTTTCCTATGGCTGTTGGGGATGCAGGAGTAGTTAATATAGTGTTACTTTTAGTCCAAAAAAAAAATAAAAAATGTACAAACAGCAACATCTTTTGGAAGTGGGGATGGAAAGTGTTCGTATAAAATCTGAACTACAACTCCTACATATATATAATATGAAGTTCCAATCAATTATAATATGGTTCACTTCTTGAGCCTCTATTTTTACATTTGTTATAAATTTAGTCAAAATTAACACATGTTTTTTCCTTTAAAAATGATTTTTTTCACCAAAAAAGGTGATTTATTGCCACAATATTAAATCTAAAGATAAAATATCACTTTTAAGATTATAGTACACTTTTTTTATACCAAAAGTACTAAACACATGAGTTGTAATCAAGATTACTACAACAGTGAAAACAGTGTGCAAAAAGTTCGACTATAAAAGATTATGAAATAAGGGAACCAAAAACTCAATTTAGCTTATTTTTTCATCTCTACATTTTTTTTTAAAACTTTATATGATACAATGAGCCTATTTTTACACAATATATATTAATTTGACCTTAAACACTTAAGTTCCTACATAACCAAGTAAAATGCAGATTCAAAATATTAACTTTGTATTTTTTTTTTTTATTTCTTGTTTAGGTTGTTTATTTAAAAATTTATTTTTTTCTTTACTAAATTATACATTTATTTTTTTTAGTTGAAGTCATTTTGTTACTTAAAACTTCTTTTTTCTTTAAAAATAATAAATTGAGGTGTTGTATTTGTGCTTATAGTAGACTTTCTCTTGTTGCTTCTGCTTGACATTGATGTAATGGGGTGTAGCACCATTTCCTTTGTTCCTTGGCCTTTCTCTTATTTTTCATCATTTATGAAAACAGGTGTTGAGAATATTTCCATAATTACATAATTTTTAAATTTCTGTAATTTATTTAAAAATATAAGTTTATTCATTTTCTTATAGCTATCTATATTTCTAAACTTAAAGTAATAATTATGGTGCACAATTCAAAGTATTTTGGATGAGATGATCTATGCCTATTTAATTAAAAGGTCTTGAGTTTGAACTTAACCTCGAGAACACGGAAGCATAAAAACTCTTGCAAGAAAACTTTGTTGATTATTGTACCCTAGACTTTGATCCGTGTGTTGTACGGATTTTGTACAGTAGTAGATATACGATTTAAATTATTATAATTAAAATTACAAATAAAAAAATAAAATGAAATCAAAATATAAATATATTGAAACTTAAATAGATTTTTAAAATCATTAAATTAAAACTAAAAATATAAAGAGAAATGCAAAAAATTGAAATATAAATGAAACCAATTGATAGAGAAAATCAAGTGGCAATGATAAATGAAAATATTATGTTTTTCAAAAAATAAATAGTTGAACAATTAATTAATGAGTCAAAAATTAGGTGAGAGAATGAGGATGTCATTAAAAGTGAATTAGGAGGGAAAAATTAGAGTTAATTGGTAAGAATAAGTAACGGCAAAATCTTACTTTTTTATATTAATTAAGATTAAGATTAAGATAAGAAAGATGTGGTGGTGTGGTCTAAACATATTCATATTGTGTGACTGCACAAAGTCTCATTCTTACGGAAATAACGTGGGGATGTAGCAAAGGATATTTTTGAAAAAAAATGTGTTGGTGTTGAAAATAATTTAAAATGGGATGGATAATTTTTTCTACTAAATTTTTTGGCTATTTTTTTATTTATTTTTGAATAAAATGTCAAATAGCCCCCTACAATTTCAAAATTCGTCAAATACTCCCATGTAATTTCGAAATAGGCAAATACCCTCTTGCAATTGTAAAATATCAATCAAATACCCCCTTCTAAATGGCGTTACCCTTATTGTTCATGTCTTCTCCTGTTTCGATCACTCCACTGGAGTCACCGTCCCCGCCGATGTCTCTGATGGCTCAGTCGCTGAGTAAATCTTTCGGCTCGAGTTCGATCAACGATATGGCGGCTTCTTTACGTAATTTGCAGCTCGGAAAATTGAAATATATACCTTCTATGCCGGCTAATAGAAACATTTAATTGTGATCAACGAGATGGTGACTTCTATACGTAATCTGCAGCTCGAAAAATTGAAATCTCTCGGCTCGAGTTCGATCAACGAGAATTTATAGTTACATAGGGGAGGTATTTGATTATCATTCTACATTTGCGGAGGAGTTTTTGCCTATTTCTAAATTGTAGAGGGAGCAAGCACCAAAAAAATAAAATAAAATAAAATAAAATAGAGGGAGCATATTTGATTTCACAATTAATTTATTATCTAGAATTTACTACACCATGAGACAAATTAAAGAATTATACGTTGATAATCAATAATAAATATTTATAAAATTTTGGTCAAGAACATATTATGATTTTACCAATAAAAAACTAGTATTAAAAGAATTAAAAATATTATTTTCTAAATTTTAAATGACACCTAAAATCTCAAAAATGGTCCATAATTTTACAAAACTCAAATAATTAGTCTCTATATCATAAAAAAAGAGAAAAAAAACATGTATAGTGCACACAAAGCAAATTGTTCCTTGTACGAATTCACATAATTTTAATTAATAGAACACTCAACTTTTGATTCTAAAAAATATAAAAGAAATACTCAACTTTTGATTTTTGTTTTTTTTTTTTTTTTAAAAAGACACTCAACTTTTATATCCTTGACTATATAAAAAAAAACTTTTATATCCTTGAGAAAATTGAAATGCATGTAGAAAATATATAAGCGTTCTTCAAGTTGAATACACAAAACCCAAACAAAGCATCACCGCTTCCTAATTGTGTAATATTTTACTTGAAACATGAAATGTATGTTCATAAATTATAGGAAAATCAGTGTTATAAACAATACTAACCTATTTGTAAAATGGTTCAACAAATAAATATACATAGAAAACGAATTAGGAAACTTGGAGGGAGCATATGATGTTGTGGCTCTATCTCTATGAGTCTATGATACATTTGAATGAATTTGGGGACACATATGTTACCTTATAATCTTCCCCAACACATAACACAACTGCCACCAAAAATCATTGTCTCTAACTCTCTCCTTTCCAAATTTAGAACTACCTTTACTTAATTCCTTCAATCAATTAACAATCATGCTAATTTACATTTATCAAAAAACACAAAATCAGTTCAAAGAACACGACACTTCTGTATAGTGATCAAGAAGCACATAGCTAGCACATATTCATACGCTACCCAACAAAAAAAACCACTCTTAAAAATGGCACCACAAGATCTCATTAACATTCACACAAACATAATTCACACCCATGGCGAAGTTCGGTTCCAAGAACAAATCCTCCATCTGTGCCTCAAACGGTTGCATCTTCATCGGAGGAGCATTGTCAGCTCTTCTTTTAATATGGGGTCTCTCTTCTTTTATCAATCCTATTCCAAATTCCAACCCCAAATTTAACTCCATCGCCACCAATCTCAAATCCTTAAACTTTACCACAAACTACAGCTTCACTCCCAATTTGTTACATGATCCATTGGATAAAACTTTCTATGATGATCCAGAAACATGTTACACCATGGACAAACCAATGAAAAATTGGGATGAGAAGCGTAAAGAGTGGCTACTACATCATCCATCATTTGTTGCTGGAGCTGACCAAAAGATACTTGTAATAACAGGTTCGCAGCCAACAAAGTGTGATAACCCTATCGGCGATCACCTTTTACTACGGTTCTTTAAAAACAAAGTTGATTATTGTCGTTTACACAACCACGACATAATCTACAACAACGCGTTGTTGCACCCTAAAATGAACTCTTATTGGGCCAAGTATCCTATGGTTCGGGCCGCAATGTTGGCTCATCCAGAAGTTGAGTGGATATGGTGGGTTGACTCGGATGCAGTCTTCACTGACATGGAGTTCAAATTGCCATTAAACAGTTACAAGGATCACAATCTTGTAATCCACGGTTGGGAAGATTTGATTAAGAAAGATCATAGTTGGACAGGGCTAAACGCCGGTGTTTTCTTGATGCGGAATTGTCAGTGGTCGTTGGACTTTATGGATGTTTGGGCCAGTATGGGACCAAATAGCCCAGAATACGAGAAATGGGGGGAGAGGTTGATGGCTACTTTCAAGACAAAGGTGGTACCTGATTCAGACGATCAAACAGCGCTTGCTTACTTAATCGCAATGGGAGAGGAGAAGTGGACAAGCAAGATCTTTTTAGAGGACGGGTTTTATTTCGAAGGTTATTGGTTGGAGATTTCGAAAATGTATGATAAAATGACGAAAAAATACGATGAGACAGAAAAAAGGGTGGAAGGATTGAGGAGGAGGCATGCAGAGAAGGTTAGTGAACATTATGGTGAAATGAGGGAGAAGTATGTTAAGGATTTAGGAGAATTGAGGAGACCCTTTATTACACATTTTACAGGGTGTCAACCTTGTAATGGTCACCATAATCCAATGTACGCAGCTGATGATTGTTGGGATGGTATGGAAAGGGCTCTTAATTTTGCTGATAATCAAGTGTTGCACACATTTGGTTTCATTCATCCAAATCTGTTGGATAAGTCTGTTTCTCCATTACCCTTTGGATACCCTGCTGCATCTGCATAATTATATGATTATATTATAATAACTTGCAGAGGCAAGTACTATTAGTAATAATAATCGTTGTAATGACAATGATTCTTCTGTCTATTATAATGAAAATAATGAATTTGATGATGATATTAGTAAGTAATAAAAGTACTTATTTGATTATTTCATCTAATCATTATGTTGATCACAGATATTTGTTATTTATATACACCATATGACAAAGAAACAATTGTATCTTTGATTTCCATTTGAAGTGATTTAGCTTTTATGTGATCACTTTTTCTAATAAAAGATATAGAACTTGTGTCAAAAAAAGAAAAAAAAGAAGATACAGAACCTTCAAAATTACATAAATGTTCATTGATTTGCTCATATGAGAGACATTCATTTTGCATTGAATAGTCCCATAATGCATCAAATTAAATATGATCTTCAAAATTATGTTCAATTTCTTAACAAAATATTACCGATTGTTAGTTGCTTCAGTGGTGATTGACGCTGAATTTGATAGGGAGCACCACGGTTTGATCCTACCAACTGCGATCAGGAGGGGGTTGGAACCACGTGATATCAGAACTGACCACCGAACTAGATTAAACTGGTGGTGAAAGTCAAAATTTAAAAAAATTAAAAATATCATGATATTATCAAGAACACTAGATCAAATACCGCGAATCTCTTCTAACTTAATAAAAGTCATGAATTTGATTCATGACTTGGGCATGCAAATGTTAAAACTCTTAATAAGTTTTCCACCTATATAGATCCCACAAGGGTGCTCAAAAGATTGATCTTTGCAATTGCGTGGAAAAAATATCCTATTTATGCAAAAAAAATAAAAAAAATAAATGATGTTCACTGCCGTAATAAAAGGACTATATTAGCCATTCATTCTTTTAGTTTCAAGAGTAAAGTGCCATAGATAAACTTAAGCCTTGTTTTTAATTTTGCAAGGATATAAATCAACTTTTTTTTGCAAGAATCAAAATTAATTAGTCATATTTACAGGGATCAAAATCATATTTAAACTTTTTTAAAATGTTAACTAGTGTTGTTAGGGTATATTGTTTAAAGAATAAAATATGATAAAGTTATTCTTAAAATTTCAATATATAAAATGTTATTTCGACACTTTTTTTATTATTTTTGTTTTCTTAACTAGTTCACTAGCTACTCTATAAAAATAGAAAAGAAAAGAGAGACACTAGTTAATATATATAACCCTTCCTATCAAATATATATATAAATTTTCTTAGCATCATATGATATTCTATTCGCCTCTATATACAAATAAAAAAAATAACAATTAAAGTAATATTGGGTCCCCGTGAGCATAGCTCAATTGATAGGGACATTGCAAATTATTGCAGGGACCGAGATTCGAACCCTGATATTCCCATTTATTCGCCTTTAAAGGTGAAATTCTAGCCACTGGGTTATTTGACAAAAAAAAAAAAGTAATATTGGAATCTTTAAGTGATAATTTTATGGCGGTAGCAAATTATTTAACTAATTGTGATATTTATAATAGGATAAAGGAAGTAATTTATAATAAGGTCAACAAAAAATAAGTCACAAGTATCTAAATTTTAATTTATTCCTCTATAAAAAAGATTTCGAAAAGTTTTAGTTTCCAAATATTTTTTCTAAGGATTTTTAGTTCATACTTTTAAATCAATTGATGGGTGCTCTTCACAATTTGTGTATGAGTGTTTGATATATTGATAGGCATATCAAATTTTTATTTTCCCCTTCATAATTTAATTAAAGCTTTATAAAATTATTTACCAAACAACTTTTTTTTTGACAAACCAAACAACTTTTAACTTAAAATACTTTAAATTGAATTTTTTTTACCAAACAACTTTAAATTTAATTTTAAAATTCTTACTTTTAACTTTGTGTTAAAGCTAACGTGTATACTTTTATTAAAATAAAAAATTAACTTTTAGACCGTAAAAAAATCTGACCAAATGGACCTTAGTCAAACCATACAATTATATTCCGGAGAAACTTTAATTACTTTATTTTTTACTCAAAAACAACAATGTTCATTCATTCATTTCTTCAAATTCATAAGGAATACATCAATCAAAATCATTATATATTAATTTCGCTAAGAACTCATAAGGTTGAATCTGCAAACAGACTCACAACATCTGAGTTAATAGTATAAAACGACCTAATGTCTATGACAATGTCTACGATTGATATGACAAACTTCAAGTGTCCGAAATAATCATGTATTCGGATCAGCAACGTTGATGATGCTAAAGTAATTGAATCTGCATTGAAATTGGATCGAAACAAACCTGCAAATCTAAACAAAAAAAAAACGTACAAAGACAAGACAAACACCGTACAAAGATGGGACAAACACCGTACTAAGACGAGACAAAAAAAAACAAAAACTCCGCACTAAGACAAAATTAAAACAACACCAAATAAAAAATCTCGAAAGAAAAACTCGAATAAAACCCAGAAAATATGTAGATATCACTTATTTAAATAAAAAGAAATAAAAACAATCAAAAGGGATGAATTTTGGATCAAAATTGATCCTTAGCCACCCGTCTAATCGATAAACAAGAAAAAATCAACAAAAAATAGATGATGATGTGGTACTCAAAAGGTGAGATGCTCTCTAATATGTGGCAACAAAGTGTAGTGATATTTATTTGACTGCCATATATGAAGCTTAGATGGCTCTAATTAAGAATTGACTTAAAAAAAGATTAATTTTAAGATAAGATTAAGATAGAGACTAGAATAAAGATAATAAAGATACTATATGATTATGATAAGATAATAAGTTTGAGATAAAATTACTATTGAGTGCAATCTTAGATAAGAATAAAATAAAGATTTGTTTTACTAAATAAAAATAGATATTAGTCTTAAGATTATATTTTGAATAACTTAATTCAAAATTTATTAATTGTAACACATTTTTTGAGATAAATAATAAAAATATATTTATATATTGGGGGCATTGGGCCTTAAAATTATAGGGGTTTCAACTCAAAATTTTAAAACCCTCAATATTGTTAATATTCATAAAATATCAGATGTGTCTCAATAGATTAAATGATGTCATCCTTTAAGATTTTGTCATATGTTGATTATTGCATTTCTTGTGTAAACTTTTCTTACTAAAGAGCAATGCTCAACATAAATTCAATAAGATATAATGTAATTGTTTTCAATTCTTGCCTTCTTCGCACACATTTGGCTAATAGCAAGCAACAATAACACTGCTCTTGTTATAAGATAAAACCAACCAATTGCGATATTATATGAAATTAAAACAACATTTACTTTGGTGAAACAACAATTAAGTTTATTGAAATTGTAAATATTAGAATCACCGATAATCCAATATGTTAGACCAAATCATTCTTTTCCTAATCACATGTTATGGGATTTGAGATTCTTGATGAAGTAAACTACAAACGATAATCCAATATGTTAGACGAAATCTTTCTTTTCCTAATCACGTGTTATGGGATTTGAGATTCTCGATGAAGTAAAGTACAAACGATAATCCAATATGTTAGACCAAATCTCTCTTTTCCTAATCACGTGTTATGAGATTTGAAATTCTCGATGAAGTAAACTACAAATGATTGAGCTTATGTCAGAGTGATGGCAAAGGAGACCCCCCCCCCCTACTCTTTCTCTCTCTGCATACGCAACATATCAACCCATTAATGTTATTAAAAGAAAATTCACAATTAATTGTAACTCACAAAATATTAGAACACTTATCACATATGTGAGACTAAGATTGATCGAGACCCCAAACTAAAGAGAAAAATGTCATGATTTGCAATTCTTTTTTTCTAAATGGAGAAGAAAAAAATATTATTATTATTAGTAACAATAACACTAAAGACGATTTTACAAATCATAACATATGAAATTTAATTAAACTTTGTCCTTAAATTTATTAACCTGAGAAATTGTAAACACTAAATACAAATAAAGAGACCACAAACTCATTTTCTTACACCCTTTTTGAAGTTCTTCTATATACACATGATCAATTAAAACATAGTTGATCCCGTGCGAATATTACAACTTCTGCTTTGCGAATAAAGAAGGGGCTTGATGGTGATATCATCACGATCATCCCCAAACTCATGTTCCTCATCATCTTCTTCTATCCTTTCCATTTCAAGACTACGGCTCCTCTGAGGAGGCACTTTCACAGCTTTCTCCGCATCCAATCCAACGCCATTTCCACCTGATATGATTCTACTTGATGCAGTCCTTACGAGCTCCTTGAAATCATCGTCACTTACCTTAAAAGTTGCAGCATTAGCGCTGAAGCTTCTAGGACATGATCCCATGACCATGGTTGCATGATCCACACAGGCCAAGTCATGAGAACATTGGATCATGCCACGGACATACACATCCCTTACCTTTCCCAACAACCTTAAAGGTACCTTCATGTAGCTCCCAAACTTGCTTCCTCTGTTGTTTTGTTTCTTTGTCATGTTGCAATTATACTTCAAATTATCGAACTATACATCCCCCTTTATATATTTTTTTGGTCAAAAAATTAGTATTGTCATCATATGTAAAGTAAATATCTTGACCAAAAAATAAATACAGCTTTTAAAAATAAGAAAATTATACGTGATTATCCATTCTATTGAAATATTTCCATATAAAATTTTACTAAAATAAATTTACTAAAATAGTAATGTATATACAGACCAAAAATTATATTCATGCATATTTTAATTATCATATTTATTATATTAATTCTTTTATTAAAAAAATATATTCATGAATTTAAATAATGATTCACCATATTGTGAGAGTATAGCCCATTTCATAGAACTCGGTCATATTGCGTCAAAAAAAAAAAAATACTATTATATCCTCTAAAGTAATTTTTGAATGTGATAATTTTACATCCGTATATTCATCTAAATTCCTGCTCAATTAACTTTGTTTGTTTTTTCAATTTTTACAAGAGTAATTAAAATAAGATAATGCTAATAAGGGCTTTTAGAACACTCTTTAAACATCTTAAATATTGTAGTCAGTTTTTATGAAATTTTTATAAAATGCGTGAAGTTAATGCATTGAGAATTAAAATGTTTAACTTTTAGAATAAGAGTTTAATTATTATGCACTATCAGTGTAAAATTATTTTACGCATATATCCAATAATATGTTGTAACATCAATTAATGAATGTGATACGTTATGTATTTTAAAATACAATACATGATGTGTCAATATATTATTTGATTCTTGTGTAAAATAATATTACACCAACAATGTGTATAAATTAGATTCTTAAAAGAAATAATTTTTTGAAATTGAATGCTTAAAGAGTGCCATGAGACATTCATTAGCATTTTCTTTAAAATAATTATAAGTATGAAGATTCTATCATTGATAAATAACGACCGATCACTGTTAGAAATATGAAGGACATATAAGCCGCTTCTCCCCTTCTAACCAAATTTTCTTTATATTAGGGTGTAGATGAGCCGGATTGAGTTGGATTTAGATAAAACCTAAACCTAAACCATATAAGGTATTCCAGATTGAGTTGAGTAACTATCCACTTTAATTTTGGACCGAGTTGGATAAACCC
The DNA here is from genome assembly GCA_954870985.1 of Trifolium fragiferum. Taxonomy (NCBI): domain Eukaryota; kingdom Viridiplantae; phylum Streptophyta; class Magnoliopsida; order Fabales; family Fabaceae; genus Trifolium; species Trifolium fragiferum. Next base: position 44,607,760 of record OX940792.1, on the reverse strand, counting down.
ACTCATTTTCGGGTTGGTTGTGTGGGTTAACTAAATTTTATTTTTTTAATTTTGTTAATATTAAATGACAAATCATCATTTTTTTAATAAAAATATAACTATTTTATTTTCTTAAAAATAGTGTAGCATAATTTCACAACTTTTTTAGCATCATAAAATGATAACATGATCATCATATTTTTTTTCTTCATAAAAATTTCTATTTTCAAATAATGAACTTTTTTAGCACCATTACTTTTAAATGACAAAAAAGTCGAAGAGTAAAGACTCGAAGGAGATGATCAAAAAATGCGTTAAAATTGATATACAGAAGAGTAATGTGTTTGCCGTTTGGAATAACCCATATACACCCCTACTTTATACCACTTGCTTACGATTATGTTTGCAAGTTGGGAGGGGAGGAGATGGTTTTAAAAAAAATAAGGAACAAGTGGAAGTAATAGAGAAGTTTGGATGTGGACAAATTTAAAAGGTTCATTATTTTCGGCATTAGTAGCTATTTAATATATGTTTGCTGTGCAGATCATAACTTGAGCTCCGGGTATCAGATTGAGGCGCGGGAATATGCGTTGGAAAGCTAAGAGACAGAGCTACAAGTTTAATGTTGAGTGGAAGAGCTGTTTCAGAGTGAAAAAGTTTCTAATAATTCGATGAAGTTTCAGACTTCATTTAGATTAAATAATTTTGGCCCAAAACTTGTAATATAACAGCCCGTGACCTTTGGATTTCATTTTTTCTCTTTACTTAAACTCAAAATCAGAATGGATGGTCACTCTCTCTGCACTATTCACGAAAATTACAAAAGAAAAACACTCACAATTTCTATGGAGAGCTAATTTCTCAAGGATTAATCTACCGTAACCGTATCTCCGTTAACTTTGAGGTTATTATAATTTTCAAGCAATTTCAATTCCTTTTCAATTCTATCTATAATTCTGATTGCTTTAATCAGTTGCTATTGTTTGCTTAATTCAATTGCATATTTTATAGACCATGATTGATTTATTTCGAGTGGTGTATGTTCTGTTAATCGTAACCACGTTTGCTTAATTCTTGTTTGCGTAATCTGTTTGCTTAATCCGGATTTAGGAACATATATCATATATTAGTTTCAATCACGCTTCCTGTTGTTACTATAATCGAAAGGGAATGGAATTCGTTTAGGGACTTGGGAATTATGTGATAAATGATTAGTTGGAGAGCGAAACAGGAGATTAATCGTTTATTTTATAATCACTTATTTTTAATCGCTATTTATTTGAAACCAAAAATCCCCCCATAATTTACTGTATTTCTTATTGATTCTAATATTGGTGAGTTGATCGTGAGTCCTTGTGAAACGATACTCAAGTGTCGCTTTTCCTAAACTACATTTTTTTTAAAACTCATTTTTGACCCGCGTGCGACAGCAGAACACACTACTTTAATGAAGTTTATTTATACGATGATTGGGGTCTAACCAAAGTTAATTGTTTTTTTTTAATAAGAAAAATTTAGGATAAGGAGACCCTGCCTTAGTTTAAGACACATCAATCCTTCTGAGAGCACTTATGTAGCTGGCCTCTAATGACTAGAAAGTTTATTCTTAAGGTGGATAAATGAAATGATCGGAGTTTGAATTCCGGTTTTCTGTATATATAATGTAATATCTTTGTCAATTGAGCTGAGTTCAGGATATGAAACATTTTGTTTTATTATTTGTGATTTAAATTCAATTTGGAATTTGATTAACAAAAATCAATTTAGAATATTCACATGTTAAGAAGCAAATATAAATTTCACTATAAATGTAAATGTTGACAATTCTATGTGATTTACTAGTTGTAGTAATTTTAATTAACAAATTAATAAACTGTAAGGTTTTTTAACTTTTAATATGTAACAGTTTTGATTTTCCAGCTTTATAATTTCTCACATACAATTTGCTTAAAGCAAGCAACACCTACCTCGGAAATCATATGTTTAAAGCTAATTAGATCAAGGCACCATAACTAAAGAGAAACAATATATGTCATGATTAATTTTACACACATTAAAAAGTAATACAGGTATGATATTTTTTTTTCCATAGGAATACATGTATGATATTGATAAATAACACCAATAATAATAACATTAATATTTATTATCAACAAAGTAAAAGGATATACAACAATGTAATTTCACTTTTTTTAAGTTCTATTGTTATAAACATGATCAATTAAAACATACCTTATTAACGTCCATGTTATGTGAAGTAAATAATAAGAGTTTGACTTTATAATTTCAAGAGACAAAATTCAATTCTATATTAAATAATTGTAAAACAAACAACAATGTTTTTTTTTTTTTTATTTTTTATATTACTATTAAAACATACTTGTTCCCCTGCGAGTAGCACAACTTCTACTTCTTGAATAAAGAAGGGGCTTAACCTTGATATCATCATTATCTTCAAATTCACATACTTTGTCTTCTTCAATCCTTCCAATTCCAACACTGCTACTCCGAGGCATCTTCGCCGCTTCCGCACCCAACTCAACACGATTATCGTCTCTTACCTTAAGCGACGCAGCCCTCACGAGTTCCTGGAAATCATCATTGCTTGTGGTAGATGTTGTAGAGTTAACACTGAAGCTCCTAGGAAGGGAGTAAAACTGGGTGGGACATCCCATGGTTGCATGATCTACATAGGCTAAGTCTTGAGAACATTGGATCATGCCATGAACGTACATGTCCCTTACCTTTTTTAGGATCCTTAAAGGTGCCTTCATGTACCTGGAGAGTTTGCTTCCTTTGCTGCTATCTTTCTTTGTCATGTTTCAAGATTGCTTCAAATGATTGCAACTAGCTAGAGCCTAGAGGGCCCTTTATATTTATATATAGATATAGATAAAGAAAATAGACAGCTTATGCACCTCTAATACACCACTATATGTCTTCAACTTAAATATTTTTGCAAGTAACCACTCGTTTTAATGCTTGAAAGTGACATGTGGTGTCAACATGTCCATTAAAGAAGATAAATGATTTAATTTCCTTAAAACTTACTCCAATTAGTCATTTTGATTTTTTCTTTTTTGTCTTAGATAAAATGGCAAGGACAAGGAATTAAAAGTCAGAAGAAAAAAAATAAATAGAATAAAAAAGATAGAAAATTATAATTCACACACACAACTACGAAATTATATTTCAGATTCAAATCTGAATAAATATGGCTGGTCTAATAAATAATATTTGTAAGTTAGCTTGACATTTATTTATCACTATTTTTGTCACAACATACGTTTATTTAACACACTCATTTACTTTTAGTGTTATAACACGTTATCATTAAAATGCCTCAATGTTATAACTTATTGTTAATAAAATCTCTAAAATTTCTGTCAAAAAAAATAATAAATAAGATAAATGACCAAATTGTTACAAATAAAAGATAAATGATCAAAGTGTTACCAAAAATTAAAATAAAGGACCTGGAGTGTAATTTTGCCTATATTATTATTATTATTATTATTATTATTATTATTATTATTATTATTTATTTTCTATTAAAATTGATTTAAAAATTATATTAGATTTGATTTAAAGTTTCAATTACCACTACTAGAAAAATCTTAAATATCGATGGACAAAATCTGTCTCTAAAATGCAAATATTCCGTCACTAAGCAGGCTAGAGACAGATTTAATCCCGTCGGTAATTTTCTCGTTTCTAAACTATTAGAGACGGACAAAATCTATCTCTAAAATGAAAATATATGTCTCTAAAATAAAAATATTTGTCTCTAACTGCTTTTTCTGTCTCTAATTTCATCTCTATTAGAGAAGAAATATATTCTGTCTCTAAATTCCGTCGGTATTTCAACTTTTTCTAATAGTGTACGATTAGATCAAAGAATATTTAAATTTGAAATGAGGATTAAATATAATTATATGGTTAGGTAAGAAAGATAAAATGTAAATGAAATGTTTTAAATAAAGGATAAATTTGAAAGAAAATAGTACACTAAGACTAACCATTGATTCGCGAATCAGAAAAAATATAAGAAATGATTCTCTCCATTGGAGAAAAACTTGAGGAAATTAAATAATGTATGTTTTTAGACCATTAGAAAGAAATGGAAAAAAGTTGGTCAATATTTAAGATATAACAATTAAAAAAATTTGAGAGAAAAAAATTGAAAGGATTCTCTCTCGAAAAATATGAAGAAGTCTAATAAAGAATAAAAAAATACAATATTAAAAAAAAATGCAATTAAGTAATTTAGATATTAGGAAAATGTACCATGATATTATTACTTGGGCTTTACTTTTATTATTGTTTAGTTATTGGGCTTTTAGCATTTTTAGGCCTTTTAAGTTTATTACCCATTATTATCACTAGATATATATAGTCCTTGAGGTATTAAAAGGGAACCCCTTACCAAAAAATAGGGAATAAATGAAATGACTAAAATTTATGTTTCATTTCTTAGTTATTTTTAATGTCTTTTTTATAGTTTCTGTGTAGAACCCTAGTTTCACATCTTGATATCCTTTACAGCCTATCAAAGTCATTCTATTGTCCTTCAATTTAATTCTATCGAAAAGATAATAACCAAAATAGAAAAATAATGACTACAAGAAATATGATTTTTTTCAACAACTTTTTTCGTTAAAAGTTGTTACAAGTTGCTGGCAAAACAACCAAAGGTAATTTTGCCAGCGACTTGTAACAAAAAAAGTTGTTGCTAAAAATCATATTTCTTTTAGCGAATAATCTTCAATATCAATGAGCGAACAATAAAAGTACATTGACTCAAATTCAAAATTCTTCTTTTAGAACTTCTACGGGTTGAATATCTAAGGTTTAGTTTTTATAGAGAAAGGAGGCAGCTCTAGGGTTTCTAAATAATAACCAAAGAGACTGTTATAAAGGTTATGAGAGTGTTTTTTTTTTTTTTTTACATTAAAAAACTCAATGAATTTCATTAATCAAAAGGTTATCAATATAATGAGAAATCGACTCAAAAAGACATCGACTAGTCCTAGAATAAGCCACTTGATAAGTGTCAAAAAGTAGTTAAATTCACTTTACATTTAAGGCACTTTTGTTACTTGTTTTGCAAGTTATTATGGGAAAAGCCGAGAGAAATTGTATAATTGCCCTATTACGCTTTTTATATCTTACTCCATCCATTTGTGCAGGAATTTAAAGTCAAGACACAAAGCAAAGAAGAAAAACAAAGAAAACATTCAAGGTTACTCGCCATGGCCAGCACTAAGGCGAGCTCAAGACGAGCAAATGGCAGAGAGCATCAAAGTTTACTCGCCATCAACACGCCATGGCAAGTGGAAGGCGAGACAGCTCGCCATGGCGAGTGGATTACTCGCGAGGCGAGCGTAGGCGGCCAAAGATCGTCAGCGCTGACGTGGCAGAAACCCAATGGCAAAGTAACATCAACTCGCCATGGCGAGTAAGCAACTGGCCAAGGCGAGTTCATCAGATCAGAACATTATAAAAGGGGACTTCAATCATTTTTTAGGATATCTTGTAATATTTTTAGACAGAAGTTAGAGCAATTTAGAGAGAGAAACAGAGAGTGAGAGTGATAGAAGGTGGATTCTTCCTTATTTGTGGAGAAATCACAAGTTTGTGTATGAATTCTCTTTTCCTATTTCAATCTTGCAAGGCTACCATGACAATGAGTAGCTAATTCTCCATTGTTGGGATTAGAGGTACTTGATCAAGCTAAACATGTAATCTTTTGATCTTTAATATATGATTCTAGCATTTAATTTGATATTGATATTATTCTTGCACTTTATGTTTATGTTTGATTTAAATTGTTATTGAAAAATACTTTTAAATCTTGATCTAGAATAATTATCTATCAAAACATAAATCCTAGACATGGGGTTGAAGGTGTGAAAACACAAGAAGGGGGGTTGAATTGTGTTTTGAGTAGTTTTAAAAACTTCTTCTAAGTTTTGCAACTTATCAGAATTAGCAGCGGAAAGGCTTATAACACAATCAACTTCTGGTAATGGTGAAAGTAAAACAGAGCAAGGATGAAAATAAAACAGAGCAGAGAAAGAAAAGATGAACACACAAGATTTATACTGGTTCCTCTCACAAACCGAGAGTAGTCCAGTCCCCTTGCACTTTCAAGGGATTTCACTATAATCATACAAGATTACAATTGTTCAAGCCAACTGCAAGAGACTTCCTTTGCTCAAGTAACACAATACAAGAGACTTCCAATGCTCAAGCTCACAAGCAAGAGACTTCTAACACAAATAGAAAATACAATGTTTGAACAACTGATAAACAATATCAGAGTTCTTAGAACAAAATAATACAACTTTGAAAACAAGACTTTTCTTAGAATTCTTGAAAAGAAAACTAAGGTTCAACAACTGACTAGTCAGAAGTTAAAAACTGTTTGTCTTGAATTTTGATATAATCTCAAGTTGTATCTTAAGCTAAAAATTGCTCTTAGAAATTCAGCAGTATAACAACACTTTTGTTCTACGTGAGTGTGTTGTCACGTCTTCAAATTCTTCTTCCTTTTATAGATGATGTTGGAGCGTCTTGAATTTGAGCGGACAAAGATGAAAACAGCTACATAGTACTGTACTAATATTTTCATTTGAAATGTGCTTATTCAAATCAAGTAAAGATCAAAATCTGAGTCTTGATTTCGAATATTCGCCCATATCAGGAAAATAAAGATAGTACAATAGTACAAACGTCATTATTATGAGGATAACGGTTTTCAAAGAGATTTCTTCGCCTCTTCAGATTTTGCCAAATAGATGATAGTCGTTATTGAGAATAGAATGTTCTTCTGGCAAACTCTGCTGTTTCATCGTCATCAGAATCTTGAGATATGAGTTCTGCTTCTGATGAGTATAACTTCTGGTTGACTTTGACTTGGCAACTTCTGGTGACCACAACTTCTGGTGTCATTCTCAGAACTTGCTCTTTCCCAACTTCTGGGGGCGCTTCTTAGCATAGCAACCAAAACTTTAATTTCTAGTGTATATAAAATTTTAACTTATATACCTGCACACTAGAGTAAATTATCAGTACTCCCTATTGTATATTAATACTATTGTTATCATCAAAACTAACCAACTTTGTTCCAACAGGGGTTTATGTCTTGATAATCACTTTTGAGTATCTAAGCTTCATGCTTTCATATCCTTTAATAGATGGAGAAATCGTCAATTAAACGATATGATCGACTATTGGATCGTTTGATAGTTTGGGAAATCGACGATCAAACGATGCAATAGAACTCACAATATTATTTAGACATAAATAATATTGTCGAAAGATACGTGATAATATCAATTAAAAGCTAGAATTCGTATATGTGGTTATTAGAATACATGTGATGCTTGATCAACGAACTCTAATCCTAACAAGTTTTAAACCGTATTACTTTCGTATTCTATTATCGCATTTAATTTCCTTTAGTTTCAACAACAATCAAATTAATCTTTAACTTAAAATGATAATCGATGTGGAACGGTTTATGATATCGCACTAATCCCTGAGGAGACGATATATTAATACTTACTTTTGATTGATAGAAAAATACTACATCACCACTCGAACTAGAATGTGAGTAACCATATTTGCTTAATGAACTTCACCTCAAAGGTAAAACCTAACAATAACAACAACTTAATGTAAGAAATTTTTTTACTCAACATAATATAAAAAATTAAAACACTAAATCCAAATGTTCCATTCCGACTAGTGAAAATAGCATCGACTATAATTTAGAGCCACATTCAAAAGTAACATGGAAAAAGCCTTTTTGCAGCATTCATAAATTGCTTCAATCAATGCCAAAGCTGTTGGGTCACCAAGAGGGGGCAGTCAGGGGGATTATCCACATTGAGTTTAAGAACAACAATACAAGTGAGTTGGACACCACATTTTAACCCAAAACCTTAAGGTGTTAGATTTATGGGTCCTCTCACTTATTAAGTGTTCAACCTCCACTTTTCTAAGCACTGTGGGACTTACTCACTCACACTTTAACCCAAAACCTTAAGGTGTTAGGTTTATGAGTCCTCTCATTTATAAAGTGGTTTTCTTAGCCACATATACTTGCACCGCTGTTGGCCAAACTCAACGGGACACGCCGCCTGACAATCTTTGTCAGAAAGACTTTCGATACAAGGAGCCGGTCGAACCTTTCGTCGAACCATCGGCTCTGATACCACTGTTGGGAAACCATGATGGGGCAGCCAGGGGATCGTCCACATTGGGTTTAAGAACAACTTCACAAGTGAGTTGGACACCACATGTACTCTTACCCATAATCTTAAGGTGTTAGGTTTATGTGTCTTCTTAATTATAAAGTGTTCAACCTCCATTTATCTAAGCAATGTGGGACTTAAACTCTTACCCATAATCTTAAGGTGTTAGGTTTATGTGTCTTCTTAATTATAAAGTGTTCAACCTCCATTTATCTAAGCAATGTGGGACTTCTCACTCACACTTGCCACAACAATCTCCCCCTCAAGTGTGAGTCCATCCAGTCTTGGATATGCTCCCCCTCAAGCGGAAGTTTTTCTTCATCCATACACTTGCACCGCTGTTGGTCACACTCAACGGGACACGCCCCCTAACCACCTTTGTTAGGAAGACTTTCGATACAAGGAGTCGGTCGAAACCGTCGTCGAACCATATATCGGCTCTGATACCACTGTTGGGTTACCAAGAGGGAGCAACCAGGAGGATCATCCAAATTGAGTTTAAGAACAATGATACAAGTGAGTTGGACACCACACTTTAACCCAAAACCTTAAAATGATAGGTTTATAGGTCCTCTCACTTATAAAATGTTCAACCTCCACTTTTCTAAACAATGTGGGACTTACTAACTCACACTTGCCACAACAAAAGCTTCACCTTCAATTGAGTTGAGTCTTCCTTGAATAATGTTAGAACATGCATGAATACAGGGGCGGAGCTGCCGCCTAGCATGCCTGGGCACGTGCTCGGGCTCCGCAATTGTTTTGAAATTAGGGATTGTAAAATTCATCATTGTTGTTGTAGCTTTGGGTCAATGGTTGTACTTGTAAGAGAGGTTTGTGGGTTTACTTGAGGCTAATACTATGTAATAATTTCAAATTGAAATAATGAAATCTTTTGTTACTCTCATAGTACTTTGACACTTGTTGATGTTTTCTGGTTTTTTTTCCTGTGCTGGATATTTGTGTTGTGTATCTCATAAAGGAACCATGTGTATCTCATAACCTTTCACATTCATAATTGTGTCATTGTTGCTGCATGTGTATCGTATAAAAGACACAATACAAATTTAAATGAGTAAGCACAATTCATAACCAAAAGCCTTGTAGCATTAGTTTATCAGTAAAGTAAGCACAATTCATAACAAAAAGTAAAAACAGAAAAACCCTTGTAGCATAATAAAGATAATCTTATAAACAATAGCAATAGCATTAGTTTATCAGTAAAGTAAAAATAGAAAAAGCCTTGTAGCATAATAAAGATACATTCATAACCAAAAGTAAGCACAATTCCAAAATAGTTGCTGCAATAGTTTCTGTATAATTATCGTTGTATCGTTGCGTCTCGTCGTTGCCGCATAACTCAACATCTCGCCATAATTCAAAATAACTAATAAACCATAAAAAGGAATCCATAAATGGTCATATTACAAAATATGTCTCATAACAAATACATCAAAATGCTTAGACATTATATATCTAAATGAAATGGTGAAATCCCAATGTGTCAAATTGTGTCATTTGGATTGTAGCTTCATGTTCAATTCCATTGTTAACTTGGTGAGATTGTGTCGCTTGGACAGTAGCTTGATGTTGAGTTTCATTGTCAATTTGGCTTGATTGCGTCTCTTGGATTGTAGTTTGCTGTTGCATATATAATATAAAATAAGAACAAATAAACATATGATATGGTTAAACATAATTTAATACTTTAATAAAAAAAAACTTACCGATATCGATTGTGTCTTTTTCTTTGTAGGTGAGTACCTCTTTGTCTTTCTTGCTAATTTTTCAACCCAAGATAGAGCTTTTTTTTTACCCTTTCGTGAACAACCTCGCGCCTTTATACCTCTTGCCATGCCAAAGGTGGCCACATTATCAATTTCATCATTTCCAATTGATATGGATACATGAACCTCTCCATCTAATTCTCCATCCACATGCTTTGGACATAAATGTGTAAGTTTCATAAGTTTCTGAAGATTTGTTAGTCAATTTAATCATTCGAGGAAATAACTCATTGTATCGCATCATGAAATTAGCTTTTATGTCTAATTCAACAGGCCTCCCTTTGCAATCTTGATTACTTCCCAATCTTGCATCTCTTGTCCATCACTTTAGGATGTAGTGTTCAGGAATTAACTTAATATTCACGACATCTAAAACTTTCAAAGCATGACAACATAAGATACCATGTGTCTCAAATTTACGACAATCACAAGAGACTTTTTGTTCCATAGGATTTCCAATTACCATCCTCTCCTTTGCATTATCATAATTTGTTACAGCATACAAACCTCCTTGCAAATCCCTTATGCAACAATTTACATATTCTTCATATTCCTCTTGGAATTCCCCAAATTTTTTTGGAGTGTAAACATCTCCAGCTTGAATGAGCATACGAGACTTCTTCATTTTCAAATTGGGCAACTTATGTTTTGAGTCATATTCGGCTTCTGACTCATTGTTACATTTACCATCAACAACCCTTTTAAAGTGTGTAAAAAATTGTACCAAATTTAAATTTGACTTCAAATGCCTTTTCAAATCAGCATTAAAGCTCTCACTTAATTGAGTAGATCTCATACCAGCAGTGAATGTTTTCCGAACATAAGTCCATGCCCATTTTTCCTTCAATTGAAAAATCATATGCAACCATGAACCTTCCAAAACACTATGCTCAACAAGTAAAGAATTCCATGCATTCAAAAATTCAACCTCCTCTTCATGTAGATCTATGCATGCTTCAAAATCTAAATTAAATTGAGAACTCCTTTGGTATAAATGATTCACATGCCTTAGAGCGTTCTGTCTTATATGCCAAGTGCACAATCCATGAAATGTTTATGGCATAACTAAAGAAGTAGCCTTAGCCATTGCGGCATCTTGATATGTTAGAATGGTTTTAGGCTTTACTCCACCCATTGCTTTGAGAAACGTTTCAAATAACCACTGAAAAGAAGATATTGTTTCATCATATAACAATGCTGCCCCAAAAATGATTGTTTGCCTGTGATTATTGAGTCCAACAAATACTCCCAATGGTCGACAATCCTTGTTTGTCTTGTACGTAGTGTCCAAAGTAATTACATCACTGAAGTACCCATAATCATTTATCATTTGTGCATCCGCCCAAAATATATTTGTTAGTTGCTCTTCATCATCCATTTGAAAGTCATAAAAGAATGAGGGATTTTCACTTTCTTGTTTGAAATACATCATCAATGCACCCACTTCACCATGCTTTAGTGCTTGATTCCTTTTGGTTTGAAGGTAATTCTTTAGGTCTTTTTTTTTGTAAAACCAACTGTCTCTATTCCACCAGCTTGCTTGGATATATATATTCATGCAAATCTTTTGGTCTTAATCCAGATTCATCTCCCAAGACAATTTGTGTTCCTTGTGCCTCAGATATGTGCCGATGAGAGCGAATCATATGAACATGCTCTGGTGGTTGAAGTGGGTGGTTATGTTGAGCTATAAAGTCAACAACCGTGTTTTTCTCTATCTTCCGATCAAGTGAAATAACCATACGCGCTTGACATTCCGTTCTAGTTTTTGCTATATGTTCTCCTGTACGTCTTTTATCAACACTTCGTTTACCCTCTTTGAAGCATGTGAATCTTCTTGAAGTCAAAACTCCATCTACTTTGCTTTTATTATAGTATTCTCGACGAATACCAAATCCATTTCTTTTACTATACTCATTATAAAATTTATAAGCCGCCTTTTCAAAATCAAATTTCATCCCCAAATGTGGTTCAATGTTGGCAATATTTTCTTGGCCATGTTGCACATTTTGTTCATGGATATCATTCACCCATTTATCAACACAATTTGGAATTGTTGATGAATTCCCGATTTCGAAAAAAAGTTGATTAAAAAATAATAAGAGAAAAGCAAACACCAGAACATAACAGAGTAAAATTTTTAACCATAACATGGGTACATGTGTATTGCCATAGTTATTTATTCCAATTCCTTATTCCTCTATACTAACAATCACATATATTCATATATCTAACACTATATATAACACCAATTCCTCATTCCTCTATACTAACAGTCATTAGATACTTGTTTTTTCTCTTCTTCATAGTATCTTTTAATTTAATAAAATTCATGGTTTCTATCACTATGGTTTTGCAGAGTCAGAGTTAACAGAACAATGAACATTGTATAGTTTGATGTTATATTAACCGAGTAATGAGAAACAAGACATACCATGAAAAACAATTCATTAAAAACAATTATCTTCTTGCAATAACAAAGAGGACAAAGAATAGAAACTCTAATTTTGAAATAGTATAAAATACCTTGATGATGATGAATATTATAAACGAGATGGTTGGGTTCGGTCATGACGACGAAACGAAAAGACGGCGAATACGAAATGACAAGATGTTAAGGTGGTGTGTGGCAGTCTATTAAGAATATGGGAGGAAAACCGCCGCCCTGTGACAGCCGGAATGTGGCGGCGGCGCCGGTGGTGGTGGCTGCAGCAAAGAGGTGATGAAGAAGATGGAAAGACAGTGATACTAAGAATGCGCGCTAACAATATTCTGAATTGATATGTTTTTTATTTTTAATTACTTAATTCTAACATTTAATTTTTAGCCATCAGATTTGTTGTTGCCGCGTGTCATCAATCTGTGAAAAGAAAAGGAAGAAAAGGAGCTAAGGGAAAAGGAGCATAGCTGCTCTCTTATTATTATTAAAAACATAAAAAAATATCAACTTTATTTCCTTTTTATATATAGTACTAAAAATATGTATTATTTTTTTTTTTTGTGATTTTTGTTTTTTACCTTATGCTTAAATATAACCCAAAATATCAAACAAATATGTTTGATTGCTTTTGTGTTAATCTCAAATATGTTGTAATTTTACTTTCTTTCATATGTATGATTGTGGGAAGTTTATGACTTTTACTTATGTAATTATTATGAATCAAATCTTTAAATTAAATCCTTAAAATTAATTACTTTTATTATAATTTCAGTATATAAATAATATAGGGTTAATAGGTTTTTATCCCCCTGCAATAATATATATATATATATATATATATATATATATATATATATATATATATATTAGTTAAAAATAGTCCGATTTAGTTGAAACCCGATCCAAAAACCTTAAACCAATAAACATTTGTGCATTTGCGGTTAAAATGTGCTCAGACTTAATATAATTCCTGGCTTCACTACTGCATGAATAAATCTCCCGCGATGGTTATGTAAGCAACAACCTGAACCTGTCGCCCCCCCCCGCATCGTAGAAGCTTGCATCAACGTAACATTTCTAGTATCCATAATCCATGAGCTAGGGGCTGCTGATACAGCTACACGCCATCTAACACCTGGTGCTGAGAGGTTAGTTGTTGATGTTCTGCTAGAAGGCCGTACACCATCGCTCATTCATCCCACATATGCACTACTTGCATTCCAACTTGCAGGGCATTCATGTTGCTAGCCATCATTCCAAACTTAATTGTTACAGTTGTACTACCACAAAACCCACAATAGCATCGTCATTCTAGATGTCATATTCTTACTTACTTCCTTTTAAATAAACATATAAACAAATTTAACTTTTTTTCCTCTTCATCAAAGTTTTATTTCATTGAATTTTCTTTAGTCAGATTTTTAATATGGTAGAGTGTTTCTTACACCTTGAATTTTGGTCTAGTCCCCTTAAGATTTTTTTGTATCTTTTTTATTTTATATATTTTATTATGGTACTTTTTAGGTGACCTATTTAAGATGTCAATATAGTTTGAATGTCTTAGACCATCTACAATGTTTCAACACATTCAACACCCTCAACACCCACTTTTTACACTCCACATCATCTTCTCTCTTCCACCTAATAATTCAACACTCCATTCAACTTTTACCTCTCCAATAGTTTTTTCATTCAACACTCTACCCCACCACTTTTTATTTCATATTCTTATTTAAATTTAAGTTTTTGTTTTTATGATTCAATAAAATTATAATTATCGATTAAAATTAAATTAAAATAATAAAAACTTAACAAAAAAAAATTAAAATATTTTTTTTATTATATTCTTAATTTAAAATGCAATACATCACACAAATAACGTAATTAATACGATACAAAGTAACTTAAAATGCAATACAACACACAAGTAACATAATTAATACGATGCAAATTAACTTAAAATGTAAAACAACACACAAACATAATTAATACGAAACAAATCATCTTCAATTCTGAAACATTCCAAACTTTGTCCATATGTGTTTCACTAGATCTGCTTGCAATTCGTGATGAATGTCATACCCCAATTTTGCCCCGCATAATTGTCATACCCCATTTTTTGACCTTCTTACCCCTTATATATTTTTGTTCATTTCTAAAGTATCATATTTTTATCATTTATTATTATTTTATTTAAAATGTCAAAAAATAGTATTTTATCTTGTTTACGCTGCTTAACTGTTTTATTTTTAGATAATTAATCATGTGACTTTTTGAATTCTTTCTTTCAACATATATTTCCAAATATACTCATGTATCAAAATTTGCACATAAACCATTTTTTGTTCCCATTTTGCCCTTTTCAAAAATTACAAAGAAATAGGTTACTTGCCCTTTTCAAAAATTTGCAAGTAATCTCATTTTTGTCTTTTCTTCATAATTTTGACTTATAATTTTATTCATATTATCTTTATATTTTATGAATATGCCAAAAATATTTTAATCACATTTTCATTTTATATTATTTTATTCATATTATTATTACATTTAAAATTCAAAAATTGATTTCTTCATCTACAAGTAACCTTTTTCATTCAAACTTTTTTCAATCATTTTCAATTTAATTCATGCATCTTATAAACACTAAAAATGGACACTTTTGCCCTTGTTCATAAATATTTTTATTTTCACATATTTATTTATTTATAATAATGGTTTTAAATTGTTTTAAAATTATTTTTCACCACAAATTAATTCCCAAAAATCCCTTGATCCTTTTCTAACCATTTGATCTCAGAATATACTCTAAAAAACTCAATGCATCAGATCAAAACAAGTGTACACTTGATTGATCAAAAATCACAAATATCCATTTTGCAAAAACTCAAGAATACCTCTCTCATTCACACAAAATCACTCTTATCTTAACCTAAACCTCTCCTATAAATAACAAGTCATTTTTTCTGAGCAAGAGGTTGGAAGAATTGGAGAAGGAGGCAGCTAGAACAAGTTCATTTTTCTCTCACTTTTCAAAAATTCCCAAACACGAATTCATCATTGTTTCTTGCAATTAACACCTCAATAACCTTCTATAAGCCTTCAGAACCAAAACCCAAGCTCCAATTTGAAGCTCCAGTGGTGATTTGAAGCTCGTGTAGAAGGTGAAAGCTCGTGAAAATCTCAAGCTTCTCCAGCTCGTTTCTGGTAGCTTTCCTCTTCCTTTTTAACTCCTTCCATCTTATTTTGACATGATAAAACTATTTGGGTTGTTGTTTGAACTTGATTCTTGCTTATTTGTGAGTTTGAGTTTTGATTGATTTTTCTTTTTTTTCGTTCGTTTTTGAAGTTACAGTAGTTAGTTTGAAAAACTAATTGCATATTTGAGATCCTTGTGAAAAAACGAGCAAAATCATATATGATTCATTGATTTCTGGGTTGTTTTTGTAACTCCGGTGCCGGAAACGGCGATGGTGAGGGACGAACGGAGACGATGATCCATCGTGAGTCTCCGTCCTCACCAAGTTTAAATCGCGTCCGTTGGATCAATCGTGTGACGCGTGTGCGCCTTTGATCGCAACCGTCAGATCTCATTAAATGAAGATCTGACAGTGATAAGACGATAGGCCCACAATACGCGTCCACACTGGATCCAACTCTGTTGATCTGCACGCGTGTTCCTCGCCTTTACCCAGATTTAATCACGGCCCTTGGTTTGATCCAATGGCGCGCGCGTGAGCATGAGCGTAGCCGTTTGATCTTTCCTGAGAAAGATCAAGAAAGATCAGACGGTGGTAAAGCGTGATCACGCTGTTGCGCGTCACACACAATCCAGGCCCAAATGGTTTCAGATTTTTTTTTTAATTTTTTGCGTGGGCTTTGGGCTTCTGGGCCTTTTTGCTGCTCTGCACCCCCTTCTATTTTTTATTTGTTATTTGCACCTCCCCTGCATTAAATTTTATTTTTATTTTTCTGAGATGCAAATTTTTATTTTAATTATATTTTTGGCTATTATAAACTGATATATCACAAAATAAATTTTTAATTCATTTATTTGCTATTTTTCTCATATTTTCTTTATTATTAGTGCATAAATTAGGTTTTAATTAATTAATCTTTGATAATGTAATTTCGTTTATTGATCCATGATATGATATGCATGATATATGTATGTTTGGAGAATTTTGTCTTGATAAATATGTAATTATGTGATATTTTAATTTTTGTCACTAATTGATAAATTTTAAATGTTAATAATTAGTTTTTAAATGATATTAAATTCATTTCTCTTTGTTATTATTTTGTTGTGAACTCTTAAATATTTTTTATTAAAAGTGCCCTCTGCCTTTAGTTCATTTTACCATGATTTTTTTTGCTTATTTTATTTTAATAGTGTTAATTAATCATAGGATTTATATGTTAAGGTTTTAAATGATTTTATTTGATGTCATTACTTGTTAATTGCTACTAAATTTGTTCTATGCTTATTGATATGCTTGAATCTTGTTCCCATGATTTATTCTAGGTTTTTGGTTTGAAATGTGTTTAGTCCTAAGTATTTTGATTTAATTGCAAAGTATATTCCATTTAATTAAATTCATAAGTATATATGTATATGGTTTTGAAAAATGCTTGATATTTTTATGTTACTACCTATGGCATGACATTTTAGTCCTAAATACCTTGTTTAATTTATAACTTATGTTTTTATTTAAATAAGATAAATATATGCATGTGTGTGGATTGAAAATGCTTGATATTGTTTAGGTTATCTCTCATGACATGATAAATTATTATTTTGTTTGTTCTTGGTCACCCCTACCTTATGTATGTCTTGTATGCTAATCTTGTCATAAAATGTCGTTTGTTTTCGCGCTTTACATTATTATCCATGACGCTTATATTTTATTACATGCTTTACATTTATTATTCATCATATGTTTTATATTCATTTCATGTTTTATGTTTGTTATGCTTTATATTTATGTTTTGCATTTATATTATATTGTGTATGCCTTATATTTACCTCTCATTATTTATAATTATGTTATTATTATTATTATTATCATTCAATCCCCTTTGCATGTTTCCCCCCTGGTTGTATATTTTAATGCGCGTAATTGGCGCAATTTATTTTCGTTCATTATTATTGTTATTATCATTCAATCCCCTTTGCATGTTTCCCCCCCGGATGTATTGTATGGTTTAAAGTCTTTCTTACACTTATCATTATTCATTTGTATGATTAATATATTAATCCGAAGAAAGGGAGTCGCCTCGACTTATATGTCGTTGCGAAATGTCTTTGCGCGATCTAATACTTTAGGTTATTAGTTTAAACGATAGAATCCTCGCTAGAACCATTGCCTCTTTTTAGCCAAAAAAATAGAGGTCAACACCTCTTCTCAAAAATATCCAAAACATGTCACTTATCAAAAACATTTTTCAAAACACTTGGATTTTAAACCAAGTCATTCAATCAATCAAATAATTATTTTCCTTAGGTGAAAACACTTGGTTTTTCAAATCAAGTCGTATTTTCAAATCAAAATCAATTTTTCTTAGGTCAAAACCTTGGATCTCAAACCAAGAGCATTTTGTCATTAAAAACCACTTTCCTAATCATCACTCAATTTTCCCTAAATCTTGTATATTTTTGCAAACAAATAAAATCAAGCGCTTAGATAAAAATACAAGAGGTTCCTATAGGATACTATAGACACCTAGGGTGCTAATACCTTCCCTTCGTGTAACCAACCCCCTTACCCCGATCTCTTTACTTAGGGTATTTGACGGACTTTCTCCCTTCTTCGGAAAAATCAAAGCTCGGTGGTGTAATTAAAATTTTGAGATTCAATGCTCCTCAATAGCTTGATATCCAAAAATCACCGCGACAGAAATGGCGACTTCACTGGGGATCCCCCGAGCAGGTTGAGCCCATCTTGTATTCTTTTTTCTTTGCGCTTGTGTGTTTGTTTGTTTATGTATGTATGTATATGTTTTATGTGCCTTATTTGGGAAAATTGCATGAGTGAGATAAGTCCTAACCCGGACTTGAGGGAAACAATAAGATAGGATAGTGGTAGGGTCATAGCGACGAGATCGGAGTAGTTCGATCCATGTTTCGCATGTGATATAACCACGCACAGTCTAGGAAGCTCAAAGGTGGAGTGTTGACATGAGTAGTTATGTTGACGTTATATTTTTGGGGGACCGAAAGATTGTGGACCTTTAGAGTTACACTTAACCCATCTTGGCCTATAGGACGTGGTGCGGTGACCGATCTAGAGTAGTCTTGGATTGGTTGATACGCGAGACCACACCCGAACGAGATTGTCTTGCGGATATTATTGGACCGGGAGTAGTTCCGTAAGCCGGTAATATCCAAAAGACGGTTTATAACTTTGGGAACTTTGTAGAACCCGTAATACAGGTACAAAGTAAACCTTAGTACTCACCATGTGGGAAGGGGTTCTTACCTTTGACTCCAACATTTTACCTTAACTCAACCATGTTTGTGCATCATTAATTGCATGCATGCATTCATTCATAAAATTCTTTTCTCATCCGATATCGAAAGGCTTAAATCAAATTCTATAAAAACTATGTAGATTTTAGATTATCAAAGGAGGAACACACATAGCTATGGTTTTAAGACTTTCGATTTGGCAAGATTAAGGAAGCTAGGGTCTTTGGTGTCTGATTCAGAGGAGTTTCGGAAGAGTCATGGAAAGTTATTGAGTATTCTCGGGACTAAGGTAGAGGATGGAATCCTCAACACTCTTGTACAGTTTTACGACCCGCTTTACCATTGTTTCACCTTTCCTGATTACCAGCTTGTCCCCACCCTGGAGGAGTATTCATATTTGGTTGGACTACCCATACTTGACAAAGTGCCGTTCAGTGGACTCGAACCCTCTCCAAAACCACAAACCATCGCCAAAGCCCTTCATGTTGAAACCTCTGTCATCCAAACAAATCTTACACGTAGAGAAGGCCTCTTAGGTCTACCCACCGATTTCCTTTTCCAGCAAGCCTCCCTCTTTGTTGAGATAGCCAGCAACACTGCCTTCTACTCTATATTAGCCTTACTCATATACGGCCTAGTTCTATTTCCAAACATCAAAGATTTCGTTGACATCAACACCATACAAATATTCCTTTCAAAAAACCCTGTTCCCACCTTGTTAGCAGAAACCTTGTTAGCAAAGCGTGGAACCATTCTCTGTTGTACGCCATTACTCTATAAGTGGTATACCATTCACCTACCTCAAACTCGTAGTTTTAGGGAAAACTCAGATAAGCTCCGATGGTCCCAAAGAATCATGCCTCTCACTTCCGCTGATATTGTGTGGTATAACTCAGCCTATGACAATGGAGTTATCATTGATAATTGTGGAGAGTTCCCCAATGTACCTCTCCTTGGAATGCACAGAGGAATTACTTATAGTCCTATGCTTGCTAGGCGCCAATTTGGGTATCTTGTGAAGGAAAGGCCCGGTAACCTCTCATTGAATGGAATTTTCTACCGCAACCAAGAAGGGAACTCTGAGATGAGGAACAGATTTGTGCGAGCCTGGTGCTCCATTCAGCGTAAAGAGTGGAATCAGTTAGGGAAGAAGCGAGGATTTGCTTTAGGGTCTCATACACAATGGGTTATTAATAGAGCTGCTAGTTTCGGGATGCCTTACCCTCTCCAAGGGCCCCCACCTTCAGTTACACCACCATCATCATCTGTGCCTGTGATTGTTGACACCAAGGAGGAGTTATTAGGACAAGTGGCCGAGTTAGCTCGTGAGAAGAGTGTTTGGAAGAAGAAGTACGAGGAGTTGGAACTCAGACACGAAGCATTGAAGGGAGAATTGGAAGTGACGAAGCATGAGCTTTTGGCCCAAAGTCAGATAATTGTTCAGAAGACCATTCAACTTCGAGAGAAGGATGCTACGCTTAGGAAGGACCCGAAGAGGATGAGATATAACATGGATATGTTCTCTGGTCCAGATTCAGATTAGGATGATCCATCTTTTGCAAGAATTTAAGTTTACTTATTGTATTTCCTTTTAATTCCAAAAAAAAAAAAAAAAGTTGTGGATATTTCCAAAAAAAAAATGTTGTTTTTATTCATTGTATTTTCATTTTTTCTTTGTAATGTTATAATCATCAAATGAAGTGGATATTTTCTACAATGTTTACATATAATTTGGTATAAGTCTTTCGATATAAAAACTCTGCACAATTTAGCATAAACATATCATGCATCATATTGCATACATAAATTTCCAAAACAGAGTCTCATATTCTTCTCTCTCTACTCTGTCTCAGTCTAGATGGCCAGCAAACCCTGTTCCAAGCTTATTCGTGAATACAACACTCGTGCAAATCAGAAAAGGAAGATGGATGAAGTGGAACAAGAGAATGCTGAACTTCGTGAGAAGGTAACAACACTTGAAGAGGAGTTTGGAAGGTTGAATGCCTTGGTGACCTCATTGGTGGACGCACAGCCGCCACTGCCAGGAGCTCTAGAAGAACTCAAGAAGGGTCAAGAATCATTGAAGGAAGAGATTAACTGGTTGAAAACTCAGATGAGTCTGGTCACACGAGTCGTACTAGGAAAGGGAGATGACTCTTCGCCAAAGTTGTCACAGTCCTCCACAATTTCGCAACCATGGACGATTTACCCACAATCTTACCAACAAATGACTCCACCACAACAATACCCACAACAATCCTACCCACAGCGGAAAAAACCACAAAAGTTCCGACAAGTCGACAACCGATTGGTCCGTATTCAAGAAGAGTCACCATTTGATCCCATACCCATGAAGTACGCTGATTTACTCCCAGCCTTGCTTGCTGCGAACTTTGTTCAAACAAGGCCACCCCCTCCAGTACCTGCTATACTGCCTACTTGGTACTGCAATGACCTCACCTGTGCCTTTCACCAAGGGGCACCTGGCCATGATGTGGAGCGCTGTTATGCTCTTAAGAAAGCTGTTCAAGACCTGGTTCGAAACAAAGTGTTGTCCTTTAAAGATGAGAACCCCAACGTTCAAACTAACCCTCTACCAAATCATAATCCCTCTGTTCATTTTGTCCAATCCTGCCTAGCTACAAATGCCATCCTCAAAGTGCAAAGTATCAAGACTCCTTTGGTTCCTATCCATAGAAAAATGTGTGAAGCGAAGATGTTCAGTCATGATCATTCAACTTGTGAAGTGTGTCTGTCGGATCCTCATGGGTGTTCCCAAGTTCAAAAGGACATCCAAAGTTTGATGGATAAAGGAGAATTGTTGGTAACAAAGAAAAGTGAAGATGTTTGTGGTATAACACCGGAATTTAGTGCTGCCGATCATTTGGAGATGATTTACAACAGCGGAGAATCTAATATCCCCCGGCTTACAATCCGTGTGCCAGGATCTGTGCCTTATACCTCTGAGAAAGCCATACCTTATAGATACCAAGCTACTATGATACAAGATGGTGTGGAGACACCTATTCCTCCCTTGACTTATGTGAGCAATGTTACGGACAGTAGTAGAATCCTGAGAAGTGGGCGTGTCATCCAAGGGGCAGCCCCTCAGAAGCCAAATGTCCCAGTTGTTGAGAAGACACCAGTTTGTGTTCCTAGTAAACCGTTTGAAAGAGAGTATGAAGATTCAGATGAAGTGACGAAGTTGATCAAAAGAAGTGAGTATAAGATAGTGGACCAGTTGTTGCAAACTCCGTCTAAGATTTCTATGTTGTCTTTGTTGATGAATTCTGATGCCCATAGGGAGGCATTGATGAAAGTGTTGGATCAAGCCTATGTTGAGAAAGATGTGACCTTAAGCCAGTTTGGAGGTATAGTGGGAAATGTGACTGCTTGTAACAATCTGAGTTTCAGTGATGAAGAGCTCCCCGAGAAAGGGCGGAATCATAATTTGGCATTGCATGTGTCAGTTACTTGCAAGTCAGATGCTTTATCTAATGTGTTGGTGGATACTGGGTCGTCTCTGAATGTGATGGCTAAGACTACTTTGGACAAACTTTCATACAAGGATGCTTATATGAGGCCAAGTACCATGATTGTGAAGGCGTTTGATGGTTCAAGGAAGTCAGTGATTGGTGAGTTGGATTTACCTATTTCAGTTGGTCCGCATGAGTTCCAGGTTACTTTTCAGGTAATGAATATTCAAGCTGCTTACAGTTGCCTTCTAGGGCGTCCGTGGATTCACGAGGCCGGTGCCGTGACATCCACTTTACATCAGAGGTTGAAGTACGTGCGAGAGGGGAAGTTGGTGATTGTGAATGGTGAGGAGGCTCTACTTATTAGTCATTTGTCAAATTTCTCGTGTATCGGTGCGGATGAATCAGACGGTACTGCGTTTCAGGGACTCTCCATTGAGGAGAAAGGTCCAATCAGAGCTGAGACATCTATGGCATCTTTGAAAGATGCGCAAAGGGCTGTGCGTGAAGGAAAGAATTCTGGTTGGGGAAGAGTGTTGCAGTTGTCAGAGAACAAGAACAGGTCAGGTTTGGGTTTCACTCCTTCTACCAGGATGGGAAAAAGGGAACCATTTGAAGATGTTTTCCGCAGTGCTGGTTTTATCAACACTCCCTCAGAGATTAATGCTGTTATTGAAGATGAAGACGAAGAAGGACCACCGACTTTTGTGACCCCAGGAGGAATATGCCACAATTGGATTGCTGTCGATGTCCCTTCTGTCATTCCTCTGTCTAAGTAATATGTTTGTCTTTTTTATGTTTTCAAAAAGAAAAACCCTCTTGTCTCGCCCCAAGCAAGAGTGAGACTATGTTTGGGCTTTGTTTAATGCTTCAAGAATATTAATGAAAATCGTCGTTTTTATCATGACTTTTTATATTTTCTTTATATCCTTTTATTCCAGAAAATGGTAACACAAAAAAACAAAAATATTTATTTTATTTTTCACCTTCTATTCTTCTTACTTTTATCAAATAAAAATTCTGCATTCTTATTTATTAAAACAAAATCAATCATCAATCATATGCAGAATTAACATCAATGAGCCCGTTGAGTACAATGATTTTAGGCCCTCTATCAACTTTGAATTTCCAGTCTATGAGGCGATGGAAGAAGAGAATGAAGAGATTCCTGATGAGATCAAACGATTGTTAGAACGGGAGGATGTGACCATTCAACCTCATCAAGAAGCTACAGAGTTAGTTAATTTGGGTACTGAGGAAGAGAAAAGAGAAATCAAGATAGGGGCCTGTTTAGAGGAATCTGTCAAAGCAAGGATAATAGGTTTGCTCAGAGAATATGTTGACATCTTTGCATGGTCGTATCAAGACATGCCTGGTTTGGATCCTGAGATTGTAGAACACCGTCTGCCTTTGAAGCTAGAATGTCCTCCAGTGAAGCAAAGGTTAAGAAGATCTCACCCTGATATGGCTCACAAGATTAAGGAAGAGGTTCAGAAACAGATTAATGCAGGTTTTCTTATTACTTCAGAATATCCTCAATGGTTGGCCAACATAGTACCGGTTCCTAAGAAGGATGGTAAAGTGAGGATGTGTGTTGATTACAGAGATTTGAATAGAGCTAGTCCAAAAGATGATTTTCCTTTACCACACATTGATGTACTGGTTGACAATACTGCCAAATCCAAAGTCTTCTCCTTCATGGATGGTTTCTCGGGGTACAATCAAATTAAGATGGCTGTTGAAGACAGGGAGAAAACTTCGTTCATCACACCTTGGGGTACTTTCTGCTACCAAGTAATGCCTTTCGGGTTGACGAACGCAGGTGCTACTTACCAAAGGGGCATGACCACTCTGTTCCATGATATGATGCATAAAGAGTTTGAAGTATATGTGGATGACATGATCGTCAAGTCAAGCACTGAAGAAGAACATGTGGAATATTTGTTGAAGATGTTTCAAAGGTTGAGGAAGTACCAACTCCGGCTGAATCCTAATAAATGTACTTTTGGTGTTAGGTCCGGGAAGCTCTTGGGTTTCATTGTCAGTCAAAAAGGTATTGAGGTTGATCCTGATAAAGTTCGAGCTATTAGAGAAATGCCAGCTCCCCAAACAGAGAAGCAAGTTAGAGGTTTCCTTGGTCGATTGAATTACATTTCTAGATTCATTTCCCATATGACTGCCACATGTGGGCCAATTTTCAAACTGCTCCGCAAGGACCAAGAGACTGTTTGGACAGAGGACTGTCAGAAAGCCTTTGACAGTATCAAGAAGTATCTAATGGAACCACAAATTCTTATCCCTCCAGTTGAGGGGAGGCCACTTATTATGTATTTGACTGTGTTAAAAGATTCCATGGGTTGTGTGCTGGGGCAACAGGATGATACCGGTAGAAAGGAACATGCAATTTATTATATGAGCAAGAAGTTTACCGATTGTGAGTCTAGATATTCCATGCTTGAGAAGACCTGTTGTGCTCTAGGTTGGGCTGCCAAGCGTCTGCGTCATTACCTGGTTAATCACACTATTTGGTTGATATCCAAAATGGATCCAATTAAGTACATTTTTGAGAAGGCTGCTTTGACCGGGAGGATTGCTCGTTGGCAGATGTTATTATCTAAATATGATATTGAATACCGTGCTCAGAAAGCAATCAAGGGCAGCGTCTTGGCTGACCATTTGGCTCACCAACCAATTGAGGATTACCAGCCAATCAAGTTTGATTTTCCAGATGAAGAGATTATGTATTTGAAGATGAAAGATTGTGATGAACCACTATTCGGGGAAGGTCCAGATCCTGAATCCAAGTGGGGATTGATATTTGATGGGGCTGTGAATGTCTATGGTAGTGGAATTGGGGCAGTTATTGTTACTCCTAAGGGTTCTCATATTCCTTTCACCGCTAGATTACAGTTTGATTGCACCAACAACATTGCCGAATATGAAGCTTGTATCATGGGTATTGAAGAAGCAATTGATTTGAGGATAAAAAATATTGATATCTATGGGGACTCAGCTCTTATAATTAATCAGATCAAAGGAGAATGGGAGACACGCCACACTGGCCTGATCCCTTATAGAGATTATGCAAGGAGACTGTTGACTTTCTTCAACAAGGTGGAGTTGCATCATATTCCTCGCGATGAGAATCAAATGGCAGATGCTTTAGCTACTTTATCATCAATGTACCAAGTTAATTACTAGAATGAAGTACCAATCATCAATATTCGTTGTCTCGAAAGACCGGCATATGTGTTTGCAGCAGAAGAAGCAGTTGATGACAAGCCATAGTTTCATGATATTAAGGTGTTCCTTCAGAATCAAGAGTATCCCCCAGGGGCATCTAGCAAAGACAAGAAGATCCTGAGGAGGTTATCCAGTAGTTTCTTTCTGAAAGAGGATGTGTTGTATAAGAGAAATTTTGATATGGTTTTACTTCGGTGTGTGGATAAGAAGGAGGCTGATTCTTTGATGCATGAAATACATGAAGGGTCATTTGGGACTCATCCTAATGGGCACACAATGGCTAAGAAAATATTGAGAGCAGGATATTACTGGTTGACGATGGAGTCTTATTGCCATAAGCATGCCCGAAGGTGTCATAAGTGTCAGATCTACGCGGATAAAATCCATATGCCACCAACTTCTCTGAATGTTATTTCTTCTCCTTGGCCCTTTTCTATGTGGGGCAGTGATATGATTGGTCGGATTGAACCAAAAGCTTCCAACCGGCATCGTTTTATTCTAGTGGCTATTGATTACTTCACCAAATGGGTCGAAGCGGCACCTTATGCCAATGTTACTAAGCAAGTAGTGGTTCGTTTCATCAAGAATAACATCATTTGTCGCTATGGTGTTCCTAGTAAGATCATCACTGATAATGGGTCGAATTTGAACAACAAGATGATGAAAGATTTGTGTGAGGAGTTCAAGATTGAGCATCACAATTCTTCTCCTTACCGGCCTCAAATGAATGGTGCAGTTGAAGCTGCAAATAAGAACATTAAGAAGATTGTGCAGAAAATGGTGGTTACTTATAAGGACTGGCATGAAACGTTACCTTTTGCTTTACATGGATATCGTACTTCAGTGCGTACTTCAACAGGGGCAACCCCTTTCTCCTTGGTATATGGTATGGAAGCAGTGCTACCGGTAGAAGTTGAGATTCCATCAATGAGAGTCTTGATGGAAGCCAAACTAACTGAGGCTGAATGGTGCCGAAACAGATATGAACAGCTGAATTTGATCGAAGAAAAACGTATGGCGGCTTTGTGTCATGGTCAGTTGTACCAAAGAAGAATGAAGCAAGCTTTTGACAAGAAAGTTCGACCCCGAGAGTTCCATGAAGGTGATCTTGTGCTTAAAAAGATCCTGTCCTTTCAACCTGATGCCAGGGGCAAGTGGACGCCCAATTATGAAGGACCGTATGTTGTCAAAAGAGCTTTCTCATGTGGTGCTATGACCCTCGCAACTATGGATGGTGATGAACTCCCTCGTCCTGTGAATGTTGATGCAGTCAAGAAATACTTTGTCTAAAAAAAAAAAAAAACAGCTCGCTAAGTTGAAAATCCGAAAGGGCTGCTTAGGCAAAAATGAGCGTCTCGGTGGACTGAAAACCTGAAAGGGCGGTCCAGGCAAAAATTAGAGACAAAAACAGAAAAAATTATCCTGATAGGTCGAAAACCCGAAAGGGCGGCCTATGCAAAAATTAAGGAAATAAGACAAGTAACTACATCGGACCAGGCGTCACTTATCTTGGGGCACTTTAGTTGACGAAGACTTTATTTCACATCTTGTAGGTTTGGAATTCAAAATGGATGAGGAAAATAGTAATCATTGTACTTGATGTATCTTCCCCATGTAATTACCATTTTCTAAATTTTATAATGATCTATGGGATTGTGCTTTCCGCCAGTTTCCATTCTCTTACTCAAACTTGAGCCTGTGCTTTTATTTGAACTTCTCATTTTATTCATAATTTTGATTTATTATCTTTATTCAACTTTAAGATACTTGAAGCAAGAAACTCAAAAATAATGACAAACCTTTTAAATTGTGTCTTTTCCTTTGAAAATATAAAATGACAAACATATCTCTTAAACTCATGAGTCGCATAAGCATGCTATAACAGTACCCCAGATGAGGACATATTTCAAGAAGTGGATACAGTCATTGCTAAAAAGAAAGAAAAGAAGAAAAGAGGAAGAGGAAAGTAAAAAAGCAACAGCTGTTAGTGAATGTTTTAGTTCGGAATGTGAAATGGCGACTTCTACCAAACTCTTCATTCATAAGATTTACTCCAAGATTTAATGTATGGATAATGTCCTGAGCAGAAATTTGACAGAACAGGGCACGGATACGCCAGTCTAGTCATTTCCACTATTCCTTTGTCTATCCCAAGTCTTGTCAATCTTGCCCCACAGATAAAATTGCAAACATACATTTACATCCATACATTCATGCATACATGTGTGCTCATATTTACATCCATCATCAAAAGCACTTTAAGTAGCAAGTGCTACGAATAAATATTCAATTCCCCAGGAAGGTTATTCCCAATAACATTTGGTCAGTTCAGTTTATCCTTTTTATAACATGTCTTACTCTCCCGCAGTGTCAGTTAACAGTTCATTCCCTTTGATTATGTCCATACTATGTCCCAATGATTAGTAAACACTTTATTGCTTCTGTCCGTTTACAGGACTTTATTGCTCATGTCCGTTGCAGGACTTTATCTCTTTCCATGTTAAGTCTTGCTTGCCCATGTAGACAGCAGACAATTTAACATTCTGTTGTGTCCTTACTATCCTGCAGTGTTAGTAGACACTGTCTTTACTTCTGTCCGCTTACAGGACTTTATCGTTTTCTGTCTCCGTCTCTGTCCGTTTACAGGACTTTATTGCTTCTGTCCGTTCACAAGACTTTATTGCTTCTGTCTGATCACAAGACTTTATTGCTTCTGTCTGCTCACAAGACTTTATTTGTTTCTGTCTGTTCACAGGACTTTATCGCTTCTGTCTGCCTACAAGACTTTACTGCTTTTCCTGTCAGATAATTCTCATAATCTCGCATTTTTAAGCATTTACACATGACATTCATAACATTACATCATAGCATTTTCTGTCTTGTCAGTCAAAAAATGGTGTACTTTGTATTTAAGTCCCTTCTACCGTCCATTCAAAACAACAAAAACATCAAAAATATCTTTTTCTTTTTTCGAACTTCCGGTAGAAGAAACTTAAATAGGGGCATCTGTCATACCCCATTTTTTGACCTTCTTACCCCTTATATATTTTTGTTCATTTCTAAAGTGTCATGTTTTTATCATTTATTATTATTTTATTTAAAATGTCAAAAAATAGTATTTTATCCTATTTACGCTGTTTAACTGTTTTATTTTTAGATAATTAATCATGTGACTTTTTGAATTCTTTCTTTCACCATATATTTCCAAATATACTCATGTATCAAAATTTGCACATAAACCATTTTTTGTTCCCATTTTGCCCTTTTCAAAAATTACAAAGAAATAGGTTACTTCTTTTGCAAGTAATCTCATTTTTGTCTTTTCTTCATAATTTTGACTTATAATTTTATTCCTATTATCTTTATATTTTATGAATATGCCAAAAATATTTTAATTACATTTTTATTTTATATTATTTTATTCATATTATTATTACATTTAAAATTCAAAAGTTGATTTCTTCATCTACAAGTAACCTTTTTCATTCAAACTTTTTTCAATCATTTTCAATTTAATTCATGCATCTTATAAACACTAAAAATGGACACTTTTGCCCTTGTTCATAAATATTTTTATTTTCACATATTTATTTATTTATAATAATGGTTTTAAATTGTTTTAAAATTATTTTTCACCACAAATTAATTCCCAAAAATCCCTTGATCCTTTTCTAACCATTTGAACTTGATTCTTGCTTATTTGTGAGTTTGAGTTTTGATTTATTTTTCTTTTTTTCGTTCGATTTTGAAGTTACAGTAGTTATTTTGAAAAACTAATTGCATATTTGAGATCCTTGTGAAAAAACGAGCAAAACCATATATGATTCATTGATTTCTGGGTTGTTTTTGTAACTCCGGTGCCGGAAACGGCGCCGGCGACGGTGAGGGACGAACGGAGACGATGATCCATCGTGAGTCTCCGTCCTCACCAAGTTTAAATCGCATCCGTTGGATCAATCGTGTGACGCGTGTGTACATTTGATCGCAACCGTCAGATCTCATTAAATGAAGATCTGACGGTGATAAGACGATACGCCCACAATACGCGTCCACACTGGATCCAACTCTGTTGATCTGCACGCGTGTTCCTCGCCTTTACCCAGATTTAATCACGGCCCTTGGTTTGATCCAATGGCGCGCGCGTGAGCATGAGCGTAGCCGTTTGATCTTTCCTGAGAAAGATCAGACGGTGGTAAAGCGTGATCACGCTATTGCGCGTCACACACAATCAAGGCCCAAATGGTTTCAGATTTTTTTTATTTTTTGCGTGGGCTTTGGGCTTCTGGGCCTTTTTGCTGCACTGCACCCCCTTCTATTTTTTATTTGTTATTTGCACCTCCCCTGCATTAAATTTTATTTTTATTTTTCTGAGATGCAAATTTTTATTTTAATTATATTTTTGGCTATTATAAACTGATATATCACAAAATAAATTTTTAATTCATTTATTTGCTATTTTTCTCATATTTTCTTTATTATTAGTGCATAAATTAGGTTTTAATTAATTAATCTTTGATAATGTAATTTCGTTTATTGATCCATGATATGATATGCATGATATATGTATGTTTGGAGAATTTTGTCTTGATAAATATGTAATTATGTGATATTTTAATTTTTGTCACTAATTGATAAATTTTAAATGTTAATAATTAGTTTTTAAATGATATTAAATTCATTTCTCTTTGTTATTATTTTGTTGTGAACTCTTAAATATTTTTTATTAAAAGTGCCCTCTGCCTTTAGTTCATTTTACCATGATTTCATGATTTTTTTTGCTTATTTTATTTTAATAGTGTTAATTAATCATAGGATTTATATGTTAAGGTTTTAAATGATTTTATTTGATGTCTTTACTTGTTAATTGCTACTAAATTTGTTCTATGCTTAGTGATATGCTTGAATCTTGTTCCCATGATTTATTCTAGGTTTTTGGTTTGAAATGTGTTTAGTCCTAAGTATTTTGATTTAATTGCAAAGTATATTCCATTTAATTAAATTCATAAGTATATATGTATATGGTTTTGAAAAATGCTTGATATTTTTATGTTACTACCTATGGCATGACATTTTAGTCCTAAATATCTTGTTTAGTTTATAACTTTTGTTTTTATTTAAATAAGATAAATATATGCATGTGTGTGGATTGAAAATGCTTGATATTGTTTAGGTTATCTCTCATGACATGATAAATTATTATTTTGTTTGTTCTTGGTCACCCCTACCTTATGTATGTCTTGTATGCTAATCTTGTCATTAAATGTCGTTTGTTTTCGCGCTTTACATTATTATCCATGACGCTTATATTTTATTACATGCTTTACATTTATTATTCATCATATGTTTTATATTCATTTCATGTTTTATGTTTGTTATGCTTTATATTTATGTTTTGCATTTATATTATATTGTGTATGCCTTATATTTACCTCTCATTATTTATAATTATGTTATTATTATTATTATCATTCAATCCCCTTTGCATGTTTCCCCCATGGTTGTATATTTTAATGCGCGTAATTGGCGCAATTTATTTTCGTTTATTATTATTGTTATTATCATTCAATCCCCTTTGCATGTTTCCCCCCCGGATGTATTGTATGGTTTAAAGTCTTTCTTACACTTATCATTATTCGTTTGTATGATTAGTGTATTAATCCGAAGAAAGGGAGTCGCCTCGACTTATATGTCGTTGCGAAATGTCTTTGCGCGATCTAATATTTTAGGTTATTAGTTTAAACGATAGAATCCTCACTAGAACCATTGCCTCTTTTTAGCCAAAAAAATAGAGGTCAACACATCTTCTCAAAAATATCCAAAACATGTCACTTATCAAAAACATTTTTCAAAACACTTGGATTTTAAACCAAG
Source organism: Trifolium fragiferum (assembly GCA_954870985.1). Lineage (NCBI taxonomy): Eukaryota > Viridiplantae > Streptophyta > Magnoliopsida > Fabales > Fabaceae > Trifolium > Trifolium fragiferum. The sequence continues at coordinate 44,576,237 of OX940792.1, read as the reverse complement.
TCATTCAATCAATCAAATAATTATTTTCCTTAGGTGAAAACACTTGGTTTTTCAAATCAAGTCGTATTTTCAAATCAAAATCAATTTTTCTTAGGTCAAAACCTTGGATCTTAAACCAAGAGCATTTTGTCATTAAAAACCACTTTCCTAATCATCACTCAATTTTCCCTAAATCTTGTATATTTTTGCAAACAAATAAAATCAAGCGCTTAGATAAAAATACAAGAGGTTCTTATAGGATACTATAGACACCTGGGGTGCTAATACCTTCCCTTCGTGTAACCAACCCCCTTACCCCGATCTCTTTACTTAGGGTATTTAACGGACTTTCTTCTTTCTTCAAAAAAATCAAAGCTCGGTGGTGTAATTAAAATTTTAAGATTCAATGCTCCTCAATAGCTTGATATCCAAAAATCACCGCGACAATAATAAAATAGTATTTTTTCACATTTAATTAACATTTTGTATAAAAATTCCAAAAAAATTCATTTCTCTAATAAATTGCATTTTTCATATCATTTGCATTATTATGTTTATTTTTAATTCAAAATTAAAAAAAAATATTATATTTTATTATTATTAATTTTTATTTATTTTGTGAGCATTATCCTTTAACCAAAATATTACAAAAAAAACTCTACTCATCTTCACCTCATAATCTAAAACCTTTTACCCTCATCTCTACACATCATTACTCATGAGTTATAAGCCAAAAAAAAATGCAAAAAAATTATTTTTTTGATTTTTCACTTTTACCCCTTTCAAAACCTCCACCTCACCCACTTTAACATAATTTTAACACATATAAAAGCAAGAAAACTTCAGAGAGCAAGTGGGGGGGCGCAGCTGGAGGCAGCGAGAGAAGAGGCCACAATTCTAAATCACAAACACTCTCTCAAAAATCACAATTTTCATCAAAAATTCAATCTCACTCAAATCATAACCAAAACTCGAATTTCTTCTTTCAAACCTTCATCACACACTTCCAGTAGCTGAACCAACACCTTCAAAGCTTCAGAGATCAAGTGGAAATGGTGGATTAAAGCTCAAAGTGGTAAGGAGAAAGCTTGGATTTTCTAGGCCAAAATAAAGCTCAAAAGCAGTAAGTTCTCGTATCTCTACTCTATTTGATATGTTGTGAAGCTTTTCCATAATTTAATTTGTTCAAATGTAGCTTCTTTTGAGTTTGTATGTGGTAGAGCCGAAACTTTGTGATTTTTTATTATTTTTTATATGCATGATCTGGAAAATCTAAGTTCATATTTGTGATCTATGTAATTTTATGAGCAAAATGGTATACCCACGTGATTTTTATGGTTAAGTTTTGAAAAATTAGTAGTATAAAATGAGGGTTTAAGTTGTTGTTATTTTGCTCTGTTTCATATGCATTCTGGGTTTTTCACATGAACTGATGAAGAAGATAACCGAGCGGGTCCCACACGTTTTAATATTTACTTTGTCATTTCATTTTTTGTTATGGGAAGGCGCGGGTCCCACTCCATTCATTCTCCTTCACGTTTTTATTCTTCTTGTTTTCATTATTATTTTTATTTTATTATGCTGATTAAATCTGGTGCGTTCGATTCGATCAGAGATCCCAGATCTGCCATCCTTATGGCGCACCTCTATTTGCTGTAGCACTGGATTTTTTTGTTGACTCTGTTTTTTGTTTGACTATAGCGCTGGGCTTCCCAGTTTGGGCCCACACGCGTTTTTTTACTATTGTGCACCCCATATTGTTTCATTCTGCACCCTCCTCTGCAGCTTTTAATTAATTGTTTTTTTAGCTTATTCAAATAAGCACTTATTGGGACAATAGTTTATCTAAGCTTATTGAGCCAAATATTTGTGCAAACAATAAAGTGATTTTTAATCACTAATTTATAACTAATAACTTATAAGTCATTTTTTTGTTTACTTATTTGCTTGTTCATTTAATTTATCTAATGTTCATGCATTTAATTGCTCACTTATTTCATTCATGTATCATTTAATTGTTCTCATACATTTTAATTGTTGCATACATTATTTAATTATTCATACATTCTTATGTTAATTGTTGCATTGCATTTGTTGTTATATCTCTTGTCTTATCTCATCAATTTTCTCTTATCTATTTATCTGTCGTGATCTACCTGATTTTCTATTCATAATAAAAAACTAAAATAACATTTTCATAAAAAACAAGTGAAAAAGGGCGGATGCGACATAAGCGTTATTCGATAAAAACAAACAAACACACAAACTTTTTTTACCAGAACTACGTGAGTTTTGAGTTTCCCATTGCACCCGGGAATACGTAGGAGCGGGCTCCTACAACCGTCAAACTCGATAATAAAAAACATTTTTTTGTTTAATTAATAATTGGAGTAGAAATAAGCGGATAATCATATATTGAGCAGTTAAGTTAAACCTAAAAGCAATCAACCTTAAACCTCTGAATGGTTCCCATCGAATACGATGGGTGCGAGGGGTGCTAACACCTTCCTCTCGCACAACCAACTCCCGAACCCGCCATGGTTCTTCAACCATATAAACCCAAAGGTTTTCGTGATATTTACCTTTCCCTCTTTTGGGATAAATAAACGTAAATGGCGACTTCATTGTTACATGAGAATTTTTCCAGCCGCTACAATGAACTTTTTGATCACAGAGCTCGGACCTAGCACGCACATTATTTGCAAAAGCGGGTAATACCTCTGTTGAATATGGTTGCGGTGCACTAGATCCACTTTCCTCAGACTGCTCAAAATCGGTACAACGTTGAGAATATGAATCTCGTTCATCCTCAACAATCATATTATGTAATATGATGCAAGACCTCATGATGATACTCAAATCGGCTATGTCCCAAAAGCGAGCTGGTTCACGGATGATTTTAAATCGAGCTTGGAGCACTCCAAATGCACGTTCGATGTCCTTCCGACATCCCTCTTGATATTTTGCAAATAACTTATCGGATTCACTTTGAGGAAGTCCAATTGATTTGACGAAAGTTGGATAAGAAGGGTAGATACCATCAGCTAGATAGTATGTCATATCATAGGGACGCTGATTCACATAGAAATTCACACTTGGAGTCTTTCCCTGTTCCACGTCATCAAAAACAGGTGAACGGTCTAGAACACTTGGAGTCTTTCTCTATTGAGATATTTTCTACTACGAGGTGCACCATCTTCCAATATTTTCTTTCGACGCTCTCTAAATCGGTTGCGTACATAAGCTTCTTCAACTTCACGATTTTTTAAGTAGGCTGCGACATCAAAATCATCTTCTGATGAATCCATTGTTTGTGATATTGGAAGTATATTGGATGAGATTTAGGAAATTGGATGAGATTTGGGATATTGGTACATAAATGGATGAGTCCCTATATATAGATTCAATTTGGTCCACCGACGGATTTGAAATAATTATTGTATAGAGTTAATTATCAGATAAGGATTGAGTGGTGGACTGAATAATTAAAGCAAGTTGGGTGGTGGACACAATAACTAAAGCAAGTTGGGTGGTTGACACAATTATTAAAGTGCAACACTGACATATTCGAATTGGGTGGTGGACAGCTTGCGGATTTCAAATAAGTATTGTATAGAGTTAATTATCAGATAAGAATTGGACACAATAATCAAAACAAACATGTAGCAAAGACTACACAGATTTATTCAATCACAATAATTCAAGTAAACACTACAGACAAATACTTAAAGCAAATAGTAGACTGACATATTCAACACAATAATTAATGGAAACACTACATGCAAATACTTGATTGAAATTAATTAGGAAACAGTTCTTGGGCCAACGAGTCCAACATGGCTTTCTTCCGGTCATCCAGATTCTCATCGGAACTTAACTTCAGATACAAATTCATTTTCTTAAATTTGTTTTTCTCTTGTTGATTGGAAACTATCCTTGCCAATTGTTCCATCTCTTTCTCCTTCATTATTCTGTAATCATACCATTCTTTGTCCACCACCTCCATGGTAGATTTCTTTTTACCCTTCTTTTTGGCTGCCTCCCTACCTATAGGACGAGCACTAGATCCTACAGAGTTTGAGCCACAAGCATCATCGTGAGATCTCTTAGATCCACTACTTCCTGAGCCAATAGTTCCTCCTACTTGACTTGAATAACGTGGTTGATCACGAAGAGCATGCCATTCTTCCATTAAAGTGAATTGAAGATTCTTCCCACAGGCGTATAACTCCCGCGCTTTTGCCAAAACATCATTCTCCGACCAACCGCTTGCTTGCAAACGATTAGCGCCATCATAAGCGCCAATCCATTTATTCAATATTTTGCTCATATAATTATAACGGTTTCGGCATGCAATTGCATCACGTGGAGGATCAAATGAACAATGCTCATTACAGTACTCAGCAATTTTGCCCCAATATGTTTCACCTTTTTGGTTTCTTCCGACAATACTGTCTGTGCTAAAATTTATCCACCCACTAATTAACACCAAATTGTGTTCAGTGTTCCATGGTTGTTCCTTCTTTTTCTTGCTCTTAGAAGTTGAATCATCTGAATTAGAAGTGACCTGATTAGCAAATGTCGTGCCATCTATAGTCATTTGTGTTGAAAATTCGGGAAATTCAGAAGCACCACCACTAGAAACATTTGCATTCACCATTAACATATAACCATTAAACGGGGGTGTTTGAGATGGATTTCTCATCATAGATCCATAATATACATGAAAGTTTGGAACAGATGATGATTGGTTGAAATTTGGTGCATAACCAAAATTAGGTGAGTTTTGAGGATGTTGGTTGGAAAATTGATTTGGATTTGGATAATTGTTGGAATTTTGATAACTGTTAGGATTTGGATAATTGTTGGGATTTTGGTAGCCAAATGAAAAATTAGAAGAATTTTGGGTGTTGAAATTATTATTGGGATCCATTTCACACAAAAAAAAAAGGACTAAAACTTAAAATTAAACACTAATAGAAAGATAAACAAGATTAAGATAGTGAAAAACTTGGTTTTTTTTTTGTGTCCAAATCAAATGAACCAAATCACTATTTATAGAGAAAAAAAAATTACGAATTTTGGTGAAAAAATAAAAAAATTAATTTGCATTGAAATAATTGAGTTCAAAGATTAGATGAGGTAAAAATCCGGCCAGCCAATCAGGAACAACCACGTGTCCCGCGCAGCTTCTCTCCTTCACTCCCTGCGCGTCACGCGCGCTGTTCCCGCGTGTGTTACACGCGCCTGTTTCGGTGCAATGAACGAGTCACACGTGTCCCCGGTAGCAGCAGTAATTGGTGTTGAATTCATTCATCACCTCTCTCCTCCAACTCACATTTAACACACCCCATACAATGGTTTCAACTGTTGAATTGCTCATTCAACACACCCATTCAACACCCATTGTGGGTGGTCTTAGTTGTCACTTTTATTCCCTTTTGACTTTTAAAAAAAAAAACTAAAAAAAAATAAAATCTTTGATATTATAAAAAAGTTGCACTCTTGATCGTGTAATATGATCTAAATATATCACTCTCCAAAGTCCAAACTTCCTTATTGCCCTCACATTTAAAAAAGACGTGTCACTCCTCCTCCGGAACCTCTAAACACAAAGGGACAATCTATCCGATATTGAACAAAATGGCCTCTTGAACTTGCCCAAAAAGATAAACAATCCTTACAAATCTACCATAAAAATGTTTAAGTCTTTGAAGATGCATGAATGTTCCAAAGCCTCCCCCAAAGTGCTTCTACCTGCAGTCTACCCCCGATATCCTTCATCAACTTCCGATTCGCGGAGGTTATTAGGTGTTAAATCATAAAATTTGGCCACTTATTTTGAAAAGAGAAATGATAGTTACAGCGAAAATTTTATCCCAAAATGATCACGAATGCGCTGACATCCTGAAACCCACTTGCTATACTTACCTTTTAATTAATTTAAGGAAAATGGTAAATGGTACGACAAATTATGTCGTCGAAACTGCGAGACCTGTTTTCAATTTGATTTTCATCCTTTTATCGGTCTACTTTTCTCTTTTATTTTATTTTACTCAATGATAGGATTGCTTTATTTTACCCTGCAAATTTAATAGAAGTCAAATTACAAACATCTCTCTTAAAGTGGTGGTGCTCCAAATCAATCCTACCAATTTTTTTGAGGTTACTAAAAAGTTGACACTTGGTTATAAAAATATACGTGTAACTCTTGCAATTAAAGAGTATGGTTTGTTTATTTTGCGTTTACTTTTTTCTTTTAGTATTTAGTTTAATATAATCTTTTTTTAGCTTGGAATCTGATTAACTAATATGAATCAATTTGATAAGAAAGTTCATGGAATCATGGTCGTGCAAATTGGACGAGCGGGGGCGTCGTGCCATGTAGCACTGCTCTTAATTTAATTTCTTTTTAATAAAAATTAAATAATGAAACTTTGTTTTTCTATTCCCTTCATCTTTCCGTCCACCACCCAACCCAACAACAACACCCTCTGCAATGTTGTTCTCTCATCTTCATTGCGTATCTGTCATTTCCCGTTGTCATCAATCCTTTCCTTTGTCACCGTGTTTTTGGCGTTGTTTGTCATTGTCGACTTGTCGTTCATTTTCTGTCGTCGTGTTCCTTTGCCGTAGATTCGTTTTCATCACATCATGATTGTTGCTTTGTCATGGTTCGTCGTCACCATCCTTTTCCTTGATCCATTATCTGTGTAATTAAACCGGGTAATTTAATCGTGAATTGCAATAACCAAAGGCAATGAGAGTTGGAGGATATCACAACAACCAAAATGTTTAAGAAGGTGCTTATCAAATATCCGAATTTGATACAAACTTCTGTATTACGCCTTTAAGCGGCAAGTCGGCATGAGATAAACACAATTCTGTTTTTGTTTCCTTCTAGAGATGTTTAAAAAAAGGGTCTAATTAAATATAAAAAAGGTCGATTTCGTGAAATTCGCGAAACAAGTGTTCGCTGGATATAGCAATGCTGATTTTGGAACAGGGATTGATTTGGCAGCCTAGAATATGTCAATATATATATATATATATATATATATATATATATATATATATATATATAAGTTTTGCTAATGCACACCCACTATTTTTCATGAAGGTATGCATTAACAACATACATCTTAAGGTGTATTTAACTACTTTTTAGTTATTAGTTGCTAATGCACACCTTCTAAAAAATAAGTGGGTGTACGATAGCAAAGGCCTATAGGAGTTGCTAACTTACACCTATCTATATTTTAGAAGGAGTGGTTTAGTAACATGCACCTCAAGCTGTATTTAACAACTTTTTAGTTATAACTTTCTAAAACACTCCTTCTAAAAAATAACTGGGTGTACGTTAGCAAAACCCTATATATATACTCCCTCCGTTCCTTTTTACTTGTCTTTTTAGAATAGTAACACAAAATTAAGGAAGTGTATATTTGCACTTTGTCTTCCTATTATACCCTCGTTTTAATCCACTAATAAATTCCTATTTTTTTTCCACACACTTTCTCTTTCCAATAAATTTAATATATTATGTTAAAAAAAAAACAAAATTTAATATGTTATGTTCCAAAAAAAATAAAAAAGATTTAGTTTTCCAAATATATAGCATTAATTTGTTTTATTGAAAAAGATAAGAGCAATTGACAAAGGGTATAATTGACAAATCATACCGGTAAAATACCAAAAGGACAATTAAATAGAAACGCTAAATCTAGCCCTAAAAGACAAGTAAAAAGGAACGGAGGGAGTATATATATATATATATATATATGGTCAGGATCAAATGACACCAACTAGTTTGACACCAAATGTTACACCGCTCAATAACGCTTTAACGAATTCGAATTTTACAAAATCCACCGTTGGATTAGAAGATTATATCATATAGATCATTCATGTTAAATTTTATAAAAATCTAAAAGCATTTGATATGTTATTGAGACTCGTCAAGAATAACGATATTCAATAAAAACGCATAAACCGTTAATCTTGACGAGTCTCAATAACATATTAAACGATTTTTGATTTTTATAAAATTAACAGGAATGATCTATATGATATAATATTCCAATCCAACGGTAGATTTTGTAAAATTCGAATTCGTTAAAGCGTTATTAAACGGTGTAATATTTGGTGTCAAACTAATTGGTGTAAACCTATATATATATATATATATATATATATATATATATATATATATGGGGTTGCTAACATACTCCACCTAAAAATATCTGGGAATATGTTAGCAAGTCAACTTCCACTTAATTTTTACGTAACTGAAGCATAAGGCTAAAACAACTTGGTCAGAGTGATTTAACTGAAGCACCAATGCTGAAGTAATTAAGTCTAAACCACTTGTGCATATTGAAGAAGTGCAGATGCAACATGTTGAACAAGATGTCCTAGACATCTTGTCACTGGGTTCAGAGCATGCATAGGCAGCATGTCGAACAAGATGTCCCAAGACATGTGGGTAGGACATCTTGACCCAGTTCAGCTTAAAAGATAATGCTTATCCATTAAGCGCGCGTGTTTGTTTTAATTTGAATAAAACGCGAATCTTTTAGTAACAAGCTGATATTAGGATTAATGATGAAGTTTGTTATTAATCCTATGTGTTAGATACGATTGTACCCACTGTGCAAAACACCTAATGGCTCTTAGTATTGTTCTTGATACTTTGAAGCTTTGTGTCGTTGAATGTTGCCATTCAACCTTGTCATTTAAACTGTAAAGTTTAAAGTTGTTTCGTCACTTGGGATTAGTGATTAGAGGGAGTTGGGTAGGTTATCATATTCAGGGGGAGTTAGCCCTTGAGTAGAAGATTACTAGGATTAAAAAAAGGCGTACATGCCAAAAGGTGTTTAGTAGTGTTGTAAGACTAAGTATTGATTCGGAGTAGTAATGTTCACTTCCTGGATTGGTATCCTCCAGAGTAGGGCTGTTTAGCGCCGAACTGGGTTAACAAATTACTGGTGTTGTTTATTGCTTTTGTTTACTTCAGTACTGCAATAACGTGTGATCCTCATAACCAGTTGTCAAACCAGTTGTCTAGGACATCTGGACTACAGACACATTGTCCTAGACATTGTGTAAGACATCTGTCCTGTCAGAGAACAGAATTTCAATTTTTGTAAAAAAAATATCATAACCTCTTCTTATTAATAATTACCATTTGTCGTAACATCACTGGCTATTTCAATTTATTTTGCTAGAGACTCTATTTTGTTACAGTTTTCTTAATTCTTGTGAAATTATTAACGCAAGTTTAACCGCATTGCTTGTTCATGCTGTGATTAATAGTTTAATGCTGCACACTGGAGGATTATCGTGTATTCAAATTGGGAGTTACGCAATCTTAAAAATGGTGTGTGGCTAAAACGACAATCTTCCTATTCCTCCTAAAGTAGTGAATACAAATCAAATACTCCCACAAAAGATGCTACTAAGCCATTCTGAGGTTATTAAAAAAATAATGTTACCACTACTTATCAGTATTTTAATTCATTATTTAAAAGTGTGGAATTATTAAAGCTGGAAATTGTTAACCATTTCGTAGTATTTTAATTCATCATTTAGGTAGTATATAATGAATGGAAAATTCTAATATGGACCACTTCTTCAAGTGGTCCATGGTGGAACATTCATAAAAAACCCTATAACGAATACGAATTTTACAAAATCCACCGTTGGATTGAAAGTTTATATCATATAGATCATCTATAGAAAATTTTAGAAAAATTGAAAATCATTTTATATGTTATTGAGATCCATCAAGATTAACGGTTTATTAAATACTGTAAATCTTGATAAATCCCAATAAAATATCAAATGATTTTCAATTTTTTTAAATTTTTTTATGGTTGCTCTATATGATATAAACTTTCAATCTACCAATAAATTTTATAAAATTTATATTCGGTAGATCACTTGTCCACGGTGGATCACTTGTGAAGGTGGTCCACCGTAACATTAGCCTATAATGAATAACACATTTACTAAAATTAAGGAAAATACATTTATAATATTTTGTTTGAATTGAGGAAATATGTTTTTAATATATTTTGTTTAAAAATAGAATAAATTATAAATTTACAAATATATCCTTTTGTTGATAGATATTTTATTAGATAGAATTGGTTTTTTGGTAAATATATAGTGGAGTTGGTTTGTTAACATACTCCCACATGTTTTAAGGTGGGAGTATGTTAGCAATCCCATGCATGATTCAGCATACTCTTTTGTGAAGTGAAAAAATCACCCCTCGATCCATCCCTCAAAAGGGGTGTCATCTAAATCGATGGATTAAGGGCCGGCCCAGAGGGAGGGCAAGCAACCCCACAGCCCAAGGCCTCCATATTTTGGGGGCCTCAAATTTTTTTTTTTTGGGTCCATCATGCTAAAAGTGGTTAAATATGTCTGCTGAGTTTTTATTTCACGAGATGCATTTTGCTTTAGTGGTTTGGGCGTCTGTGCAACAATTGAAGAATCAAGGGGGAGTGTGTTCAACTCCCACTTGTGACATCATTTTGGTTTGTTTCATTTTATTTCAATAGATCAGGTTTAATTTCAACAAATGACATCATCATACCACCATAAATAAAAATTATAAGGATTTTTCTAACCTTATGCACAGGATAAGGAGTATTTAACGCACTGCCTTTTATGATTTTTTTAAATTTATTAATGAGTCAATTAAGAACTTTATTATTTGGACACCCCAACCGTTGCTCTCGTTTCTCTCTCTTTCTAACTACACATTTGGTTCTGCATAATGTTAAAGGAACAAAAACAATTTTTTTTGAACAAGGAACAAAAACAATTCAAACTCAAAGTTCCTGCAATTGTTTGTATGAGCATTTAAAGTCCAAAAGTTGACAGATCTGGTTCTCTTTTCTCTCTCATTCTATCTCCCCCTCTAGTTCTTTTATCTCTTTCTTTCTCACTGCAAATCTGGTTATTCATTCTTTCTCTTTCTCATTGAAGAGCTTGAAATGATGGTGGTGGTCGGCGACGGAGATGGAAAAAGATTCCGGCGAAAGAGAAGATGGTAGTGGTGGAAGGGCGAGTAGAGAGAGCGAGAGCCATAGAAGAGACAGTAAAGAAAAAAATTGTATGGCAATGATGGAGGTGTACGTGGTGGCCGGTGATGTACTGATGTTGCATCGATGAAGAATTTGTTTTTTATAATGTGCAGCGATGAAGAAATTAATGAAGGAAGAAAAACAGTCAAATATGAAAAGTTAATGGAGGAGAGAGAAGAAAAAAATCAATTTTCCCAAAAAGACTGAATAATAAGATTTTGAAAAACTCATTAAAATAATGTATTAACTACTCCTTATCCTGTGCAAATCAACCCAAATTATAAATCAAACTATTTCAAAAATTATTTCTATAGTTGAAATAACTTTATAACTCATAAATAATTTTAATACAATTTTAATACTTTATTTATAAAAAAAAATTACATTTTATTATTTCCTTGAAAATTTTCTTTCTTTTCTTTTGAAAAATTACATTTACACCGATAAATAACTATTTTTTATGTTGCTGACACTATTTATAATTTAAATAAATGATGTTTCTTTTAATTTTTTTTTTTTATCGGGGGTCCATTTTTATTATTTGTCCCGGGCCTCCAAAATCTCGGGACCGACTCCAGATGGATTCATGATAAAACCCTTCATAATGCGTTTATATATATATATATATATATATATATATAAGTGATTATGTAACACTAATCAATTAAGTAACAGTTACCACAACTTGAATCATACATAAGTTTCTGACATCATTGAGGCGTTCTTGGTGGATTGAAAAGCTGATATTGAAACCTACAACAATATATTTAGACACAGCTACAGTGACCGTGGCTAACAAGAGAAATTTTTGTAGTGTAAATAAACTTAAGCTAATATGATTTCTAGGAACGACTCAACGAGTAAATTTCATTTGAAGTTTTCTTTATTGTGTCATTGTTGATACTTGAATTGTGATAAGTGCAAAAAAGTAGTAAAATCATATAGTGAATTAAGGCACTTATTAATTTGTTTTGTAAGATATCCTTTTGAAAAACCCCAAAATCATGTAAATAGTTGTTTTTATTTTATTTTGTTTAGTATATCTTAATCCTAACCCTTTTGATAGGTTTTTGTGCTAAAAATTGAAGAAAAGCCAAAGAAACAAAATCTGCAAACAGAGGCTGGTAGCTGAGCGACCAAATTAAGGAAAACCTTGAACAACAAGCAAAGAATTCTACACGTGTCAAATAACCCCTTCACCAAGACAAACTGGTAGCTGGGCGACCAAATTGTAGCTGAGCGACCAAATTGAAGGAAGTCTTGGGCATCAAGCATGAATTTTTACACGTGTCAGATAAACCTTTCACCAAGACAAGCTGGTAGCTGAGCGACCAGCTGCTTTTCACGCCTATAAATAGCCTGCAAGAGGAGACCATTTGAAACAACTTCAGAGAGAAAGAAACAGAGAAATCTGAGAATATTTAAGTGTAGTGTCATAGGAAAGTGAAGGTGGATCCATCCAACTTGAGAGATCAAGGGATTGATGTGCATTCTTTGTTCCTCTTTCCATATTTGTAAGTTTACCACCATGACAATGAGTGGCTAACTCTTTTATTGTTGGGATTAGATGTAACTTGTCATGACTATATGTTGATCTTAATCTATTGATATATATTCTAGTTGATTTATTAATATTTGTGTTATCCTTGCTTTTCATGTTATTCATTTGATTTAAATGATATAGATATATGTTGTTTGAATCTAAAGATCTAAGATAATCACATGTTAAAACTCTAAACTCTAGACATAGATTTAAGGTTTTAATATTCACCGTTTATATTGAGGCTTAATGCTATTGTGTGGATCGATAAGTCGAAAGATCGAAAATTAATCAACACAATAAATATCACAATGTTTTCGGACACGAAAAGCGTTGAAGAGCAAAATGTGAAGATATTAATTAATCACTAAAGTATATATACATTTGATTTAATCAATATATATGATTGATAAAGTGAAGTCTAATCCCGGCAATTCTTTCTCTTTGAAATCTAAATCTCTATTTTATCGCAATCTTTATATTTTCGCACTTGAAATTACAAAACCAATATGTTTGAAAAACCCGCACTTAAAACCATTTTAATTGTTGAACGGCATTTGGTATCGCACTAGTCCCTGTGGAGACGATAATTTAAACTTACTTTTGTACTTTCAACAAATTGCACTGCTTTCATGAAGTGTATTTGTAGGATGATTAGGGTCTAACTAAAGTCAATTTTTATTTTATAAGAAAAATTTAGGATAAAGGGATGATGCTCCAAACTAAGACACAGAAAATCCCTCGAAACTATTAGAGCACTTACATAGTTGACCTCCCAAATTCAAAACTTACTTTTTTATCGCTGGGCCAAATTGTTGCAGTTAACCAAAGTCAATTGTTATACAAAAGGCAAGAGTTCAAGATTTATGCAGAAATATTAATCCAATATAATCCTTAAAAACAAATAAATAAAATGAATACTTAATGAGATTATGTAAATACAATTCAGTTGATAGTTGTAGGAATATTGATATACAATGACTTAAATTTGAATCCAAACTTTTATATTTATTCACATTTAAAAATATGAGAAACTAGTCACTAAATTACTATATACAAAAATAAAAATAAAAAATAGTAATACTAATTAATGGAAGAAAACGGTGCAAAGATCAATCTTGAAAAAGGAATTTAGCCCCATAGCCCATATGAAGATATGAAAGTATTTTCCTCTTTCCACCTCTTTTGTTTCTTTTCTACCTCCTATTTTTCTATGTTTGCCTTTGTATAAAAATTTCATAAAGTGTTTTTCGAAATTTTTCTAGTTTAAATTTGGAAAAATTTCGAATAACACATTCCAAAGCGTTTTTCAAAGGCAAAAAAATTTTGAAGAACATGTTCCAAAATTTTTATATATGGCCTAAAATGAAAAAATGAGAATAGAAAAGAAACATGGGGTGAGAAAAGGAAACTTCGATATGAAATTGTGGGGATACCACCATGATGGGCTTAATCCACGTCAAAGGTCTAAAATTCACCAAACTAAAAAAATAGTTATAATAATCTAATAAAATATTTCTTGTGATTTTTATCTTTCATCTTAAATTACAAATTTGGTTTGGTTTGCACCAACCGAAACCATAAATTTTATACACAATAGGATAATTTTTTTTTTGTCTATGATCTAAACGAGTTGCACATACACCCTAGTACACGTTCCTCTACACTGAGGCATTTCTGAAGAGCGGAAGATTTTGTTACATTCCGGATTGGCTGTCTTGTGTTTCAAAGGGAATTTTCTTTGATGAAGTGATATATCAAGGATTTTTTTCCCAAGGAAATTATATATTATTCTTCTTTTTATGAGGGCATTATTTTTTTTTGATAGATTATAATGTTATATACTATTCTTGCTTTTTTTTTTTCTTTTCAAAATATTATTAATCTATTATTAGTACTTTAGTATTTCCCCCCAATTTCTTTTCTTTTTTCATCTAAAAACAATTCGGAAAACGTTTTTCGAACCTTTTTAGAGTAAATTTTACTAAAATTTTTACACTAGAAAAAAATCCAGAACGTGATTTCCAAAAGTTTTTGCCTTCTAGGTTGGGGGATGAAAAAGAGACCGAGGGGTGGGATGAGAAACTATCTTTTATTTTTGAGTGCTTTGTCTCCCACCCTTTTGTCTTCTCGGGTGATCTCTTGATTATAAAAAATGTCATACTGGTCACTACAAGAAAACATCTATTTAGTAGCCGCAAAAACGGCTACAAAGTGAAGAAAACAGTCAGAAAATTAAAAAATTAGCATATTTAGCGGCGGCCTGGATCGGCCGCAAAATTTGGCGCCACAAACACTTAGCGGCGGCCAGGACCACCGCAAACTTCCGACACATAACTGACACGCCTGCAACATATTTACCGGCGGCCTAGGCCAACGCTAAATTGTGACGTTACTGCAATGATTTTCAGGATACTTATTGGTGGCTATGGCCGTCACAAACTTTGATATTATTTTAAAAAATTTATTTTTTAAAATTATTTCTTTAAAAATTATTAATAAAAATTATGTTTATTTATTTGGTTATCCTTTGTACTTCAAGTACTAATTCTTTTTTTATAATTTAAAAAAAAAATTTCATTATAATTTTTTTTCTTCATTTTTCACAAACAAAACTTCAAACAAACTCTTGAAAGCTTCAAGCACTCATTTTTTTTTTTTTTTGTTATTTGGTTGTTTTTGTGTAGATCAAGATTGAGATTGAAGGATGAAAGATGGGTTGGGTTTTAATGTGTTGAAGAAGATGAGTTTGTGTTTTGTGGTGGTATTACATTTTTTCAAAGGCTTTGTGGTGGTGTTGTGTTTTGAAATAGAGAAAAAGAAATGAGCGTGTGGAGGAAATAAGAGTGAGAGAAGAGAAAAAGAAATGAAGGAATTTTAATGTGTTGAAGAAAATGAGTTTGTGTTTTGTGGTGGTATTAAATTTTTTCAAAGAATTTGTGATGGTGTTGTGTTTTGAAATTTATTAAGAAAAAGAAATGAGTGTGAGAGACAGATAAGAGTGAGAGAAGAGAAAAAAAAATGAGGGTGAAGGAGATAATTGTGAGAGAAGAGAAAAAGAAAAAGAGAATCTAGAGAGAAAGAAATGCATTCAATTTTGATTTTTTTTTTAATTGTTACTTTGCGGCGGTTTAAGCCATCGCTAAATCTTTATCTTTTTTTTTGAATTTCGTGTAACTTTGTGGCGGCCAAGACCGTCGGTAAGTTAAATGCTGATTTTGCGATGGTCAAGGCCGCGGGTAAGTATTGGTTCATTTTAGAAATAATATTTTTAAATTTTTTGGCGATTTTTTACACTTTATGGCGACCAGTAAGTTATTGGCTGCCAAAACGATAAATAAATTAATATCAAATCCGTCAAAAAAATGATGTTTTCTTATAATGCGTATCGTAGGATTTGAGCTAAGAAAAAATTTAAATTCTGAAAAAACAGAATTCACTTTCTAGAATTCAAACATTATTCCACTCTAAAGTTAGAACGCAGTTGGTTGACATAATTTTGGACGGCTGTCACAGTTAAATGTGGTCAATTCTTATTGCCCACCTGCTGGAGAGGCATTGTAGTTTTTTTGCTCAATCGTACCCCCCAATGGCAAGCTGGTCCGCCTATTTGGTCGTCTGTGACTTGATACCAAGTCATAAAATATGATGACCATGACTTGTTCCTAATTTTTGTTGAACATAACAAACTCGAAGCTTAATAGCTTAGGTAAAACTTGGGTCAATATTAATGTAACATCATTTCATGAATACCCCTACATTTATTTATGATGATATATATTCATAAACCAATAAATTTATTACTATCTCTAGTTTTCTAGCTTCTTCTACCATTTCTCAATAAACTATTTTACTAATTTTATTTTTTATTTTTTGATAAAAGGCTAGTGTAATACAAAGGCATCAGTTGTGGAAACTTGACATCCCAACTATGAAGTATAATACTAATACTAATACCTATGAATAGACAACAGTGAATGAGACATAACAACATCATGTGGCGGCTATTATAAATTCCTCTGTTAATTTTACACACAACTCATCTTGTAGTCGAATCCCTCTATCCACATAGTCGTCTCCCACTCTTCAACACCATGACTTTAACTAAATGTTTTGACCATTTGAACAAAGACAAATTTGGAGGCAATATTTTAATATATTTATTCAACAATAGTTAAATAACTTATTAAACGGGGCAATCCATATCTAACTAGCTAATTTATACTTTAAGAGATTCTATTCCCACGTTATTTTTTATCAAGTTGCTTTACACTCCCCTAGTTCTTATTGTATAGGAGTGGGATATATGAGGCTAGAGTATGTAATCCTTACTTATGTATTACCTGTCTTAAAAAAAATGAGATAATCTATTTGTAAAATAAATTGTTTCATTAATTATTATTTTCAATGTAAAAATAATTATATTAATTTTTTTTTGAATTATACTCTTTATTTTAATTAATACGACTTACATCATTCTCAATTCAATATATGATTTGAAATTCAATTATAGTTGATTTAGACCCGTTTGTTTTATACAAAAATAAATTTTTAAATAATTTAGATATTATTATTTAGACTTTAAAAGAAGTATAAACCATAGTTGAAAAAATATTCCAAGTTGAAAACAAACGCATGTTAAAATAGTTTTTCATAGCATAGAGTAGACAATGTTATAATTATAATATTTTTCTCCCTTTCAATATTAAAAATGTATTTCTTCAAAAGATAATCAAAACAAATGTTTTATTTTTAATATAAAAATCACTTGTTATCAAGAAAATGGTTTTTGAGAATAGTCTACACATATTTATTTTTAATCAAAATAGTCTACACATAAGCATAACTAGTTGTTTTCAAAAAAAAAAAAAAAAGCATAACTAGTTAGAACATTAAAAATAATTTTTTAGAAATATATCTAAAACAATCATGACTACAATATTATCTTTTAGAGAATGTGATTTTATATGACATCTTATTTAAATTATATTTTATCCTAATACATTTAAATATTGTCATTTTGGTAAAAAAAAAGTACTGTGCTTAAATTACATAAAAGTTTAGTTCATTGATTATTGAACACAAAAATACAAAATAAAAGTTAAAACAAAATATTATTTATATTTATTTAAGTAGGTCAACTTAGGCTTTTTCGATGATATAGAGCTTAACTTTAAAAAGTTTCAGTTTCTCATTTTTTGTTAAATAAAAGTTTGGGGCAGTTTTTAATTAGGTTAAACTCTGCTGGTTGATCTAATATATTTCCATATATTTCACTTCTTTATTTTCAAATAACACATTATGTACAAAGTTTTTAATTATGTTTAACAATGACAAATCTCTACCGAAAAACAAACTTTTGAATACAAAATCCAATCGAATTATATTCATATACGAGATAGAAAGATAGATTTCAAATAACAGTTACTTATAGAATGGAGAATTTTACCACTTGGATAATTCATAGGATAAGATCCGCATTTTTTTTTGTCAGGTAGCTTAGTTGTTAGAATTTTACCTCCTAAAGATAATTATGTGGACGTACCAGGGTTAGAACCCCAATGCCTACACTTTACATACAAATGTCCTAACAACTGAATTAAGCTCGCCGGACATATCCGCACTTATTTGAATGAAACCTTACTATTTGTATTACATGCATCATGGATGATACATACATCCGCCGACGGTAAAGACAAAAAAAATAAGGTTTCATTTTCTTCTCATTTCAATGATTTCATTGATTCCCCAGCTGCCACCCTCATACCAAGCAAGGTCTTAAGGTCGTTAGCCATTATTGAAATTCAATTCCACACTCTCAATTATTACTATTTAATTTCCTTCATATTTATTGCACATACACTCACAACAACAATATTCTATATAATACCCAAATGTACATCACAACATAAGAATAAGAAATTAATTAAGTAGTCTCTTCATAATCATAATAACTTCTTCAAAGTCAGCTACTGATACAAACAATACTTTATACTATACATTCTATTTTCCTTACTAACCAGACACATAATGGAATCATATTCTAACTCATATTCTTCATCTAAATCTTCATACATATCCCAAAACACTAAGAAAGCAAATGGATCAACGAAACATGATGAATACCCTTATCAATCAAATAAATATTCATGGCTTCACTCAGTAAGAAAATCACCATTAAAGCCATGGAATAAGAAAGCACCAATAGCACCAATGGCACCAACACCTCCTAAAGTATACAAAGTGGATCGTATAAACTTCAAAGAACTTGTTCAGTCTCTTACTTGTGCACCTGAATTCTTGCCTCCACAGTCTCATCAACAACTTCTTCAAATCACAGACACTGTTCCATCTCTTCAAGTGAAAAGTTTATCAAATAGAGTCAACACTTCAAAAGTGTCGACCCCTCAACCTCCGCTAGCTCCGGTGAATACTACTAATAGCTGGTATCAGTACTTTCAAAATGAATATTTTGGAAAGAATTCTAATGAGGATCATCATGAGGAAGTAATAATGACTCCTGGTTTGTTGGAAATAAATTTGTTCTCACCAACTTCTTTTGGTAATTGGTGTTATGTTCCTCCCATCATGACCCCAAGAGCTTAATTGTTTGGAAGCACTTTTTTATAGCTAGGCTTTTTGGTTGGAATATCAATTCCATTTAATTTATCATGCATTGTTTGGAATTTTCAGCTGTTGTGTGTAAACAATTCTTCTATATATATGTTGTCTTCATGTAATTTCATTACCATCACATTCAAATTTAATTTTAATAATTTTATGTAATTTTCAGCTGCTGTGTGTAAACAATTCTTTTATATATATGTTGCCAAAAATATTGTAAATTCATTAAATGATATTGCAGAATGCTATTATTTTAAACTTATCCAATAGCTAAGGTACTATTTTTAATTTTTGTGTTGTTGTTGCATGTTTAATTTTGTTTGAGCTAAAGAATTTGAAGTCTTTCTGTCTTTCAAGTTGTCACTTGATTGAGAGTTTACTCTTCTAATTTAGAGGAACTCGGTTCAAGACCTAGTACGAGAGAGAATTTAATATCTTTATATTTGTTCGATACCAAATTATTGGGCCATGTGGTCACTGAAAGGGCATTAATTCTTTGGGCTCAATGCTTGCGGGATGGGGACTGTGTTTAGGAATTTCAATATGCATATGCATTAGTAAGCAGTAAGTAGAGATCCTAGCAGAGACTGCCTCAATTGGACCCAACAGGGGATAAATTTTTTCCCGTGGTGATGGAAGAGAAATTTCTCCCGAGCAAATTCAGGGATGAGGATGGAGATCATACCATCTGTATTGCAGGAACCTGTCACCGAGCAAATTAACAAAGGAAAACGATCATCTTTGGACACCTATATACACCTCGAGAGAGAAAAAATAGAGAAAGTAGGGGAATAGAGAAAAAATAAGGTGTCGAATGACTCTTTGAGACGCTTATATGCGTGTGTAAATATTTTTTATGTTTTATTTATTTGTCTCTTCCATAAAATATGTAAAAGTTTATTTTATTTATAATGTTTATTGTTGTCGCAAAAATGATAATAATTTTAATATTTTAATTTTATTTTATGAGTAAGTGATTATTCCCCCAAGGTTTTCATCATATTGTCATGTAAGCTTAGATTATAATCGTTTTTTTTTTTAAAAACTACCGAATACTCATATTTTATTTGACATCCAATCAGGGACGGAACTAGAAAATTTAATTGGGGTGGCAAAAAAAATTTAGAGTCACTCTTCATCGATGAAAAAGTTAATGGTGCAACTACCATCGACAAAAATACCATCACAATTTCGAATTGTGTGGAGACATATTACTTTTATTTTGTCTTCTCAATGTTTCAAATAAGTTATAATGTTGAATTTGAAATTCTAATTCTTTTTCATTTAATATATTTGTTTTGGGAATAAAAATAGACTTGATGAACAAGTTAACAAGTTGGTTATTTATTTACTTTACAGATTGGTGAGTTAAATTAAAATAATTAACAAATATTAGTATTACTATTTTATAAATATACTATAGTGTGTATATATTTCTTCATAAAAGATAAAAGGGTGGCAGACTTTCAAAAAAAATTCAATTGGCAAGGGTGGCAGAATATATATATATAGGATAGTATAACAGGGCTATATAGATGAAGGGTGGCGGCTGCCCCTTTTCACTAGTACTTACTTCTGTCCCTGCATCCAATGCCCCCTTTTCTCTTAATTGAAAATAATAAAAAATTGTTTATGTTGATGGGTTCTACACAAAGGTATGGGAACGTTTTGGGTAGCTTCACCAGAGAATGGGGAAGTACCATCCGCCCCTATCCCATTGACACTCCTATAGTTATGTTTAGTAACAAATATTTTGGTCCATTATGCGGAGTTCATTATACGTAGCAAAATCTAAGTAATTACAACCAGAAGGGACCGAATACATTTGTGTTTGGCAAAATAGTCGAGATATGGGCCACCAATGTTGGGGATAAAACCCAATGACAAAGAACACAGAAGAAAGAAAAAATGATGAAGAAAGATGAAACTTAGGAAAAGAAAGAATGTAAAAGTCTTATTCACAAAGGTTGTTATATACATGTGAAGTTATACCCGTATTTATACACAACTTAGCTAACGGATAACTTCTAGCTGACTACCAAAACAGAAAAACATAACTGAACAAAGGTTCAGAAGTAACTGAGCAGAGTTTCAGAAGTAGCTGAGCTTCAGAAGCTGCTGAGCTTCAGAACCCAAGGAGCTTCAGAAGCTGAGAGGCTTCAGAAACTAAAACTATGTTTCATAGCTTGGCTTACAAAACCAATACTCCTCCTTAAGACAAGCTATCAAAACATACAATTCCAATTTTCCTCCTGAGCTTGAGGAACTGATCTCTCTTCACAGCTTTGGTCATTAAATCAGCTTGTTGGTTCTCAGTGGGGCAATACTCCAGAATTAGTTTCCCCTTATTAACTTGGTCTCTGAGAAAATGAAACCGAGTTTCAATGTGTTTGCTCTTGCCATGACTAACAGGATTCTTAGCCAAATTGATTGCTGATTTATTATCAAGCTTCAGCACCACTGTGATGTCTTCAACAATCCCTATGTCACTGAGAAGTGATTGCAACCAATTAGCTTGACAAGCTGCTAAAGAACCTGCTACATACTCTGCTTCACAGCTTGAGAGGGCTATGACTGACTATTTCTTGGAGCACCAAGACACAGGTGCATTTTGTAATTTAAACAAGTAACCACTGGTGCTCTTCCTTTCTATCTTATCACCACACCAGTCAGCATCAGAAAATCCACTCAACTCTAGCTTTCCCTTACCCTTAGAGTATGGAAACAGCACACCATAGTGGATTGTACCATTGATGTATCTAAGTATCCTCTTTGCTGCTAACAAGTGACACTTCAATGGTTTGCACATAAACCTGCTAACATAACCTACTGCATAGCTTATGTTAGGCCTAGTTTGACATAAGTATCTCAATGAACCAACTAGCTGCCTGAACATAGTTGGATTAACACTGTCACCTCCTGCCTTTTCATCAAACTTGACCTTAGTATCTGCAGGTGTGACTGATGAGTTGCAGTCAAGCATCTCAAACTTCTTCAGAATCTCAGTAGCATACTTGGACTGATGTAATATCATTCCCTTTGGAGTTTCCAAGAGCTCCATGCCTAGAAAGTAGGTCAGCTTCCGTAGGTTAGTCATCTCAAATTCACACTTCATCTGTGATTTGAACTCCTCTATTTCTGTAGGTGAGCTACCTGTCACCAACAGGTCATCAACATACAAGCATATGATCAACATATGCTTGCCATCACTGCCTTTTACATAAACACCATACTCTACACTGCATTTCTTAAAACCTTGTGTGACAAGGAACTGATCAATTCTCTTGTTCCAAGCTCTTGGAGCTTGCTTCAGACCATACAAGGCTTTGTTCAGCTTCAGCACTTTGTCTTCATTGTCCTTCAGTTCAAACCATGGAGGCTGCTTCACATACACATCTTCCTCTAGGGGTCCATTCAGAAATGCTGACTTCACATCTAAATGAAATAGGGGCCATCTGTTGCTGCACGCTAAGGCCATCATTAACCTTATTGTCTCATGTTTAGCCACTGGTGAAAATACCTCATCATAGTCCAACCCTTGCTTCTGCAAAAACCATTTTGCTACAAGCCTTGCCTTGTATTTTATCACTTTGCCTTCAGGATTTTGTTTGACTTTGTATACCCATTTCACATCAATTGCTCTCTTGTCTGAGGGCAATTCACACAAGTCCCATGTTCTGTTCTTCTCAATTGACTTCAACTCATCAATCATTGCCTCCATCCATACCTTACTCTTCAATGCAGCTTTGGTATCTATAGGCTCAGTGTCTGCAAGCATTGCATAATGCACAATTTCTCCTTCATTGTCTACTGCATTATCAGGAACAATCTCACAGTCAGCTAGCCTTCTAGGCAATTGAACATTCCTCTGAGGTCTTGGTGGTACAACATTGTCATCATCACTAGAGGTATGCATATCTTCATCACTGTTGGCACCTTGGTTGTGATTTTGGTTCACAAATGTAGATTCTGTTCTTACTTTGTGCTGTCTTGAAAACTAACCTCTTCTTAAAATCAAATAGTTGTAGAGTCTCATCCTCTATAACTATCTTGAAGCCCTTTGAAATCAACTGTCCCACACTCATGAGATTGCACTTCATCCCAGGAACATAGAGTACATTTTCAATCACAGCCTTCTTTCCATTAGACCTCTGAATCACAACATTTCCCATGCCTTCTGCCTTAATGGAATCACTATTAGCCAATCTGATTTTGGTGTTGAGACACTCATCAAAGTCAGTTAAGATGCTCATATTGCCAGTCATGTGATTAGAACATCCTGAGTCAAAGTACTACACCATGGAATCTGCTGCTTCATCAGCAATTGTCACCATGAAACTTGTTTCATCATCTGAACTTGAGTCATCATGTGCTACCTTTGCCTCTTCTTCATTCTCTTGGCCCTTCTTTTTCTTTGGATTTTTGCACTCATTTGCATAGTGGCCATACTTACCACAGTTATTGCATTGGATCTTGCTCTTGTCAACCTTCTTCTTTGACTTAGCCTTCTGTTTCCCTCCTCCTCCATTAGAGGATTCAGGTCCTGTCTCACCATCATCTTTGCTCTTCTTGGAATCTTTCTTTCCCTGCCATTTCTTCTTGTCTTTCTGGTATTTCTTGAACTTTGTGAAAAGAGCTTGCTCATCCTCCCTGACATGGCTTCTCTCACCATGCTTCAGCTCATGAGCTTCAAGAGTGCTCTGCAGATCCTCAATCTTGATCTCACTCAGGTCTTTTGTCTCTTCTATTGTCACTACAATGTGATCAAACTTAGGAGTTAAAGTTCTCAATACCTTTTCAACCGTTTCTTGCTTATCAAGATTACTACCACAATTCTTCATCTGATTGGTGAGAGTCACCAATCTTGTGAAGTAGTCTGAAACTGACTCATCACTCTTCATCTGCAACAGCTCATATTGTCTCTTCAAGGCTTGCAACTTCACCTTCTTGACCTTTGCATCTCCACCATAACATTTCTGCAAAATGTCCCAAGCATCCTTGGAGGTTGTAGAGTCTGCAATCTTCTCAAACACCTTGATGAATGAGAAATAGAGCCTTGCTGTCTTTTTTCTGTGCTTCTCTGAATGTTGCTCTCTGTTGATCTGTTGGATTTGCTGGTAATGGGTTAAGGACTGTATTCACTTGTTCATCCACTTCTTGAACAATGAATATCACATTCATCTGTTTCACCCTATCCCAATTCTTTCCATCAAGAATGGGCAAATTCGCGTGGAAATTGCTTTTCCCAGCCATGGTTGATTCACCTCAACCTTTGATTCTCCTCTTGAAGAAGATTTGAATCAAAATCCCTTGGATCGTGCTTGCTCTGGATACCACTTTGTTGGGGGATAAAACCCAATGACAAAGAACACAGAAGAAAGAAAAAATGATGAAGAAAGATGAAACTTAGGAAAAGAAAGAATGTAAAAGTCTTATTCACAAATGTTGTTATATACATGTGAAGTTATACCCGTATTTATACACAACTTAGCTAACGGATAACTTCTAGCTGACTACCAAAACAGAAAAACATAACTGAACAGAAGTTCAGAAGTAACTGAGCAGAGCTTCAGAAGCTGCTAAGCTTCAGAAGCTGCTGAACTTCAGAACCCAAGGAGTTTCAGAAGCTGAGAGACTTCAGAAACTAAAACTATGTTTCATAGCTTGTCTTACAAAACCAATAACCAAAATGATTATATGATTGTTGTGATATGAAATTCAAGTATGAAAGTTTATACACAATCATGAGTCATGACGTAGAGATCGTTCCCATGAGGATAGATATGGCCAAGTTTTAAATATTTCTAAATTTTATTCCAAAATATATTTTTTCTAAATTTATATGTTGAATTAGTCAAAATACTAAGTAAGAGGTAACAAATAGACATTTTGAGTTGACAATGAAAAATCAATTTAAGACCAAATATGCAAGATATAATGAGATAAAAGGGTGCGTTTGTTTAACTTTTAAAAAAATGATTTTGCTTTGAAAATATTTGAAAATATTTAAATCTACTTTTCATTTGTGTATCATAAAAATAATATTTTTTTTAAAAAAGAAAAATTTGTATCTCTTACACTTAGAATTTTTAGTTTAAAAAAATAATTTAGAAAAGCTATTAGGATTATCTTTACATGTTGTTGTCAACAATATATTTTATTTTAAAAATATCTATAACAAACACTATTAAAATGGTAAAATTGATTTTGCCATGAAGCTTGGTGAGGTATCTGTTGTCTATGCAGAGCTTATGGCTATCATTTTAGCATTAGAATTAGCAGCAAGACATGGTTGGATGAATATCTGGGTTGAAAGTGACTCTATTACGGCCTTAGGTGCTTTTGATAATCCAGCCTTGGTACCATGGGACCTTTGAAATCGATGGAGTAACTGTTTTTAGCTTGGTCTGACCATTATTCATTCTTACATTTTTCGTGAAGACAATGCTTGTGCAGATAAATTAGCCAACCACAGACATCAAGTGTGAGATTCAACTTGGTGGAATTCTTTCCCTTTTTTCCTTCGGGATCAGTTTTTACATGACAAGATGCCTTTGCCTTGTTATCGAATTGATTAAGTTTCATGTTTCATTTTGATTTTTGGGATAAGGTCTAGCCCACCCCTTTTTTGTACATTTTGTTTCCTCTAATTTTATTTATATATATATATATATATAGGATAGGAATATCTAGGGGTGCCAACAAAATTAGGATGCTTATTCATTTCTTGATGCCTAGATGCTCTTAATGTTAGACTACTTGGCTACCACTTAGAAAGGGGGGGGGGGGGGGGGGGGGGGGGGGGTTGAATAAGTGACCCTTTTAAACAATGTCGATTTTAAAAAATTTAGTTCAAAAGGTACGCGCGGAAGCACCACCGGATCGGTAGTCTCTTTGCACCCGATTGATCACAGGAAAGGTAGTATAGCCTTGAACGAGATGATAAAGAACAAGAAACGACCGTGTGCAAAATATTCGAATTAAACCCAGTCCAAGCAAGTTACAAAAATATAGAGCCAACACAATCACAATCAAGATATATGTCAATTGAATTTTGGTGCACACGTACGAACACAAAAATTCAATTGAACCGAAAATTAAAACAATTGCGTAAAGTAAAAGATTAAGGAAGAAAGACACAAACAATTGATTAGGGAGTTCCCAACAGCTTTCGTGTCGTCCTCGCGGTCGGCCGGGTACGTCTCCTCCCAAATAACCAAACGGGTTATTTGAGCGTTTATTGATTAAAAACGTTTGAACAGTTGTGCACAATTTACAAAGACTCCAATAACCCTATATCGAATCTAATGCAAACTATGCGTAATAACCTCAACAAGTACCGAAGTTTCTCCCTCTGATTCCAACAATTCTACCCGTGCGCAATCCTCGCACCAATCGTCCAGCTGAGTATCTTGCTACTACGTTGTTGATCCTTCAAGATATCGCACAATCTTGAATCCTTGAGAAAAACCCAAACCTTCTTCACAAATCAACTCGATCACGCCTCTGATTCACCGCAAGCCGTATCGAACGTTATCGACCAAATGTACAACTTTTATCCGAATGATCCCATACTCACTATTCAATGAATTGCAATTTGATGGAAGATGATGATCTTGTGAAGAATCACTCTTTGATCCAAATTATTTACCCAATTTGAATCACAAAGAGTTTATCAAAGCTATTTCACTTTCTCATAGGTTTTTCTCTCTTTTACAATAACAAAGCACATTGCTATTTATAGAGAAAATAGGGTTGAGCAAATTTAGGCAAAATTTAACAGACATGTATCGATACAACAGATGGTTTGTATCGATACAAACCCTTTGACCAGCGTACAATTTGAAAATTTTGACCTATGTATCGATACAAGCACGTATGTGTATCGATACATATATCAGTTTCTTGAAATCTTGACTGATATGTATCAAATCATGCAAGCATGATTCGATACATCATGAGTTCTCTGGTCTATTGAGAGATACTGGTGTGTATCAATACATGCAAGCATGATTCGATACATAAGCAACTCTCTGTCTCTGATAGACCAGTTTTGTATCGATACAAGTGATGTGTGTATCGATACAAAAGACACAAAATCAGTCTGAAGTAATTTCAGGACATTGGTATCGATACAAATGAT